>BGNK01000106.1:224935-269156 GCA_003297005.1 Symbiodinium sp. clade A Y106 | reverse complement strand
GGTAAAAGCCTGTGAGTTTGTCGCGTTGTTGCTGCTGCCTGCTCCAACCCTGAAGCCTCCTGCTCTATGCAACCTCGCAGAGGGGCTGGACTTCAGGGATTAATTGAGGTTCCAAGGACTGAAGTTAAAATCAAACCTTATCAGCCCCCCGCCCCCATCCGCACCCTCAACCCCCCACTTATGAAGTACCGCCGAAGCCCGGAAAGCTCGCACACGTCGAGTCACCAGCCAAAAAGCATTTTCAAACTCCAGAAACAACACTGAAACTCTGCACAGCCCAAATCGTAAATACCTGTGAATACCGAGTAGGCAAGCTAGTAAATCCAGAACAGTCGGGAACGAGCCCCCCCTCCTGCTACAAGCTTCGGCATCCTGGTCATGTGTCGCAGCCTGGATGAGCTCCATTGTCTGAGCCACGAAGGGAGCTACGCCACCCTGAAGCTGTGGGTTGCTTTGGTGTCGCTGTTTGCAAGGCAATGGGTCTTTGGAGGTTTTGTCGTCGTTATGTCGTCTCTGGACCTTTGGGTGATGTCGTTGCTGTTGTTGCCTTGAATGGAATGAGGGCTGAAGATGTAAGACTCAAAGGAGGTTCTGTTCCCAAATGGAGGTGGCAAACAAAAGGAACATGATTGTAGGAAGCTGCCTCCTCCTCGCTCTTGCCCCCGTCGTCTGCCAGAATCACAGCCTGATGGTACGTGGCATGTCCGACGCTGGCGAAATGTGAAAAGGTGCAACCCACGAACAGAGCAGAGAGCCTGCTCGTAGGCCGGATGCAGGCTTTGCACCAGAAGACAGGCTGGTCTCAACAAGCCCTGTCATGTGCGATTTGACTTGGCCGCGTCGTGAAGCTTTGTCACTTCGGAGGCAAAGGATCGGGGCGCTTCGGAGCAGCGCGATGTGTTTCAGATAACTTCGCACCTCGATGGACTCAGACATGGCGACCTCGAGGTCTGGGAAGCGGCAAAGGCTGGTGACCTGAGAAACTGCCATGACGCTGCAATGGAAACCTGAGCCCGGGTTTCTCCAAGGCTTCGGCCGCCTGCAGGGCCGTGAAGGCGCAGCGCACTCGCACGGAAGCTTCCCAGTTGTCGTGTCCTTGCGGCTCTGCTTTAGATTCGAATTGTCTATGCCTGTCCAGCTGCAGCTGGTAGTGTTGCATGGCATCCAGCGCCCGACGATGGTCAAGACTGGAAGCTGCAATGCCAACTCACAGCAGCAGTCCGCCCAAATAGCAGTTGCAGAGGCCGTAGCCAATGCCGGGTTCACTGCCAGTCAAGTCTTTGCTGCTGCACTGCGCTTCCAAAGGATGTGTCTCCCCAGAAGGTCCGTGGCACAAGTCATCATGCAACAACTGAGGTGATACGCGCTTTCTCCTCGATTGCATGAGCCCTCAAACTCTGTGGCACAGGTGGCCTTCGGACTGCTCGGCCCTCAGATGCTTTGCAGGCATGGAAGTAGAGAGGGGAGCAGCGGCTTCTTTGGAGCTCTGCGCAGTCAAGCTCACCTCGAAGCTCCCACGCGCCTCCTTCCGACACATCTACGACTGTACGAGTCCTACGAGCCTCCGAAGGAGTAGCTTTCATACAAGTAGCATCAAGTAGCATGGGAGACCCCAGGCCTGGCCTGGCGGTGCAGCGGCGGGTTTAGCGCCAACCCCGCCTCGAAATCGAGAGGAGCAGTGGAATCCAGCCAATCAAGTGTTGGCTACGGGAACCACTGTAGTCCATATCGGGGAGGTGCGGTCACTGCTGTTGTTTCAACATGCACAGCTTCCGAATGTCAATGCTGCGAGCTGAGGTCGCGGCTTTGGAAGATGCACCGGGCAGATTTTATTCAATGCCTCTTGCTTCGTGCTTCCCGTCTCTGTATGCTGTCACATGACATAAAACCACCCTTACCCGAGGCGGCACAAAGAAAATCGAGAAATTAGATACCTGTAGCTTGGAGCAGCAGACCTCCTTGAAGACCTCCACGTTATGCTCCAAGAGCTCTTGGCGATCGAAGCAGGCATCGTCTCCTCGCTTCCACACACACACACATCACTCCCCAGAAGCATGCAGGTCAAGGATCAACACGTCACCCACGCAGATACTACACTCTGGGAAACCTTATGCCCCGACACTGCGAAGAATGTGCGTCCTTGGAAGACACAAACCAGTGCCAAGCAGTGGCCGACCTGGATACGGCAACACCGGCAACTTTCAAACGGCCTCAACACAAGCTCTTCCCCTGCTTCGCTGCCCTAAGTCCCTGTATATGCAGTGTGCCACATCGACACAAAGCAGCCCCCACGGCACAGAGACTCGTCTCTCCACGCGACGCCGTGACACAAAGAGAAACACCATCGTTCGAGCGTGCATTTGTTGATCAATGGTGGCATTGTAGACTGCAGGTAGGGCTTGCTTCAATTCTGATGCCTCCTTCAGGACCAGGACGGCGCCGTTGTGCAACTGGAACTCGCATCCAGCATCCTTGTTGTCGTCCAAGCCTTTGCAGCAGGCCAGACATGGCATGATGGCACAAGTAGAAGAGTCTGCAGAAGGCTACTGTACGGCTAGTGCACGACACTCTTTCTTCGCCGTGGCCCGCTGTCACAGGACCTGGTGCTGGGTCTGACTCGGAGGACCGGCGCCCTGCACGCCAAGCTCGTCCACTGCGCTGTGGCAGCGCGCTCGACGTCGGCATCTTTGGCCTTGAACGGGGACGCCTCCGGCTGTCGGTTACCTGATTTCGAATTGGATGTGAACGCGAGCCTCGAGCTTCGCTGTTGAGCCTTGCTTGTGGCCGCTCTTGTCCGACATGTTCTGGTGCCAGGGCTGCGAGACCTTGGGGCACAGCCTCTGGGTTGGGACCCTCAGGGGACCGGGCATGTGTGACATGCCTTGACCACTCGGACTCTTGACCCGACCGCCAGCCATCGGCTTTGCTTGCTTTGGGATTGCCCGGCCGGCGCTGAGCTTCTTTTCGCTGGGTCTCGGGCTGTGACTGCAGGGATTGCTTGGAGGGCCTCCTCTGAGATTGTGTATGCAGCGGTGCGCGAGCCTTGGCCTTGGGATCCCTCTGCGGGCGCGGTCGAGATTGAGGCTTTGCTTTCGCAGACATGGGGGGTTGGGAGGTGGCTCGGCGTGGCTGCTTGCCCACCGGAGCTGGGGTTGGCTCCTGGAAGCTTGGAATGCGCTCGTCCAGCATCAGTAGCTGTTCCAACTGAAGGACTCTTATCGTCGACTCTGTCGACTCACCACCCAAAGGCCCCGTGTGCTCTGGCGCAGTCTGCTTGTGTCTCTTGGACCTTCTCCTCGAGCGCTGCTTCGGCTCCACAGCGTGGCCAACGGAGCTGCTTCGCTGTGGCTCAAACCATGCGGTCTCTGGGGCGTAGACATCCTCTGCAACGGCATCAGCCCAACGCCCTGGACAAGAGAAGCCCCATTGAGAGCTCTGTACAACCGGATCGGCCGGCCCAGCCCATTCTGGGGCTTCGTCTTCCAGAAGCTGCTGCACTGAGTTCATGACACCGCGGTGCAACTCGCTCTCCATTTCGGGTCGTTCGTGCAACTCCTGGCCCAAGATTTCTCTAGCACAATGGTGAGGCACTACAAGGAGGTTCAATCAGAAAGATAATCCTAGACCTCTGGAGTCTAGATAAACAGGCAGAAGGGATTGATTGAGACTGTGATGCAGTGCCAGGCTGGCCTCAACTGGCTCGTGTATGTGCGAGATTTGCCTGGGCCATCCCGCCACGGCAGCGCCAGAGCCGGGGAAGCCTGATGCCATGTTTGGAATCAGCTGCGACTCTGTCAGCGCACGCCGGGGCCCCTCGGGCCCAGCGAACCACACGTTTGACCACTCCGGGGTAGCAGGAAAGGAACGCACCCTGCCATCCAAATCCCATTCCTCACTGTGTGCACGGGCACGTGCTGCACTCGTGTCCGGCAATGGTAGAGGCGGCAGCAAACGATTCAGTGGAATCTGCAAAGCCCCTGTGGGAACACTCGGTTGAGGGTGCAAAGGAGGCGCACTTGCAGCTGGCAGGGGCAGGTGTATGGGTGCAACTGTAAGTCCAACCACCGCGGCGTTCTGAGGTGGGCTCGGCTCTGGCGTTGACACATGCTCGCCAGCGAGGGCAAGAGGTTCGAACTCCTCGCCAAGAAAGCTGTCCAGCCCACTTTCGAACACGCTGTCAGGGTCTCGAGCCGTTGCCGTGGCTTCATTCGCCCCTTCAATCTCCGCCTCTGCATCCTCATGGTAGGTCCGGGGGTTATCAGCCTCTAAAGGCTCTTGCCATTGTGGCTGAAGAGTCCATACTCCGTCGTTTCTTGCTGGGCCTTGCGGCCAGTCAGGCAACTCGTCCGACTGATCTTCTGTACGAGTCCATGTGTAAGTCAAGCCGAATGCCCCCAAAGCAGAAGCTGCGGCCACAGACACGATGAAGAGAAAAATCGTCCTCGTGTCAAACTTGAGGAAGTCGATGCTGGAGCAATCACGGCCCAAGCAGGCTTGGGCATCAGGCGCGCCAAGGAGCCAGTCGCTAGGACCCATGGAGCAGTCGGACAGCGGTGGCAGGCCCATACGCCAGCGGAGGTCTTCCACCTGACAGGATGCGGTCCGTTCGAATTCAATAATCAGCTCAGCTTAAGACTATCTGAGACTAGTTTCCGGGCTTCCTGTGCACCTCTTGGTGCAGCACTGCCTCTCCAATGCTCGGCCCATGCTGTTTCCAGGCGCTTGCCAATGCAGCCTTGGCTTCGGTGAAGCGGCCTTGAGAGGAAAGGCCGTGCACTCGAGCCAAGTGGGCCAGGCCAATGCGACCTGTACGCTCCGGCAGAGCGCTTTGGAGCTCTTTCAGCTGGTCCTGTGTCATTTTGAGCGATCCAAGAAACAAGCCTCAACCCGGAACTTCCCCCTCTAGTCTGCCACTGCTAGAGGTGGGGTGGCCAGGGCATTGCTCTGCTACAAGTACGATGCGTACGACTTCATTTCATAGCAGGTCCTTCTGCTCCTGCTGCTGCTTCAGGAGCTGCTGCTCTTGCCTCTTTCGCTCCAGCTGTCCAAGCGCGGAACCTGAAGCCCCTCTCTGCAGCAAGTCGAGGCTTTGCTGGCCAGGGTCTAATTGCTGCTGTAGGCGCGGTGGCAAGTGGGAAGCTTGTGCTTGCGGTCGGCGGGTTGGGATCTGTTGGGGCTGCCAATCCCTACGCTGTATATCCTGCCACTGCTGCAGCACGTGTACATGTGGATGCTGCGCCCTTAACGGCTGCAAGGCCAGCAGCAGCCACAGCCATCTCCAGCCGACATTGCTTAGAGTGGACGCCATGTGCTGGCGTTCGAATCGACAGTCACTTCCATGGCCTCGCGATTTGCCGGCTTTTCGGCGAATGGCTACCTACTGCCATGGACTGGACCCAAGGCAGGACCTAGATTAACCCAATCTACAAGTCGCATAATTAGTGTTCGACCTGCATGAGTCATTCATGTTGTCACTTCAGCCCGCCATGGAAGTAGATCATGAACGAACGCGTATAAAAGTTAAACACGGATTTCCATCGAGTGTCATGAAGCCAGGTTTATTTGCTTTTGCTTCAAGAAGCTGTGCTCGGGAGTACCACGCAATCGGGGACGGTGGTTTGTGCTCCATTCCGGCAGCATTTCCAGCGTCTGCCTGAGTCGAGGGCCATTGCCGTAGATACAAGCGATGTCAATCACCACATCAACCATGTCAGCACCTGCAATGATGGCCGAGTGCAGGGTATATCCGCAGGTTGGTTCTTTCAAGGAGTAAATGTCGGTACGTATGAGTCGGCATGAGTGTACTGTACGTATGTACGCATGTATGCATGCGTGCGTGCATGTGCGCATTATTCTCCACAATAGTTAGTATCCGTACTCGTATGACTGCAGGATTACTATGTATGGCATCATTACGTACTAGGGATCAACACGACTGGCACGGAAGATTGGGGCGCGCACAAAGCTCGTACCAGGAGAGCTCCGAATTGCTCTTGTCCGCGGCCAAGTAGAGCTGCAGGGCTTGTGCTCTGCACCCGACACCCTAAACATTCCCAAACCGTACGAGTTTAGAGTTTAGGGTTCCAGAGCTGCCTCCGATTATGTCCAGTACACGCCCTGAATCGGTGCCCTTCAGTGATTTTGCCTTCGAAACGACGTCAAAGAGATAGGCCTTCTCCTTCGCAGCTCAAGGGGCAAATAGTTGATTCATTGAAGCCGCATGACGTCTCATGATTGAACAAGAGACAAACACAGCAGCGGCAGCAATCAGTCCATCCGGGTGTTCTGACTGACCGCTTCCAAACACTTCCTGGCATTCCAACACATTTCAGTTCCTCATGGGCATGAGCACGCCGGGCTTCAACACCAGGCGACGACAACCCACAAGACGTCCAGTTTCCAAGCACGCTTCGTTGGCTTTGGCTTTCGGAATATCTTTATCGGCGATTCCTCTTCGCTATCAAACGTCACCATGTGGCACAAGAAGACAGCATCGGCAGCATCAGGGGTCCCCTGTGAGCCGTGAGGTCCAACCGGGGTCTTTGCATCCGTGAAAGACAGCCGTCCAGGCAGGACTGGACAGACGTGCCAAGAACAGACCAGCCACTTCTTTGTGCCGATCGCAAAGACATGGCGGAGGCACTCCAGGGTAGGCCTCTCTGGTATCAGCTTCTGTACGACTTGACTGAAGGCCTGGCAGCTCGAACATCTTGAAGCCAGATCCAGACCTGGTGGGCCGAGGCCCTGCCTCGAAGACCGTGTGGTCGTAAATGCTGGTGCAGTGGAAGGAGATACTGGCTTTCTCCTGCTGCCACCACACAACCGATAAGCGATGTGAATTTGCGGAGCGCGGCATCAAACCTTGTCTGACATGTCTTCGGTGAGCTTGTCTTCTACGGCTTTCTTGCACTCCTCCTTTCCTCAGCTAAGCGACAACAACGCACAGCCAGAAACGCACAACGCACACAGATTGGTTGCCTCGGAGCCGAAGACTTACTCTAGCTGCAGACTGTCGTTTACTAGCTACAGACTCTCTGCCGTAATGCACATGATTAGACCGCTGAAAAAACCTGGTTCAGGTGGAGGAAGCGGCTGCCCAAATGTATGCCAAAAGAAATGGTCAACATTCTCTTTGCTGCACCTTCTGGTGCAACGCTACTTTGATTTGAATCACTAGCATGCTGCGCCTTTTGCAAAGCAACACACTTTGCTCGAAGACTCTGCCGTCAGTGTAGAACTTGGCACCATCCACCTGCGCCGGCTTCGCCAACTGTTGGTGTTCCCGCACACGGCGCTATCATGTTCATGCCCATAGCCTTGTGCAGCAATACATCGAAAGTGACATCCGGATTTCGTTTGCACGCGAACCTCAGCGTCCAAAAGACCCCTGTGAGTCACGCGAGCATCTGACACCTGAGACCCGGGCTCTATCACTCGCCTCGCCCTGGTCACACTCGTAGTGTAGGCTTCTTCCTGCTGGGCCTCTGAAGGCGGGTGCAACATGGTGGACTCGTCCGCGCAACTGCAGTAGCCATTCACAGCGTGTGAAGATTTCATCTGCGGTGACTGAGATGCTCACATCAATCACGAGCACAACGGCACAGGGCCCACCTGAAGCGCATGTGCACGTCAAGTTCCGAGCAGCTTGCGGCCTTACCTACTACAGTAGTAGTGGCACAGCCAAGACATGCAGGCGTGTCGGCGTGTATGACTGGACACATGGTAACGTATGCAGGCACGCATGCTTGTGCCCGTGTGTGTATGTACGCGTGTTACACACGAAGCTACTGTCGACTATAATGCGTGGTATGCAAGATAATACCAGTTTTGCTTCACGACGGCAACCCACTCTCCCCAAAGAAAGTCAGTTGGCAGAAGTACTGCGGTCCACTGTGGCTGGCTCCTCGTTTCTTGCAATAGCCCTTAACACAGTCCGCAATCTTCGCCAGCGAACGTTCAGTTTCCTCACTGCCCTAGCTGCTAGCCCGCTCTGCAGATCCTACATTACCTGTGCATTCAAGGAATATCACATAATAAGTATCATATGTGAATGTCGTCGCGTGTGCACTGACTTTGGCATCCTGCCATGTCATGCCAAACTACACACTTCTAATTGTGAGACAAGGTGCTGAAAACGGATGCATCCAAGGGATGCAGGCTGAGCGAGTCATCAAGCAGCAGGTTGCCAGGGAAGTCCACCAACTGACCACCAGCGCAGGCTTTTGCTGTGAGGTGCTGAGGTATGGCGTTTTGATGGCGGGTCTGTTTTGCTATACCACTACGAACCGCGAGTCCGCGGATGTTCTGTCTCGCATGCTGGTCGGAATTGCCAAGAACTGAAGCAGGCTAGCACGGTGAAGCATGACTTTACAATACTTTACACTTCGCCATTCTGACTCTATGGTAAATTCAGACACTTGGCAGCGGGTCCTTCAAACGCAGCAGAGCATTGTGCACGATGGTGAACGTCTCCAACCTGCAGTGGGTAAAGCTTCTGTAGCTGCGTCTGAGAGAATCACATGACGAAAATCCCGAGGGCCGAAGTTGATGCTCCGTGTGTCTGCTCATCGGGCCCTGACTTGATGCCAGATTCGAGGAAAAGTGATTCGTGCGGCGAGAGCTTCTGAAACCTGAGCACTGCAATGACATTGCACCATCCCACAAAGTTCAGGTCCAAACCACTGCCTTGCTCTCTGTTGCTCTCACCAAGCACCGAACAATTTTCACCCTGAGCTCCGGGCACCACTTTGCTGATAGACCTCCGAAACGCACCCTAGAAGTTTTGCTGCGAGCACCCTTCGCAGTACCAGCCAAGATCCAGATTGGGGGAAGCCATCATACCGGACACCGAGGTGCCAACGTCTTCCCACATCTGGGCAGCCCGCACATCACCACCTGCACCGGGGAACGAGTGAATCAGGGGCTGCAAGACTTAACCTTAGCAGCTCCACTTCCAGTACATTACAGAGCTGTTGGCCCTTTCCAGAGCCGAAGCCGTTCAGCCGTTTAGGCGTCTTGCCTTCGCGACATCTTCGGAGCTCATGTTCCTTGACAACCTCGGCTCCGAATTCGCTGGCTCTCACATTTACTTGACTTTGCTTCGGCGTGTGAGTACAAGTTCAAGGGCCGGACTGCCAGTCAAGAGGATGGCAAACAAGTGGTCGCAGGGTGTGCTTTGCAAGCTCTTCTATTGAAGCTGTTCTGGCTTCGCGCCTGCACTGCCTTGCGAGTACAAGTATGGCTGGCTTGCTCTGGATGGATGGTTCTGTTGATACCCCCGTTGAATTTGCAAAGCCATATCACCTTCTTCATCTTGCTTTTGCCACTCGGCTTGAAGCTTAGGAGCAAACGCTCTGGTCGCAAGCTGAAGGAACACCAGCACGATTCACCGGCCGCAGAGAGAGCGAGAGAGAGAGAGCCTGGATAAGTGTTCTCTTCTCGTCCCGACTGTAGGCTTCATGGAACCCATAAGTCCTTCGCAAAGCTTGCCGTATGCGGCGAGCCAAGCAGGAAGAGCCGATAGCACCGCATCCTGAGCAGCCTGGCATGGATTGGACATGATGGAAGTGCTCGGTGCACTGGGAGCCTACATTGCCTACATGTGCCACACCCAGTCCTGCTGATTAGTGGAGGCAGGAGCCGACGTCTTGTTGAAACTCCGCAATGCCGTCTATTATCCTGCGGTGGTTCCTGGGATCACTTGGCTAAGCTCACATGTCTGTGCCTAATGGGTGGTATGTAGCTGGACAGGCGAGGGTAGCAGCCTCCCCCAAGCCGGAGGCCAGCAGCGACGTGACGCCTCGGCGCTTTTTGCGTTCGCAGGTGCCAGCAAGTGTTCACATGTTTGCCCTCAGAAGAGCCGACAAAATCGCACCCTGTCCCTTTTGCCCGCGAAAAAAGCCGTCTCCGGAGTACGATCGTCCCAGTCCCATGCGAAGCGAGCGCCAGCCTGGCAAAACACTCGAAGCAGGCCGCTTGCACAGGAGGTAGGCTCAGTATTGCTCAGTACAGGGATAGAAGGACTTCAGCGCACTGCGGCGCCTTTGAAGAAGACTTCGGCAGACATGGCCCGTTTTGAGAGAGCAGGCACACTCTGCAGCAGGCACCCACGCTCATCTTACGTTGGGCCGCATGCGTGCCTCTGTTCGCCGACAGCGCTCCAGCTGTGCCCAAGCAGTTTCTGAGGGCTCTTTGGCACCACGCGGGCCAAGCTGCACTGCCTCACAGCTGCTTCGAATACTGTCGGATGATGTGACAATGGACAGCACATTCTCCCTACGTTTTGTGCTCAGGCCTGCCCAGTTGGTAGTGACATCATGCCTTCGAAAGCAGCCTCGGGCACGAGGCAAGCATTACTTTCTTCTCTCCACCTCCATGCCGTTTGTAGCAAAGCCGTGTCTCTGCTTGCCGGCCAGCCTTCCAGCGTGAAAAGTGAAGGTAGCCTGCCTCGCCGCATGAAGGCAAATGCCAGAGGCGGCCTGCACCGAGCCAAAGCCGAACTTGCATCTATCAAACTTGCCGACCAGAGCACTGAACTACTGCATTCGCTAGTTCGACTGAGGAGCCTTCAGACCAAATGATGTCACCGTCCTCAACGAAAGCAATAGGGGTTTCAGCTCAGCCCTATTCCAGCACCCTTGAAGTGTGGCCTCCACTCCACTCGTCTTGGAATGAGTTGTAGCTCGAGCAACAAAGCAACACTATACCATGGCACGCCCCCGCAAAAGAGAGTCTTCTTGGTGGACCGTAACGAGTCGGCCCCTTTCCTCACTTCCGCACCCTTGTTCATCCAGGAGTCGCCGTGGCGAGATGATGCCGAGAGCCTTCCAATACTCTTAAGCAGTCAAATCACATTGACTTTGACATGAAACTTCAGAGCGAGCAATCACTCTTCAAACCTGTCGACATCTGTTGACCTTTGCTGCTTAAGGCACTGTGTTGGGAAAGGTCGCGGGAGGCGCTCCAGCGACGATTTCCACAGCAGGCGTCCAAAAGCCCACTCCTCGGGCAAACTCAGAAAAGGCTTTGGAACACATACATAGAAAGTGTCAGCATATCTCCTGATCTCTCCATGCTTTCTCTGTCTTGCATGCTTGAGGTTCATACGAGTTTATGATAGCTTCTGCAAGGGTGAAGGAGCACCGATCCTCGCAATGATAACAAGACCCCACCGGTTCCCCTTCTTGCTTCTTGGGGATGAGACCTATCATGCAGCACGCTACGCTGGGGGTCTCTTGTTTTCTCTCACTTGCCATGTAGCAGCTGCTATGATGCGCAGTCACACTGGGCTTGTTCTGAAGGCTCTGCTAGCATGCATTCTCTTCAAGCGCCTAGCTGCCGCGTGCTTAACGCGAGTACAAAAACCCAACACGACCGCACGGCCTTTCTCAAACCGTTCTCAGTCAAGGCTCGTTGAGACGTTGGATGTCATGCTGCTTGAGCCTGGCATGGTATAGAACAGTTACCGAAGAATATGAGGTATTACCAGTCTCCCTGACTTATAACAGTGACCTCACCGTAGACTCTGGCCTCCAGGTAACAGAAACTGTATCTCCCATAAACCCTTGCTCGAAGCACCTCGCACGGCCCGTCTATAGAGGATTATAGAGGCATCTCGGCTTAATCCAATAGCTACAGTTTCCAGTTCGAAGGCTTGCGACAAGTGTATTTCGGCCGCTTTTCCAGGCCCGTCCTTGCTGCAATGTCCGGCAGCTTCCTCCAAAGCCGGTTCCTTGACACACATACTCTCAGGGGCCCTGAACCGTCAACAGGCACCACCCCAGAATTTCTCACTGTAGCTGCTGCCCAGAGTCACGTCAGGACGATTGCGAAGTAGCGTCAGTGGGCCCTGTGCAGGCCATCCAAACCTATGCGAAATGCCATCAACGGGAAGAGAGCAACAGGTACCGGCTTGCGGAAGTGACTGCTAAAGCTTGATCGGTGTGCCCACACAATTACGTCACGAACTTGTTCGGACTGCGAAATCTGGGCACGGGTGTCACTGTGTGAAAGTCACAACTCCAACGTGCTTCAGACTCGCATCGCGCAGTCACTCGAAGTCACTAAACTCCCAGCTGCTCTGGGCTCTTCGGTTTGGTCTCGTTGGCCTACTTCCGCCACAGTGCCATTTGTATTTTGGGGTGCGCATCGGCTTCCCGGCACAGTCACGATATCGTCGTGTCCGTCGTGCTGTTTTTTTTCGCTTGGGAGCCTCAGGGCTCCTGGAAGGTGCGCGGACGGGGACGTGCGTTGTAGGCCCTGAAGACATCATCTCGCTCATGTCGCTGACTACAACTCTCAGTCAGATGCTTGTCTGTAGAGTGCGCGGAGCTACTCCGATTCCATCTAAAGAACCGCCTTAAAGACTTAAAGACTAAGTGGCTCTCCAACAACGTCTCGCCGTTCCAGGGCCGAGGAGTTGAAGCCAAAAAAGGCCAGGCGGCCAAGCACCACGTCGAAGTCCACCTTTGACTCGAACCCGAAGATTTAGGGTCTAGGTCAGTTTAGGTATACCCAAGTTACAAGGCTTGATGCTTACGGCTTACGGTGTATAGAGCCCTTAGGGTTCGGGTAGGGCTCAGGGTTTAGGGCAGCCTGAAGCCTTGCCACAGGCTACAGGATCCATTGGGCAGCCAAGAAAAGCCCAGGCACCCAGCCCCAGAAGTCAAATTGCCGGAGCCATGTTGCGAAGATTTCCTTGGTCATCAGAATTCAGTGCAGCTTGGCTGAAAGGACGAGGCACAGTTTCCTAAGCTGGGTGATCAATGGTATATGATTTGTCACTAGAAACATAGACTGCCGCTTATCGACTAGTACGGAGACATCCCATCCCGTGCAACCGAACATCCGAGCATTCATGGAAGCACGAAGCTGCAAATCATATCGTTCGTGGTCGTGAGCTCATAGCCGCTCATTGCAGCACTGCAAAGTTTTTTGTGGCAGGCAGGTGTACGACAATCTGCGTCAGAACAGATGGATCCACCGGGCACAGCTTTTGGAAGCTGGGAGGAGCTCGGAGCTGCCGGATGGCAGCTGATGCCTCCGTATAGGCCCAGCATTTGCACATCCACGGCTGGGCGCGTGGTTGAATGTTTAAAAGTTTAAACCTTATTCATGCCGTGCTGGCCAGTGAGCCAAGCATCTCCGTATGCCATGCGCCAGTCACAGAGTTTGTAACCGTGCTGCAGCCTGCCCAACAAAGCCAAGATATCATCAACAGAAAGTGCCATCGATTCAAGTCATAACCAAGAGCTGCCAGCCTTGTTTCGACAGCAGTCCTCCTGCGCGCAAGTCGCGAAAACATTGAAGCATTCAGGTATCGGAACCTTAGCCAGACGGCGTGCTGCTAGAAGCAAAGTACATATTGACTCCACCGGCCGGCCAATGGACTCACAAGTATCATTCTTGAGATCGTGCCCGACTGCGACATGATCCGGAGAATTGGATTTTGCAGGCTGGGGCACGGGCTGCACGTTTGGATTCTTCTCTCCGTATTCCCAGTCTGACATGGGCTGATCGGTAAAGATCAGAAAGCGAAATTCCTTCAGAGACAATGTATTCTCTCACGCTACAGATGATCAAGCCTGCTGCTCCAAAGCCTTGCGTTTGGAACTGTCCCAACCGCGTCCTCGTTCCAGCTCATTGATCGCAGCGTCAGCGCTGCCCAGCCAGGAGGCGGCCCGAACCAAACCAACACAAAGGCCCCCAGCCTTGGGCGAAGCAGGGGGCAAAGCCCGAATGACGGAGCTTGAGTCTTGAAGCACCTCACTGATGCCTGCAAAGCTCCGCTCAGCTCAGGGGTCGGCATGAGACATCTTCAGACGCGGTTGAGCAGCTGACGACATGCTCTCATCTATCTCTAAACGCTTGTCCACAATCTTCATCTAGTGTGGAAACAGTTGGGATGACTGGCTTCCACAGAGGTGGCAGCCGTTGCACCAGTATTCATGAATCCGGCAGTCGTCATGAGTCACGAACGCAGGCTACATTCAAGTATGAACAGAAGCTATACAGGCTATATACACTCATGTAAGCTCAAGACGAGCGCAGTCCCTGGACAGACAGCCCTGTCCTGTCGGACTTGCGGACGCAACGCTCCATCTTAAAACTTTTTCCGCATAAAGCTGGGAGGTCAGGGCTTCGGCTACAACGCGGCCACGCGCGAGGCGCTGAGGCTCTAGGAGTTGAGCAGTGCGTAAGCCTGCGACACAGATTTCTGCAATCCTTCTCCGATCTTCCACAGACATCCAAAAGCCAAAACAGTAAAGGCCTGCTCCGATGCTGCTTGCAGAACAGGGAGGCGATCCCTGCATCGATATGCACAGCAAACCGGCGAAGCATTAACTTCCTCGTGAACATTGCAACAAGTTGGACACCACAAAGCTTCCTAGGCTTCACGAGGGATCTTTGTAGCGAATCTCATGCAGTTTGAGTCGAATGCGTTCCATTCTAGCGTGAGCGCCAGCTACACTTCGTCAGAACTTCATTGCAGCTTCTTCGGGATGGGAAATTTCCCCTCAGGGCTGCAGTTGCTACTGGTAGCTATCTGTCACGGGGTTGCCTGAAGCCCTGATGTTAGGAGAGAGAGAGAGAGAGAGAGAGAGGAGAGAGAGAGAGAGAGAGAGGAGAGAGAGCGAGCGAGCGAGCGAGAGAGAGAGAGACAGGCAGGAATGAACGGATATCCACCAGAACGGCATGACCAATATGCAAACGAAAGCCGTGCACGCATTCATCCGCGCACATGTGCCTTTACGTACTTGCAACATGGAATCTGCATGACAGCCCGTGCACTGTTTGCCCAAACCTTTCACAACAGTAAAGACAATCAGTACTAGCAAAAGCTCTTGTGCGCTGTGTAACGAATCACGTCAAAAGCAGACATGCCCAAACCGTGTGAACACCGAGTTTGGGCGCCTCAGCTCTCGCAGCCCCTGTGTGAGGCGGATGTTGTCCGCAATCGCCTGAATCGGCAGTGCCGTGAAATGTGACTTTCAATAAGACGCGAGCTGGGTTAAAGTGCGGAATCCAAAGCTGGACCCGAGCTTCCAGGATAAAGTACTGCACGGCCATATCGCAAACGATTCTTCAATGGAAGGTGGTATCTGAAAGATGCGTTTATCTCGCCTCATCTACTAGTAACGTTGTTTTTGCATCCTGTCTGCAGGTCTGACGCTCAAGTATGCTCAACCGCCAGTGAGCGAAGCAATCAACGCAGTGCTTGAATCTTCCGGGAACGAACCCCGCCCGGCTTCCCGAATTGCCACCTCTCGCCGTCGTCGCAACGAGCGGCTGGTTTACTGGTATTTACTTGACTGCCCACGTTCCTGAACTGCGAACACTTCGCAGCTAATTAGCAGCTTCATTCCAATAATCGACGAATCCTTTTGTTAGGAAGCAAACCGGGCACGGAAAGGAAAGATCTCACGGACGAGGAGGGACCTGGTTCTCCGGTGCAGTTTTCGACTGACGAAAAGTTGGTGAGATCCAAATGTGGTCTACAAAAATGAGCAACGACAAGTTTTGTGAGATGCTTATGTGGTGCTAGATAAAGTCATATTTCGAGGGTCAACGCCGTGACCGCATAAAGATCTTCCGTAATTCTTTTGGTGGCGAAGCCCGAGAGGTTTCCAGCTCATCATGTCATACCCCACAGTGTGGCAGCCAACGCGTTTTCATCCAATCAGAAATATGCTGAAGCTACAACTACGACTGCGCTCTTATGGTGCACTGCCTCCTCCAGAACCCGTGCTGCTCCCTGCAACTCCGCGTCGCCGGGCCTGAGCGAGCTTGTGGGATCACAAAACGGGGTTATTCGATGAGAGGGGCCAGCACCGCATGCACAGGAAACTCCGAAATCTGACTCGTAACGCTGCGGGCAGCTAGTACAGTCCTGTCAGGCACAAATGTTAATTTGCTTGGGGGGTGATTCGCGTGCTGCGCGAGGTTGCTCCATACTAGCGGAACTGCATACGCGACTAACCATTTCAACATCGGCAAAGAATCAATCGAGCAAAGTGGTGCTCCTTGCGACCAATCACATGACCCCACATCTCAACGCCACGTTGCAGAAGCGAGACAGACTGGCTTTGTGGGAGATCCGTCTGTGTCTCAGAGATATGAAGGTCACACGCTGCAGTGAAGAGATTCGGTTGCCAGAAGTTCAACACACGACTGCGCGCGACCGTGTCGGCAGCAGCGGCCTCGGTGCATCCTCATCGTAGAGCCAATCCCTGCCAGTGAGTGCTCTTCAGTCCTATCTGTTATTGAGCAGACCCTTCGGAAGGTCCTGCCTCAAACTAGCAATTCCGAGGTGGAGAAGAATTCGCTCCTTCATCAGGCTTGAGAACAGAACTGCTTCATGACCAGACAGCTTGCTCCTCGAGGAAGTAATCGTTGGGCTTCACCTGGGATCCGTGAGGTTGGCAGTTGCTGATCATCGCAGTCCTACACCCACACCCAAAACTCCAGGGCGCACACCATGTCCTCGTCCATCATGGACAGAACTTTCTGCCTCGGTGGGAATCACCGAATCGCAACCCAAAAGAGCATGCTGCATGACACTTACGAGAACACAGCAGCTACCAAGGCCAAATCACATATCAAATCCAACCTACGGAACTTCCGAAGATAACAGCCGCAAGCTCGGCTGTAGTTTTGAACCAGTCCAGGTGGATCCGAGTAGCTCAAGCTCTACAGCCGCAGCGTGGCCAGGTTGCTCGTCTGCTACGAACCTACAGACATTGGAAACTAAATCAAGACTCTTAGGCTTGGGAGCTGCAAGCACATCAAGATGGCTAACACGTGCAAAGCAGGCGCGGTGTGACTGAGTATGGTACAAGTAGCAGACACCCCCTGAATTTGCAGCGTCTACTGGCGACCATGTGCTGTGGTTCGGTGTGTCTGTTGGCTTTCTGTGTAGGCACGTCAGCTTAGGCCCAAAGCGTTCTGGCTTCTCACAGCTGATCCCGACCTTGCACATGCTCCCATGTAAATGGTGTAGTGGATCATGTTGGCCCTTAGATTGGCGCGGACATGCATGGCCTGGTCGTAAAAGATGGCAACCAGTCATGTCACCACTATCTCAGGAAGACGACTGCTCACATGCTTCCTCAATTTACAAGTACATCTCGCTTGGACAACCTGCCGCCAGAGCGTCGGGATGCTTGCGTCGCGCATTCGCTTCAGTGCCTTCTCGGCATTCTCGAGATCCTTGGATCAGGATCGCACTGCAAACCTCAGAGCTGAGACTCCTCGAGACACGCGAAAACAACAGCGGCATGTCACTGCATTTGTCGCATCATGTTGGGACAAACAGAACTCCAACTCTGCAAACTGCAACGGGCGAGTTAGTCCCAGCGTCTCTGCTTTCTCGGCAAGCCTTCAGAAGGCAGCCAAAATGCGACGGGTTGAGCTCGACGCCTCCCGAGGGCTCTTTGCTACCCCTGACCTGCACACTTACAAACACTTACGAGGTGACTTACCCGGGATAATCACGAAGCAACATGTGGGACTTTAGAGCAGTAGCTGAATCTTGAGCGGATGGAGAGTCGAGCTATCGCCCTGCCTTGCAAAGGTCCTGCTGCATTCGCATTAATGCAGCAGATGTTACGAGTCCGTAGTTGTCTTGTAAGCTTGTAATCATTGCCATGCTATTGAAGTGACGTTGCTGGCGGCGCTGTCTGACTTGGACAAGACAGTGCCTTGGGCTTGAGCTGCGTCCATGTCCTGCCAGTCAGCTTTCGATTCAGCCAAAAGACTTTCTTGTGCAAAGTGCTCGGAAGGAACCCAAGGATCCGTCTGCTCGCAATGCCGTCCTTCAGAACGAGCTCAACATCTCCTGTCAAAAAATAGCTGTTAGTGTGAATTTCCAGCATTTTCGATTGCCCGCTCAACGTCCTGCAGATGCCGCAGCATTCAGAAGCCCAGTAAGGCAGCCTGCGGCCACAATTCAGGCACACGTCCGAAATTCGGTGCAATTCGAAGGGGTGTGCGGACATCCAGGCTCCATAGTCTTGCTTTAAAATTTAGCTGACTACAGTAGCAGCAATGTAGAACGGTGTCAGATATTGATGGGTGTACAGGAATGACGAGGCCCCAAATGACCACACGACACGGATCGAACGAACTCCGAAGCCAAAATCGGGATCCAGCTGTACCGCAGCTGAGTCGCTCTGCTGTCGGGAGGATCTCTGTAGCAGCCCTGCGTCGACCATCTCCTGCCAAATCCTCGAGGCTGACTGTCTGATTCTGTGGAAACTGCAGCACTCAGAATCGGTCTCTCTGTCTCTAATTCTTTCTGACTCTGTCAGGTACATCAAGGTGACTCTCTGCCCCGAATGAAGCGCTCCTGCTGGCGGACTCGTAATTGCCTTGAATCCCCAGCAGCTTCAGCACGGCGCTGTAGACGCTGTCGGTGGCTTCCAAGGAGCTGCTTTGGATCTCCTCACGAGAAGCCACGGATTCATAAAGCTTCGAGCCGGGCTGGCAGCATCTCCTCGAAATAGGCCATTCCCTCGTCAAATTCCTTGCAGTTTGCGGCAGCACCTGCCCGTAAGGGGGTGAGCTGACTTGGGCTGTACCCATCAGACTCATATCGCCGTATAAATGCATGCTAGGGCACCAATGATCGCACTGTACCTGGTCCATTGAAGCAGGAACCAGATGCGCAAGACAGCTCGAAGCTGCAACATGAAGTGATGTCTGTGCGGCATAATGTTAACCTCATACGAAGAACCCCCGGAGTAATTGCAAAGTCCAATTCCCACAACGTAATTACTACGTGATTACAAACTCCCTCCCACCCCCGTATTTGCAGAATCCCAGCGGCCGGAGAAGAACGGAACCAGAATCTTGCCTAGATGAAAGCTCGAACGAGCTGAAAGAAGATCCCGCTGGCCCAAGCAAACCCAGATTCGAACTCTAGTTTGGCTTGAGTGGGTCGAGGAAGAAGGCTTCCGGGGCCTCTATTCCGCTGGGGCTCGGCGGACTCTTATTACTGAGGCTGGGGGCTCGGATCCTTGGGGGGGAAGGGTTTAGGGTTTATGAAGTGAACTTTATTCTGCGCGCTACAAGTAGTATTAAGTAGGCAGCCACACCAGGGTATCAGCTACACTTTTGCTGTCAAGACCGTCGCCCCGAATGGAATCTAAGCAAGTCTCAGACCAAGTGCATGAGTGCGTCCTTCACCTGGGCCTCCTCGAAGGCCTCCTTGGCCGCCAGGAAATTCCTCCCAAAGGGCTGCAGACCCCCAGCAGCTTGGTGCTCTTGCCCTTGCCTCTTCCGCCCGGATCGGCAAATTCGGCTCGTAATATCCTTGACATCCTGGTCCGCATCTTCTGGCTCATCGTCAGGATTCCAGGACTTTACCTCTTGCTGCGATGGCATGTATGCTGCTGTGCGAGCAATGCGCAACAAATCTCTCATGCAAAGGAACAACCTCCGATGCTTCTTCCGTGCTGTGTTGACATTGCCAGAAACTCCATGTGCACCAGGATCCACGAATACTCATGCCGTGGTCAGGGACGGAAGAGCAGCGCTGACACATACTGAACAACAGTTACGTCTATCTTTGCTTTCATGCCTCTCGCGGCATCTTCCATTGATCGGTTCTGAAATGGAAAGAGTCTCGTTCTATGCAGGCTGCTCCCAGTTTGCAACTTCCCCCTTAGGTGTCTCATGGTATCTCTCCGTCTCCCCATCGCCTCTAATCGGACTTGGCTCCGCTTCAACGAGAGGCTGCTGAAGCTCCGACTGCCGCTCCTCAGGCTGCAGAGCACAGAGGCACAGCGGCACGGCACATAGAAAAGCAGCAAAGCTGATGATAGCATGGTGCTGGGAACTTGGACTCCATGTTCACTTCTCATGCAGCTTTGGGCTTCCCTTTGCAATCTCTGGTTTTGTCCGTTCTGTGCGGTTCAAGTGTGTGTGTGTGTGTGCGCTGGGCCGTCGTCCGCTCTGCTCTCTGCTGGTGTGCCGCGCCCCTGTTCCGAGATACTCGCTGCATCATAGATCTAGGCGAAGCTCCCCAGCGCGAGAAGCAGCAGGAGCAGCGCAACCAGCCCATGGCCCAGGCGCCCTTTGCACCACGCCGAGCCCGAGCCCGAGGCAGCCCACATGCTTGGAGCAGAGAGGCGCATCCGCATGGCGGAGACAAGGCTTCCCCTACACAATTTCAGCTTAGCAGTCTCCTTCTTTCGCGTCACGCCTTCAGGATGCTGCGTGTTCAATGTCGGTGGTGCTTGCGCGTCCTTTGCCAGTGGTTTGCTGCATGTTACTCATATTCCAGAGTCTAAGAGTGCAGCTTAACATGCTTCATGCCAAATGACCGTTGGTCTCTTCATTCATGTTGATTTATCTGCTTCACCTGCCAGAGCGGCGGAGGTCGCAATGAAGTCTGGGCGCTCCACAAGTAGGCAGGAGCCTCAACGCTGATTGGCCCAAGGTAGTCGGCTACCCCTGCCTAGCACCTGATACATGCTGACCACGTGTGCAAGACAGCCGCGGCATGGCCCTGCAGAAAGAAGTGCCCGAGCCAATCGAAACCCTTCTCCAAGCTAAACGCCTCATTGTGGCAATCGCCAACTGAGCCCGACACTCGACACGTGTGCCCGAATCTCGGCAAATGGGTTGAAAGGAAGACTCGACTGCTCACAAACCTCTGAAGAGGCAACCGTTGCTCTACTCTTGGTACTCGGCACAGCTTCGTCGCAGCTCCGGTGCAGATGCCTGCGACAAAACGAGTCCTCGCTCCCTTCCCGGCATGGTGCGGCAGAGGCTGCAGTGCATCACAGATTCCTTGCCTCTGACGAAGCTAACTGCAGCAATGGGACCTCGGAACATGACCCTGCCTCTGTCCATGAGCAACCCTCCGAGCATGCCAGCGCTTGCAAACCCTCGACGCACAGCACACACGCTCCTACAGCCCGAGCCCTGTGCCTGCAGGTGGCTCAGGGACTTCACCACCTGACGAGATGCAGACACGACTATCTAACTTTGAGCCACACCCCGGCGCAACAACTGACAACAACCATGCAGGAAAGATTTTGGAAGTGCAGACAGCGCTTGGCCAAATGTGCTGGATGGTGCGGAGAAGACGCCACACTTCTAGCAGACTTGCACACAGCCAGGAACCTTCACCACCGGGCCGAAGGTTCCATCCATTCGTCTATTGCCACTTTTTTCGCTGAGCGAAACACTACACAGAATTCATGGAACGAGTGCCACTGAGGCCTCCTGCAGGGCATGGGGAGCAAGCTGCCGAAGTTCTGAAGACAAAGGCCCTGCAGGGACCGTATGATCCTCATAGGGCCCCTGCAAGGCTGTCTCGTTTCAATCTTTTGCTCAGGTCCCATACCCTGCAGAAGCGCCATGCCGCTATGTTGTCCGCGGCCACACGGTGACGGGGTCGTACATCAGCTGCTGGTGAAAGGTCGGAAGTCTTGTGCTCATCAGGTTCCAAGTCTCTTCTGTGCATTCTTCCACGTGCCACGTGCACCCCTGTGCAGTTTGGGGAACCTGGGCTCCAGAAGTCACAGTGATCCCTCGTGACTCGTGATGCGGTGCTTGGGAAGAAAGGAATAATCAACTTCGTGAAGCCTCCCTTCATGTCGAAGTCAAGCCAGCGAAGGACGACCGGACAAGCACTTAACATAACTTTAACGGCATCTCCAGCAATCTCCGGGCGCTCGAAGTGTAGAATTGTAGAAGCCTAGCGGTAGGCTGTAGATTTGAGACATGTGCAAACAGTGCTCGACCGACGTGCCGGCTTATTCGGAACACACACCAAAACTGCTGTATCAGTATTAAGGTATGCAGAGAGATGTAATGTACACAAATCCCTCCAACACCAATGTGCAGGGTCGGTTCCAGCCAAAGGTTCCCTGAATCCGGCAACTTCGGAATCGCTTCGCAAAGCCGTGATGCCAAGAAAGGTTATCCACATCTTGCACAGAGCTGGCTGCTCTTCGGTCTAAAACTGACCCTCGGAATCCACTGCATGTGCCGCCGCTCATCTCTTGGCCCTCGGAATCCCCATCATCGACAGCAGCGTTGCTGATGGGAATCATGCCGTGCCACGCTGAAGCGTATGGCAGCATGGGCTGGTGGTGCCTTGAACTGATGCTGGGCGCAAGTTTAAGATGACCAGCAAAGAAGGCGGGCGAGCGACATGAATTTGCAAATTTGCAGCGGTGTTCCTGACATTCAGAACGGATCACGAATCAATGGCCACATCTGCTTGCGAGTTTGCCCATCTGTCCCGGGCTAGCTCCCGTACAAACTAAGAGGCGCTGATCGCAAGCAACATCACAGGACGGGTCCGCGCCTCCGGGCTGCAGTCATCCAGCAACACCGCAGCACCTGAGCGTGATCTTGATGTGAGTCCGTGCCAGCTTAGTTTGAGTGCGTCTGCTTTTCTTAGCACCGTGCACTCCACGCAAGCGGCAGCCTCTGCACAAACATCTGGCTGTCCAGCGTTCAAGGGTCGGCGATGCAAAAGCAACGCAGCTCTCTCCGGCCTGTTCTCCGTTGCCCTGCAGGATTCCTGCTGAGAGCTGTGCTTGCAACGCCTGAGCCGGAACATGCCGGAACACAGAGCCACAGACGCTCCAATGCCGGCCAGGGCCAGGCATGGCCAGGCTAAGCTCCCCTGCGGGCCAGGGCCCGGCTGCCTGAACGTTGGAGATGCAGGCGAAGAGGAGGCCTCTATGACCAGCGGGTCCGTCCACAGTCGCACCCTCTGCAGCTTCGTAGCTGCGGCCTTGCAAGCTGCTGTTCTTCTCGCCGAGGCCTGGCAACAAGGCCTTGCTCCGGCAGCATCGACGCTGCTCTGCTATCCTGCGATGCGGTGAGGCTCAGGCTCAGGCCGTTCGAAGAGCCTCCTGGTCCTGAGCTGACAACTCGGACCACTGGCGCTGCGTCAGTTTTCTCCTGGCAATACCATGGACTGAAAGAGGCTGTCACTTGCAGATGAAGGAAATCATGCGCCGGCCGTACAAGATGGTCAAGGCCATCTGTCGAAGGGGAACGGCATCCTCGAGGTTGCTTTTCGATAGCTTACATTGAATGGCTGGACACGTCGGAAGCAATGCCAAGCAGCCTGAGGCAAAAAGTATCCACGAATGGCTCACAGCACTCGCGATTTTGAACATCAGCTTCGAGGGATGTCGTTGCGATGTCTGATGTGACCCTGCGCCCACCTGAGAGCCAGGGCCTTGCACCGCCCAGACGGCCAGCCTTGAGCATCTTTTGCCCGAGCGGTCCAAGAGATGAGTGCACCCATGCCGGTCACGAGATGCCGACCGTGTGGCAAAGCCAGGCTTCAGCCGCACACCTACACTTTACGGGCATTGACTCACACCTGGCAACCTTGTGAGCCTTCCGCTCATCCGCCTTCGAGTGCAGACTCTGCGGCACTCCTCTGAGGCCTCGGAGTCTCGAGGCCGAGGCTGCTCGCGGCTTTAAAGCCCCGGGCCAAGGCCCCAACCCATCGGCTGAGCACAAGGAGAGCAGCAGCTGGCCAAGCCTTTTCTCATTCGGAACCCCTGCGTCCCATCATCCGAGTCCGAGTAGTGAAACCTTGCACCTGAGTGCAACACTCCCGGTCCAACGGATCGGATGCCATCAGCGCTCTTGCCAATCTAAATGGCTTGCAACGAGTGTATCTTTGGAGAAAGCAGTTGCGGTTGTGACTGACTGATGGAACGTATCGACGCTCGGGGGTTGACGGTCGACAGGGTTGCTGAAAAGCTGCTGACTTGTCTTTGGAGGCAGCTGCATGTGCTGTCTGCTCCGGATTAGGCCTCGCATTGCCGAGACACACGTTGTTACCGCCTGCATGGTTTGTCAAAGTACGCCAATAATCTGAATTAACTGGATGCTACTAGGATCTACTAGGATAGATAAGGTGGCCCGGTCACCAAACTCGGCCCCTCTTACGCACTCTGTGCCGGAGGTGGAGTGGTGACACTACGTTGAGCCAGTGCAGTGCGCAGGGTAGGCCGGAAAGATGGTTAAATGCTATCGCACTGATCATGACAGCAGCAAGCAAGTTGGTCTGTATTCACCCGGCGCTCCTTTTGCAGCACACCCAAATATGCAACCAGATGCATGTGGTTCCTAGCCTCGCCCCTTCTGTGTGCAACTGTTCTGCAACTCGCCGCCTAAACTACAGTTGCAGGCAGCTCTGTGTGTAAGAGCACCTCCATAACAAGGGCCGCCTTGAAGCCCCAAGACGAATGGAAAACATGACGACTTCGACAGAAAGTGCCGAGGGTTCCATCTAAGTCGACCCCAGGGCGGCAAGTTGGCACTGTGCATGCTGGTGCTCCGGGGAGTTTACGGATCTGGTCTTCATGCATCTTCTACACTGGACGAAGAAAGCTGCACGTGCACCTGCCTGTCAACCATCTGTGCGTAGCCAAGTTATTACAGGTATTTTAAAGTCACAGTTTTCATGACGCTTGCTCAGCCGACCTTCTGACAACGGCATCTTGGTCAACGAGCCACTGCGGAGAACGAAGCGCTCTGCCCACCTCACGAGAAGAAAAACAATTGAGGACTTTGGCTTTGACTGGTGTTGCACAAGGCTGTCCGGCATGGTCACCTTCGTCCGCAGCCATCGGTGTAGCTCTTCACTCGCCCTTGACGGCTTTTTTTGCCTGCGCAGGGCATGCGAAACTGAATCAGTGCGTGGATCTGGCCCACAAGGAGCTCAGAATAGCAGGAGCACGCAATGCAACCTTGAGCAACGGCTGCGTCTCAAAGCTTGTTTGGCTAAAGCTCAGTGGTCGCAGCCGCGCCAAAGCAGCGTGGACATCCGACGATAAGGGCATGCACCCAGGGCGCAAATTTGTAGCGGTCCAGTTCCTTAGAGTCACTCAGCACGGCTGGAAATCACGCAGGTGCCACATGCATAAACGGACCTTCAGTACCGAGTCTCAGCTTGTCTGGTGTAGTCGTCAAGTGACCAATACTCCAGTGCATCCACTTCCTCATCACGGTCGCCTGCATCTGCACCCAGGCTCCCCTTGGCGGTGTAGACGATGTTTTGATCTAACCTTCGCGGTCACAACAGTCCGAGTGCTATGCTGCACATGATCTCGTACCTTTAGGCCGAGAAGGTAAGGCCCATCCACTATTTTGCAACAGTGCATTGACATCTGCCCGCACGCACTAGCCCGACTGTGACCATGCAAACAGGAACTTTACTTTCAGCTCGGATGCTGGCAAAGCTGCATCTTTGGCAATGCTCCACTCCAGCCTGTGCATGTGCAGTCAGCTTCTCCGGAAGTAGCAAGTCGTCATGCGATCGGTCAGTCTTCTCGCTCAAGCACGGTGACAGACGTGACCAACGCCCTGAAACTCCTAGTCTTCCGTGTCATTGTCAACTTGTTGCACACAAAACCGTGGATTCTGGCGACCGGGCGACACCGTCGACCGTGCTTACAGTTCGAATTGAAACAAACACTCCCACACACTTGCCGCTTGCCGTGGCTTAACTCCATCCCCATCCCCGACAGTGCACAGCGGGCACCTGTGTTGAGTCGACAACACTCCATGAGAGCCGGCAGCGCTGCACGGCTCCCAAGCTCCTGCGAGCAGCCGGACCCCTCCCGGCGATCCGATCCTCTCTGACCCGCTTTGTCTCCGAGTCCTCGTGGACTGCGCGCTGGGCGGCCGCCTGAAGGTCCTCGCCCAGCTCGACTGTCTCCGAGGCACCTCGCCAAGGCTTGGATGGCTTGGGAGGGCGTGAAAGGTGCCCACGCCGCTGCACACCTCAATCTTTCCTGCATCTCGAATTGTGCCACTCGTGCTGCGTCGCTGACAGCTAGCAGATACATGAGACGACCCCCATTGCTCATCATGCACCCCACCACCAGCGGACCGCCGATTGCCGCGAGACTGGACACGTTTTAGCATTGACATCTTCACGTAGCAGATAAAATTTGGTCGGCGACGCTTCAGTGGCTGGATGCCCTTGCAGCATTCGCGGATGTTCCGCGTTCGTGATGTGTCGAAGGCCAAACAAAAAACACACATTATGAATCTTGCAACTCTAAACTTCAGGCGGTCACGGGATCATGCCCGAAGTGGTATGCATGGATAGCACTGCCAAGCTCACCTCATTCGTCATGCGATACATGTATTCAAAACACGGAGCGCGCGAAGCGACCGGACCGCCATTGCATCAAAGTCATCCCAGGATATCAATGTCACTAGTACTACAGAACAGGAACGGCTGAATTCTTGTCCATACAGAGTAGCCGATCGAACGATCACACCCGTGAGGCTGCAGTGCAGCCACGCATTGTCAAGCTGTGCCAGACACGCTATGCTGTCGTTTAGCCCTTCGCTCGCCTAGGTCCCACAAGCCGCCCATCCGCCACTTCCAGTCAGCACGTCTCTGGAAGAGTATACGGCCATCGGGCAAGCGCGGAATCACCTGAGGCACGGCTTGAAACCCTGGCCACCAGAGACATGAATGCTCAGCGACTCGTTGATTGAGGATGCAGCATACACAGTCCGATGCCACTGGCAGGACGTTTGAGCCTGTGCCGGTCATAGCTTGATCCCGTATATACAGCAGCCTGCTTGAACTACATGAGCCAAGTTGCCAAGTCCTGGCATCTCCAAGCCCTGCCCTAGGAGATCCTCCTAGTGTCCTAGTACCAGTCTGAGCCTGCCAGCCTGCCAGGCAGTGCTGGTTCCCAAGTGCTGGCCGTCCGTGTCGTAAATATCCAGACCATCGCTCCAAGACGGGTGTTCCGGAGCTTCTCCAACTTGACCTGATGAAGAGAGAACCACGACACGACTTACGCAGATAGACTTGGCTGTTGAGCACACCCTTCGAACTCTCGATGGGGCTTGACTGCGAGACTCCCTCCACCCAGCCCACAGAACCTGCAACGTATGGGCCCCAAGGACTTGGCCAGCAGGGCGTCACCTGAGCTCTGTGTCACACAGCGGATCAGATGCGCGCCAAGGGAAGAGCCTCGAAATCTCTACACGCCCTTTCTCTGCCAGGCAGCGTTCCAGCCGACATGGAGCGCACGCTGCAGGCAGCCTATACAGTAGGCATCCCCCACATAACATGTCCACTGTCCGTTTCTTCTACTGCTTGCTGAAATGCTACGAGGGCTAAGGCAGCATGCAAGGGCAAGAATAGCTGAAACAGCTGACTTCACCAGGTTCTGCTATCCAGGCTTGTAGTCAACCTCGAAACTTATCTACCATGCACGCATGCACACCGTCAACTTATCGTCGTTCTTTATTCGATTGCTGCTCTTCGCCTCACCTCGAAGCTGCTCGGCGGCACTGAGGCCTCAGTGCGTTTGCACTGCACACGGCTTTTGTCTTCGCGTGCGACACGTCTGTGTAGATCTCAGATGTATACAGAGAGATGCTTGCTCAAGTCAAAGTCTCCTGACAAGAACTGAACCACCTTCAAACCTTCAACACTTGCAAGTCCCCTTGCAACAGGGAGCTCAGCATCAGCCAGTGCCATTGCATTAGGAGCACGGCTCAGCGGCACAGCAGACTTGATCGAGAGATTCAATGAAAGTTGCGAGGGTGTGGGATCTGAACGGCTCAATCTGGTATGCAAGAGAACACCGTTGGTATCCACCGGTAGATGCTGCCAGTACAGCTCGGCTCCGCTGAGAACTCTTATGCTGGTTAGCTGCAAAAGCAACTGACATGTCTTCATAGCTTCCTCCCGTACAGCGTGTCAAACGGTCGAAGCAAGACGAAATTCGATGCAGATCCAGCAAGTGCGCTCCATTTCTGGCTGGACACAACTCCCTTGCGGGTAAACCGAAACACTGCCTGTCACGACTTGTTGCATGAGAGACTTGTCGGGTCAGAGGTGAGCTTCTCTGCATAACCAGACTTATCAATATGCTAATATGCCTCACTCTTCTGATCCGGGCGTGAGACAGTGGGTCTCCAGCCACATCTGGTCTGCCAGAAGGCGGGCAGCTGTTCCTGTTGGTGATCGCATGCCTAGCACTGGACGAGCGAGGGAAGAACACCGAGGCTCAGACACTCCCACGGTCACTCCAGACGTTCCTCAGCACATAAAGGCAAGGCGAAATCTCTTCCTATTACCTGCCCTCTGCTCAGAACCTAAAGATGACGTCTCGCCTCGCAAACACCTGCCAGTAAGCGCTGCGCATCTTCGACCGCACGGAGCAGCAAGCCCAACCTGAGAAGACTGTCCCGACGCCGGATCTACGAGGCCATTCTACTGTCTTGAAAGCCTGCTCTGCTCACAATTGTACTCAAAGCCGAGGCATACTGGAACACTCTGCCACATTGTTCTGCGATGTGGATGCCATTTTCCCGTGACACATCCTGCTGAAATGCAAGGTGTTCTCGCAGTATCTCAACATCATCTTGGTCTGCATCTTTGGCCTCAGGCGGAACTGCAAGATGCTTCTGCATGTTTGCCTGTGTGTCCAGCTATCCCATCCCGACATAAGCTCTTTAGCCCTCGATCATGGCTGCGTGCATGCACCAATGCATCCAATCCACAGTCAATGTGTCGTTATCTCGGAGCATTCGCAGAAGAGTGAGAACATCTGATGCAGCTTGCTTCCCAAGCTCGACAGCAGGTTGGTTGTAGGCATTCACCTCGACATGTTTCGCATCGAAGCCACGGTGGCTCCAAGTGCTGCAACTTGATTTAGCGACAAGCTTCTCCGATCAGCGCTGCATACAATCCCACTGCCCTTTCGAACAAAGCGATGAGCACCTGGTTCGAGAGTCGCGACGTGTCTTCAACGTGCGACTTTCATGCGAGCGCATACTGTTTTCAATAATCCGTCACTTCAACCGAGGTGCCCCCAAATGGAAGGCGTCCACACGCTGCAAGGTGATGGTGAGGCTCCTCGCATGAAGCCGCTACATACGAAAGATCCGACTGGCACATGAAGTTCTGTACCCAACAGCAATCTCGCCACTGGAAAGCACAGCATGCCCTTACGCTTCAATGTCTCAGAAGTCATGGGTCCAGGTGCTTCTGAGGAAACCATTCTCATGGCCGGAGCCCTCGAGCAGTCCTGCGCCCTGCGGCGGTCAGTGCGCGACGTGTGCCAAGAAGAAAGGCCAAGAGATAGTCGCTGCTGGTGATCCCTGTTTCGACCTGAGACGTCTTTATAGGATCAGATACAACTCTCTCGCAACTGCTGGAAGGGGTTGGGCCTCTTTGCTGTCCTTGTCGTGGACCCCCTCAATAGCCCCAATGAATACGGCAAAGAAATCATCGGGGCCGTCCAGAAGCTGCTGCAGAATCGCCTCTGACGGCAAGTGAGACAGGAAAATGTCGCGGTGGCAAAAGGGATGCCGTCTGGTCAAGGCGCATGCTGGTCCGTGGATCCTTTGTTCCCGTACACTGTCAGACCGTGGTTCACCATATCGCCTTGCAAGTTCCTGGCCTCGCAGTTCTCACAGTTCGCAGTGTAGGAAACTTTTCCTCGGGTTGAAGGCACCGGCGCCTTGCCGAGAGATTCCATGACCAACTGCTGCAAGTAGCGCCCAAACAGCTGGAGGCGGTCCCTGCGCAAGTGCTTTCAGACTTTGAGGACGTTCTTCGCTTATCCAAATCTTTGTGGCCACTGTGGCCTGTATGGCAACACCACCATTGCCCTTCCCGCCAGCGACTGCCAAGCACGAGCCAGCAAGACGGCAGGATTCCTCAAGGAGCCGAAGGCTTCAGATTGAATGGCTGCCGCGTCGGGCCGCTTCTGATTCTTGAGAGCAACAGGACCCGGCAACCCGCACCTTAATCCCTGCTGGCTGACAGCTCAAAGATGCCGGCAACAATGCCCACGGCCCACAACCGGACCTAGAGACTCTTGACGCAAGAGACCGTAAAACAGTAAAACAAGCAACGGCTTGACACAACCACGCTCGAATTTGCGAGTAAACGCACATCTTTTCCCAGACAACATCCACTGCTCCAGAGAGGAGTGGACCACCGGCCAGAGCCACACGCTCTTGATGATAAGACAGGCCAAGTACGACAAGCAATCTCTGCACAAGCCTTCATTACTTCGTCTTGTCTTTGGCAGCCGAGGCACCCTGCTGACAGGGTTCGAGTGGCGACGTCGCAGGCGGCCGCACCCCTGAAGCTGTAAAGGCTCACACCCTGAGGAACTTGCGAAGTCGATGATAGATCACCAGGCATGGATGCCTGGGGCACAGAACTGCCGGCCTGAGAAGAGATCTCCAATCCATCCCCAGGAGCGCGGCAGGAAGCAAGCCTGGGCTGAGGCCACGTGGGGACTTGCGGACCTTCACTGCCCTCGTGACCAGCCTTTTTGCCGGGGGGCCCACTGCAGAGGCCCAGGAGGTTCGCCCACCAACGAAATCCCAAATATGAAGCCTTTGGAGGCAGGGCACTGCACCAGACGTGGCAACCTCAAACCTTGTCACCTCCAGTGCCGCCGGAAGCACCGACCACGCCAGCGCTCTTCAGAGGCCATCCGGTCCTCCCCCCAAACTCGTAATCATACTATATCACTTCGGATGTCCGGCGTTGCTGACCTTATATCATACATGCATATACATGTACCAGATCACTCAAGACTCACCGGTCCAGACGTGAGCCGGCACATGTAATGGCGAGAGATTTCGAGGCGAAGTCCACGCCATGGGAGAAGAAAAAGGCCTTGAACAGCGCAAGTTGCCGACTCAGGTGAGAGTCAGTATCACTCGTGTGCAAAGGAGCCTTCGTTTCAACCAAGGCATTGCGGGTCTCGACAGTTCCACCGGACTTGGATGCCACCAGAACCTGCCAGTGTTGATACGAAGCCAGAAACCCAGAATGCACCCATGCAGGCCGGCAGCCCATGTCGAAGCCGGCTCGATGGTGCTCAGCACAGTGTGGAAGCCGTCAGGGTCCTCTGGGCTCAAAAGAGTCTCACGAGCGCTTCGAGACGTGGCTTCAGCCCATTTCGGTCCGTGTTGTCTAGGAAAAGGATTCTCCGCAATCCCGGCGGGCCCAAGGCCTGTACGGAAAGTGATTCAGGGTTTCGCAGTTCGCAGTGTCGCAATGTGTCTGGGTTCCTTGTGTGCAGCCTCCGACAAGAGCTGTGGGCCCAGCGCCGAGCCACCGATGCCAAGTAGGAGCAGTGAAGAGATGTTGCCTGCCGCAACACGGTGCACATGATGAGAAATCGAACCACGCTGACGTGAAATGCCAAAATCTCCGAAACTGACGAGCTGCCTTCCGACGCCTCATGTGAAAGATCCTCGATCTGAGCCTCGGCTAGAGCACACTGCGATTGAATCAGTGGCATCGTTTAAGCCAAGTGGCCCAGCTACGGTAGATCTCTTTGCTTATCTCCTGCATAAGAGTGCAGATTGCTGCAAGAGCCTTGTCTGGCCTTACAGGCCTCGGGAGCTAGCTCGGGATTCCTGAGCCAGTAGTGCCCGACCTCGGCTCGCAGCGATTTTTGGGCTCTGGTGCTGTCCTCGCCAAGCTCTTACGTTAGGACAAGTCTCAATTCCCTCAGGAACACGCTTGTCGGCCTTCGTCTGGGTTTGCTATCTCTCCTCACTGCCGCAGCCACGGCTACTGTGATGCTTGCACCCGGTTCAAGTCTGAGTCTGTGAAGAGGCTACGAAGGTGGAATGCAATAGTGCCAATGCTGAGCGCACAAAAGTCCTCTCTCCAGAGCTGCCATGAACTCAAAAGCTACGTGGAATGGTGGCGGGCGTGGAAGCTGTAGGCGCCGCGCATCAACCGTCAGCCCTTCAGTATAGAGGGAGATCATGTTTGTAGCCGCTCGCTACATTGCCGAGATGTACTGCTGCTCAGCTGATAAGCTTGTGCTTTGCAGCACGAGGGGCCAAGCGTCTTGCTCCTAAAGATTGCATCAGCTTCACATCGGGCAGCATCGTCGGCCAGCACGCCAATTGCAGTCCAGATGAGTCGGTACATTCCCTCTCGCCGTGCTCACGAATACCTCAAGCTGGATGCACGCAACTGACCACAGACCACAGACTTTCAAGTTTCTGTTCAAGCTTGTTCAAGGTCATGCTGAAGAGTAAACGGCATTGTGGCAAGACGCTAACCTCAAGATGGGCATTACATTTGCTGATACTGCCTACGAGAAGTCTTCGCCGAGTGCAGTTGCGCGGCGGTGGAGCTTTGCCGCATCCATTCTAAGTCTCGCAGTGCCCGACCATCTGCTGCAGGCATCCCCCATGAGGCGCGACCCGGAGCTATCGCTTGAAGCCATGAGCATCGCGTACCGAGTTGCCAAGGACTGCCCTCTGTTCCAGTCTAAGCGGCTGCGCACGCTGCACGCAAGCAGCCCCGCTGAGTTGCAAGCTGTGGGTGCTGCAGAAGCATCCAGCCCTCGACAGAGCATGTCGCTGAACGCTTGCAGGCTGTCGCTAGGATTGTCACTGGTTCCCGACCTCTTCACCACTTTCTGCATCTTCCATTTTCCGCCACTTTCCATCTGCCTAGGCTTCCACAAACTTCAGTCGCGAAATCAGCGGCGGTTGATGAGAGACTCATCTTGGCAAGATGCGCTCTCCTCGAAGAGCTCGACAAGCTGGCCCAGGATTCGGGTGCCAACCTCATTGCTGTGTTCGCTTTGCATATGAGCAGATGCCGGCACGGTGATAAGCTTTACCAGGAGCAGCGGCCATGTCCGCTGTTGTGGATGGAAGGTATCGAACGGCAACGGCCTTATGAAGCACCTGCTTCTCGAGTGCAGTTGCAAGTACAGGCCACTGCTTGCTTTATCAAGGAGAGCTCTGCCTCGTGGAGCTTTCCCCCCTTCCGTCGCGGAAGTTTGGGCTGACCTTCCGAAGGCATCCAGCTGAAGCACCCACCACACTTAATTTCGGGAGTGGAGAGATCATGCTGGAAAGTACTTCTTCCGGCCTTCTGACTCAACCGCTGTTGCTTCACCGGCCGCTGGCTGCGTCCTGTCTATAGCTTATGTTTCGTCTTCGGGTCAAGAATGTGGCTTTCTTAGAAGGCCCTCGCAGACTGCTTTGGCTGTGCAGCCGGTGCGAAGCAGAAACCGGGACATCGGAGCCACGAGAAGGCGGGTGCATGAGCTTCCTGACTGCAGCCCAATCTTTGCGTCCTCTCGGCGTCACCGGGTCCGGATCCAACCCGTCGCAGGGCCTGCGCGGAGCCGTGCGGCGGCGGTCGGAAGTCGGAACCAAAAAGGGCCGCTGCCGTGTCCTCCGCCTCGGCCGCCTCGGAGAGCTGCTCCAGGATCCTCGTTTCAGCGCGACAGGCTGAGCTCTAGCCAAAACAGAGCCGGGCCGAGCCTGTCGGCCGCCAGCCGCGCGTCCAACGTGAGATCTCCCAGGGCATCCTGACCAAGCAAGAGTCTGAGCAGGATCTAGACGTGCATTCTCCCTCCCCCCCCCCCGCCTGTAGTGCAGCATCATCCTCCACAATGTGACCCAGAAGCGCCTGCAACAGGCTAGACACACAGCCTTCGCTTCGCCCAAACCGCATGTTCGAGATGCACCTGGATCAAGACTCGAGTGCCAGCACTACTGGCATTCCTGGCAACAAGTGGAATTGACCGTGTTCAGAAGCCAGCAATGCAATAGCCAGCATAATTAAGTCAGACAGAATTGCCGCAGCAGAATCCCACGTCTTTGCATGTCTCGGCCTGATCGCTGCATCTCCTGCTGCGGCTGTGGTCACAGCGCCGGCCTGGACGCTCAGCTCCCGAGACTCCCGAGTCCGAGTCCCGTCGAAACGGCTTCGTCTATTCAGTTCGCTGTGTTTAAAATTTGTCGCATGAGACTGCTCTGCACCCTTTTTCTTCAGCCTCCCCGTCAAGTGCGGTCAGTAAAGTTAGGGCGAACCCGGCCGCTTTGCCATTGCATGACCCTCGGGCCTCGATAAGATGAATCGCGCAATCTCTGGCATCTGCTTGCCTGAGTGTTCGGCCGCAAAGGAACAATGCAATGGTGTCTGTGCTTTCAAGCAGCGTATTACTTTTGATGACTTCGGGTGAGCTCAGTGCGACGTAGCATGCCGGGTCTTCAAGAGCGTCAGCACCAGATTTGCTTTGGCTGGCAAAGTCCAAGCCCGGCTCATGCAACTACACGATTGCACATCATCGTATCTGTGACAACAATGAATCTAGCAGTTTTAGCTATTCACATGCTCGAGTCTGTGGCCGTCACGCTGCCAGGGTGAGCGCGGAAATGCCGCCAGCGTCACAAACGCGTGGGTCAAGTCCTCCCCGCACATGCAGTCCGCAAATCAATGAATCAATTGCCGTTCAGGGGCAGCCGCACTCGTTGCAGAACAGGTACTATAGGTACTACTTACGTAATCTCATTTACACCAAGCTTCATGTACACCAAGCTTTTTATTTGTTGATCTTTCCTCTAAGTCCGGGATCCTGGACTGGACCCCTCCGAGGCGGGAGTGCACCACACTTCACCTGGCAACAGCACTCGGAACCCCCAAACATTGTAATATTCATTACGTCACTACGGTTCGTCCACAGAGAATCATACTGTAAGGACCCTTTGGGGGGTAGGGACAGGCCTTATTAAGTCCTTATTGTAGGTATTAAGGCCCCCTACCCCCCTCCCCCCTTCCCCTTTAAGGGTCCCTATGAGCGAAGCCAGGACCCCCATGGCCCTATGAGCTCCTTCGTTCAGGAAGCGCCTCAGCTCTCCGAGCTGCGCCTCTGAGGCGGCAGCGCACAAGGGTTCCAGGGGTCGGGCGCAGAGCGGAGCCCCCTGGGCAGCGATTCTTGAAGTTTTCGGAAGCCTTCGTAATTCGTTATGATTCGCAATCTTACAACCATACATTGACATAAAGAATAATCCGATCAATCACCATCGTTACATGACAAATCCTTGCTTCGGTGTGCTTGAATTGAAGAGCTTGGGGGGAAATCTTGCAGCTGGCAAACGGCACGCCGCAAAACTTCGGGGTTTTAGAGAGCAGTGGCTCTGCAGCTGTCAGATTAATTACTGTCTTCTGGATACAGCGGTAGCGTCTCTGTAGCACCATAGTGTAGCTTCACCTCTTCAACCACTAGAGGAAGCAAGCACGCTTCCTTGTAGTATGCTCTACTAGTAAGTGTATGACAATGGTCGGCGTTGATTTGAGGGTGGCAGGTTCCCGACGACCTGTCGAAGCATCCCTCTGTACTAAGTTCACTACTGAGGACTACATGGTACATAGTCCCTCGCGCTGCATGAGAACCTTCCGGAAGCTGGCCAGGCGTCCAGTCCGGTCTGTATAATGCGAGAACGCGGGCAGATCCCTGTTGGGCCTTCGGCCGCACCAAAGGCCCAAACTCTGGATGGTCCAGCAGCACCCAGCCCGCGGTTGTGGCGAGCCTGAGGAGTAGTATTAACTGTTAACTCTGAGCCACGACTGCCAGCACGATCCACACTCGTCTGGGCAGCCGACGCGTCTGCTGCGCAGCGGCGCCACTTACGTGAAGGATCCCACTCGAACAACTCCAGGGTCTCGCCCTTCCTCCAGGCAGGACATGGCATCCGACAGTTCAGACGGCGGTCTTGTCTTCAGCGAAGTCTTGCGAGGCACTGGATGTTGCACTCTATGCTGACCTTAAGCCTCGCACTAACACACGGTCGAAACAAATTCAATATGCTATCCCTCCACGCGTTTGGCAAGAGAAGTTTCTTGCTATCTGGCATGGACGAACAATTACACCCAACAAGTGTTAGCTCGGCTGGTAGTATGTGAGGCAAGACCTGAGTCATGCTGGCTTCTTAACGATTTACGTTTGGCATGCACGGATGGCGCGGCAGTGGCGGCCGCTTAGCGGATGCATGCGCCAGTACGTGTAACTAGTTTGTTGTCAGGTTAACTGCTAATTATGCTTTGGAACAATACAGCTGCGACGGATTAGCACCTGCGTTGACTGCAAACTTCTGTTGCGAGGCTTTCCGAGCCACACTGAGCACGGACTTACACATTGACACACTGTACGCTGGCCACGAGTCTGTTTGATCTCCAAGGTTGTGGAGGTTGTACTTGCTGCAGACCGAATTGCAACTCGATCATACCTCAGGCCAAAGCATGCTTCAGACGGGGGACAGTCTGCGGTACCCATCGAATGCGAGATATCTGCGTCACATGCTTGATGGCCTCTTCTGTGTCTTCGCATGTACCAAGGTGCAGAACCTCGTAGACAGCCCCATCTCCAACCGACAAGATTGGCGCATCGGTCATGGAGGTCTCCGGCCGGATCCTGAGAAGAATTTGAGCTGCAAGTTGCAGAAGGGTCAGCCGAGAAAAATGCATTCACACATCCACAGCCCAGCAGCAAAGTTCGCGCTATTCGCGTCGGCGACTTGTCAAGCTGTCGCTGATCCTGGGTGATGCCTACGGCTATATCAGCAAACAGCAGAGACTCAACCCACGCAATCCATCGGTCCAAGGCTGCCTAGTCACAATGTAGCCAGCATCGACTTCTGAACGACCAAAGAGCATTTGACCAAGCAGCTTGTCCTGGTCCTGCAGAGTCGTGTTTCCAGACAAAAGCGACGGAAGAAACAGTCGACAATGTGTGAAATCCAAGGGGTCCTTGACATCCTCATCGACAGGCTCTACGGCGATCCCCTCGGCACTACCGTCCTGCCAGAAGCAGCATGCACTCAAGAGGTTCAAACAGCTCAGTGTCCAGAACACGTCATAATCCACAAGCGATCATCGGGGCCTCAACGGGGCGTAAGACCTCTGCCCCGCCAATGTGAGTTGGCAGAAATCGACTTCCAACCTGTGCTGAATTTGCTATGGGGATTTCCGGTCTGACGTTCGACTAGAAGGATCTTCAAGTCGTCTTGCTGTCTGATTCTGATCACTGTTATAGGCCTCTTCGGCATGCTCTCACTCGGCAAGCCGCCTGTATCCAGCAGCCCCCATACGGAATACCCTGAACAGGGCCGCGCAACAGTCACCGTGACAGCTACGGAGCCACTGCTGTCAATTGGTAGGCGTGCAGGGGCGCCTTGATGCGGGATCCGAACAAAGCGACCTTGCTGTGCTTGTCAGCCAGGTCCGGCGAGCAGCGGTATCTGATTGCGGCGCATGGAACTGGGAAGCTGCTCAGTGCAGCCTCGCTATCATTGCCAAGACAAACCAGGCGAAAGCTGCCTGATGCCGTTGCTCTTGGAGCGGAGCTGCAGGTTCTCAACGATGAACACCTGCTTCTCCTGCACGGCCTGCTAGCATGTCAGCTTCAGCCAGAAGCGCTGCGAGTGGTTCTCGGGGCAAGAGCGGTCAAGAGCGTAAATAAGAATAATCCATCTCTGCGAAGACACTGCACATACATCGTCTGTGTGTACAGTCCAGAGAGCCTCGGCAGCGGCTTCCTCTTTGGGGCTCTCAGCTGCACGGCTCTGCGCCCAGGACGAGAACCGACCCATGGCGACAAGAAGCGAAAGGCACTGGCAATTAAAGTGGTACAGGTCTACTTACTCGCTCATTGCTGGCAAGGAGTTTGCCTGGCTTCCGCAATCTTACTCTGAGTGCTCTGCACCACAGCATGGGCAGCATGGACATGCTAGGCGCTGCAGCTCATGTGCAACTAGAAACTTGCATTTGTTATCATAACCTCGCCGAGTGCAATGGCAAAAGCGACGGCGCATTAAAACCGTTTCCAAACAAAGCCGCATGGCAAGCATCGTCCCCAGATTCGAGGTGCTCCGCCCCCAACATTTACAACGCTCCGGCGCATGGGCAACTTTCAGTACGTTTGCCATGTGCTGCCATGCGATGGTCAGTCTATGCGATGCTTCCTTGCCCTTGCCATGATGGCGTGAGCACACTGCGGGAAGTAGATTCGTGGCATGTCTCACAGGTTCATTACCAGCAGTTTCGAGAAAGTCATTCTTGGACTCTGGATTATTCAGATAGTGTTTTCAGGCGGTTGCTTCTGCGGCCCGGAACACAAACCCTGCAACTCCTGCGGCCCGTCCGAAGTAGAGGGAGGACTACCCGGCAAAGCTGGCGATTGCTACAGCAGCTGCAGCAGCAACGGCACGAATATCTTTGTTCATGGTTGCCATGATAGATACAGTAGAAGCGAAAACCGCGATAGCACTGCCGCCGCCACCACCACCACCAGCACCACCAACAAGAACAAAAAGAATGACAACAAGAACAAGAACAACAAGAGCAAGAACAACAAGAGCAAGAACAACAACAACAACAAAATCACTAACAGCAAAAACAAGAACAATAAGAATAACAACAATAACAATAACAAGAACAGCAACAACAAGAAGAAGAGTAATAACCGGAACAAGAACAAGAACGGGAACAAATATTGGTATTAACGTTATTATGCTTGTTCGACAACCGCAACGACAACCAACAACAAAAACACAGTAGTACCAATACCATGCTATAGTATACTATGCGATGCTATCCTATACTGCTAATGCAGGCAGATATGAAGAAACGAAACAAAAGCCAAGACTTAAATACTGGTGTGGAATGCTGACAGGAGGCCAAAGCCAGCATTGCCAATGCACAGAATGGCATGCTGAACATCGGGCTCATCAACATCAACAGTTTAATGCTCCTGTCATCATCAACGCATCGTCATCCTGATCATCGTCATTAGTGTAAACAATATCATAGCTAAAATCGCTTCACGATCATCATCATCATCGTCATTAGCACGGATGCAGTATCCATCCTCGTGTTCATCCTCGCAGCCCTACGTCTGCATCACCGTCGCCACATTGCAATCCTAAGCATAGTCATCAAGGACACCATCACCAGCATCTTCGAATCGTGAACCAAGCAGATGGGAGGTGCGTGCCTTTTCGAACAGCTCTTTGCCAACCTGTGCATGTGCACAACCGGCATCATGTGCTGCAAGCCTTTCTTATGCTTTCTAGTCTAGTTCTAATTTCTGCCTAATACTACTATGCGGTTGATGCAGCTGCTTCTGTTCGTCTTCTGCTTCTTCTCGATGCCATGGATGTGCCACCATCCCGCAGCAAGACTGCCTCACACCTTCAAGCCTTTCCGCTTCGTATTCCCCCGAACTTAGTTCAGTTCACGTGTACGTGTGCAAGGCAGTGCCGATAGGCAGCAAATTCCAAAGTCGTAAATACAGCAAGGCGTTCAGACCCTGAGAGAGGTGGCACCTGCAGCGCATCCTTTTGCCAACTCAGCAATTCCATCGGGACAGAAACGCTTGCATGAAGTGGAGGAATCGGGACGGAGTCAGCTTCTGGGCGAGCAGATCCCTGTGTGAGGCCACAAGCCGCAGCAAGTGTACTTACAAAGAACAAGCGCATCTAGCGAGCACTGCCAACCAATACCGAAGCTTTGGTCATAAGCAACAGGTCAAGCAGTCCGGTGGATCGTATCCAGACCACCGGCCCATGCATGGAGAGACAGATAGGAATAGTGAGAGATGAGCCAGTATAGTGAGGGCAGATCGTGACTCCGTTGCAATCCTCTACCGGATGGGGCCAATGGCAAATTTCGCAAGATGCTGTTTCACAGCAGCGGAAGCTGGGAACTCTGAGGTACCCAGCTGCCCATAGCACAAAGGCATTGACAGCACACTCCCCTTCGAGAGGCAATCTGACGCGCGCAAGCGCGCTTGCGCCTGAGAGTCGTTTCAGGGACAAGGCAGTTCTGGTTTTTTATGCCTCGAAATCTCGCACAAGCAATCTCGCTTCCAGGTTTTATGGAGATCGCCCACTGGGGAATGGAGGGTGAGCCTGGGACTGGGACCGAGATGATGTGGTCTGAGACTCCAAGAAGGTTCTATCTTCCCCCAAGGCTTGCTGTGTAAGACATCGTCTGGGAAGCATCGGCCCTGCTCGGTCCCAAAGGCGGATCAGCCTACAGCACAGTAAGTCATTAAGGCCGTTGCGCTCACGGCATTTTCTGGTACATGTTTCCATAGTCCTGCCAAGATGCACTCACATCCCACTTAAGGCTTTCGAAGAGAACTTATCTGCCGGCCTTGTGCGATGTGATGTAGAGACATTTCGCGCGGGCCTGCAGAGGTGCGGCCCCAGCAGTCATGAGTTCGTGCAGGTTTCGCAATTTTCGCTTCTGTCGTATGCGAAAGTGCGATTGCATCTAGTGTTTCATTGCTTTGTTTGCAGCCATTCCGGCAAGCAAAGAGTTCCCATGAACGAAAGCTAGGAACATGGCTGCTTAGTGGAACAGGCTGCATCGGTTCATTTTTCAGATATGAGACTATGTGCAGCACCTCGTTCCGGCGCTCCGGCGTCGGTGCACGGCGCGTGGCATGGGGGCTGGGCACCTCAGCAAGTTGCAGACATAAGATATCTGCAATGAGCACAGCTTACAAGTGCGAAGCTACGCTTACAAGGGAGAGGCGATTGTACGGTCACGTCAAGCCCAACCCAAAACCAAACCGGCACACCAGACGCATGCATGGATGTGTGTGTGTGTGTGCGTGTACTGGGTCTGTCGAGAAAATAGTGCAAACGGGTACTTGTTTCGACGTTAGGGAGATTCGACAGGTTCAGGGCATGTTGAGGGCTTAGGCTTCTTTTGGTTCAGGTTCAGCTTCAAGCTCTTGGCACTGCCTCTTTGTAAATTATGGGCGGTCCAGCAAAAAACATAACATGATATATTGAGCCAGAGAGGATTTTGCTGGAAAGGTTACGAGCACAGAACGCTGCGACCACGAGATCGGACATGCTCAGCACCGCACTCCAGCGCAGGGGGTGTCTTGTCGCAATGTGTATGCGCGCCCGTAATCCTGGCGAGTGTCAGTCGAACAGGTGCGTGTCGTTCGTCGGGCCATCATTTTGCATCAAGTGCAACACGATGCCACGATCTGCCACATGTCAGAGATGCCGCTGACGTGGTCCGTTCCTGCCCGAGCCAGGACTCCCTCCCGCCCGTCTGCTGAATGCATCCCTGAAAACCCGTGCAGCGGGTTTCCTGGGGCCTGAGGCCTTTCCGAACATCAATCCAACCACTAAGTGGTACTCGTGTAACCCTCACAGGAGGATGCGCAGCATGTCGGGCGCCGGTCAGATTGAGTCTGTTTCTTGGTAGAGCTCCGACAACACTGACTAAACGAAAGACATCGCAGTGGAGCCCTGTTACATTGAAGTCGCACAGGGTGTCCGTACATGAAAGTGTCACAAGGCACATCTTCAGACCTCTTGTCCATTTTTCATCTTCGTCTTACACTCATGCATGTTGTGATTTGCCCTCGGAGGCTACAGTATATGTGTGTGTTTGTGTATGTTTATAGCATAGAAACTTTGCAAAGTCGATAACTAACTTGGTGATCCTTCTGTCTCACTCCTGGCCTTGCGCAGGCTCATCCGACCTGGGTGAGGATGACAGCGGTCTATGAACATGTCAATCCCGTTACAATATGTCAGCAACTGCCAGCTTTTGGCCGTTCCTACCTGTAACAGCGGTGCGCACACAAATGAGCGGGCGTGCATGCACCAGAATGTGTTTAGGCATGGAGAGGGAGAGGAGCGGACAGGGAGGGAGAGTGAGGTAGACAGGATGGGGAGAGGAAACATGAGAGGGAGGGAAACGGGGAGAGAGGGGGAGGGAGGAAGAGGGAGAGGGGCTGGAAAGGTCAGCTAGACTCTGCCAAGAACAGGCCCGTACGTTCTGCTTGGTTGCTGGCCACTCGGCAAAGCTTGACTTCCGCGGTGCAGGGAGAGGTTTTCAGCGCGGGCAGGCCTCGCAACAAGCTCGGAAGTCCCGCAGGATCAAGGTTACAGTTACACAGCATATATCTTCCGGAGAGAGCAGCAAGCAAGCCATGACCGATCTCAGGACTCAATGTTCTGTACTTGCATTGGGGTCCCTTCCTTCCCTCAGCATTGCAGAGCATGCCAGGACCTGGACTTTCTGCAGATGATGAAGCATGACTACGCTAATTTTCACCCAAGATGTAATATGGAACGACAGGCGTAAGCAAGCTTCTTCTTTCTGGGGCCCGTGACGGAGAGGGCCCCTGCCACTTCGAAGGCCGGGGCTCCTGACCGACGTCCATGTCTGCTGAGCCTACATGTTTCGGGAGATTGCCTCAGGACTGAGCACAAGAAGCTGCTGCATTGATCGGAACCGGGCTCTTTGTTTGGACAATGGCTGCCGTCCTGGACCCAGCAGTTGCTGGCCCGGCCCGCCATGCCATCAGCACACGGCCTCATGTCGAATGCTCTGCGGTCTGCGGCACAAAGGCAGCTGAGAACATGCTTAACGGCTTGCTCGATGTTTCGCGTGTCCTGTGGTGAAGCTGCATCATGTCTTCCGCAATGCTCTCAGCTGGCCTGATCGGAGCTTCCTTCCGATGCCTTGCACAGGCCACTGTGGAACAGGATGTCAATGCTGCAAAGCTGTTTCGCCGACTTTCGCAGCTTTGAGGCTCTCCGCCTTTTATCGGGGCTTTGGATGAACATGTCCTCGAGGGCGGTGGATGCCGAGGTGACCTGGCGGCAGCGTCGAAAGGAACTGTAATCCAGGCTGCCCAGATGGAACTCGTTTAGGTGCTCCAAGCTTTATGTTGAGTCGGGATCAGTTTGGGATGAGCCATACCTTCTTGACCAGCTCCTTCCCTGTGCTTGCACAGATAAGAGCCGGACGCCCGCCGGTCGGTCGCTGAAGCGGGCAGCCACCTTTTATAGCCCACCCGTCACAAGCATTGCAGACACGACGCAGGACGCAGTGGTGACAGCTCCGGCGATAATCCTTTGTAGATTTTAGTTAGATACAGTTGTTTGCCAAACGGCTTGGTAATGTTGGGGCCTCGAGATCTGTTTCGCTAAGGGTTCAAAGGATTAAACTGACGGCGTGCGAAACGAGCAGGTTTCGCAACTCCCGCTGCAGTGCATTGGACCAAGATCACGTTCTTGCCAGAGTCCCCTGCCGGCCACGTCCATCGAACTCGTTGCGAAAAGACGCAAACGCCACTACTTCGACGCTCTTCAATTTCAGTGGCCACCCGAATCTATTATGGCCTTCGAACTGCTCGGAATCTCGAAGCCCTGGCAGGGCCAGCCTCTCGGGTTCTTCCGCGAGCTCTCGCTCCAAAAACCGTGTGGTCTTGTTCTTCCCAACTGACGTTCCGTCGTGGGGTTTTGAACCTTTGGGCCCTGCTTTGGCATTCCACGAGTCTCTCTGCGATCTTTCAGCGCGGCACGCTGACAGAATCAGTACTCCTGGTATTGAAGGAAGAATCTAAGAATCAATAGTACTAATCTAGCTAACACGATTATCACCTGTTCTTCATAATCTGTTGGCGGACACTTTCTGCCACTGGGCTCCCCCGCCCTTGCGGCGATGCTTGCGGTTGTGGCCTTAGCCTCAGCAAGGCCTGGCAACAGAGGTAAAACTTTTCATCGTCCTGCTGGGCTTACATACTGGAAGCTCTGGAGCACGGCCAGAACCCTCCCGTAGCAACACCATACTGGCAAGAACTTGATATTCGCTGCTGCTGCTTCTGCAACATTCACTAGCATTGTGTCTGCTCCTTCTTGTACGATAATCAACGATTGCTGCGTTCCTGCTCCATGCAATGAAGTGTGACAAGATCCTTTGCGGCCACGACAAGGAACAACTGACTTAAGTTGAGCTCCTTCTGAGAGTGCTGTAGAGCCCTAGCCCAGATTCATGTGCGAGCAAAGCCTGGCAGTGCATGAACACGGTCGCGCTGTGCCGAGCTTAAGGAGACCACTTTGAAGCCTGTCCTCATATGTATTTACCACAAGTTCGCCTCCTCCTTCGAAGTTCTCGAACAGACAAACTCCACGACGACGAATATCATATCTACGATTCCATGAACGGAAGCGCTATGCACGTTTTACGCTCAGAGACACGAGTACGTCTTGATTCATGCCGTGTTTAACAGTAAGCCCAAGTTTTTTTGCAAAGGCGGCGAGGTGACTTTGCGCCAGCCCTCCGAATATGCAGAACACTAAACAGCGCGCCACATTCGAGGTGGCCTGTGGCTTCCTTGCCTTCGCCTCTGCTGGAGACATCCGAGGCCCCTGCTCAGGGCTGCAGTGTTGCTGTCCGTAGATTCCATAGATGATGCTTCGGGGGGAATGTCATTGCGCATCCTATTTACCTTCTGGTCGGCCCTTTTCTTTCTTTCTGCTGGGCTTAGGGGTCGGCGTGCGACCCTCAGGCCATTGGCCCGCCCAACCCACCCACTGTATTAGTGAGCGGTTGGCATTGGGGTCCCCAAGCATCGGCAAAAGT
>BGNK01000106.1:103197-223574 GCA_003297005.1 Symbiodinium sp. clade A Y106 | reverse complement strand
GATGTAGCCGCATCCTCTGACATCTAATTAGTATCTCGATCATCCAAGGAGACATCTATACACCACATTCCGTTCGGCACGACGACAAGCTGACAAGCTGGCATGATTCAGAGCATCAGATACTTGCAGAAGAAGTCTCTTCAAGCAGATTCAGCTAAAGGGTGTTGGATATTCTGCGCTCATCCTGAGCATTGCAGCACCACTCAACGCAAGAGCTCCACGCTGTCAGGGCAACTTCAGTCAGCATCGTTCGAGATACTCTTGGAGGGAGGCTCAGATCTTCAAGGCTCAGATAACGGGTGTTGGAGAAATGGCCTGCGCAGCAGCATCCGGCCCCACGCAACCATTACNAAGTGTTGGATGTAGCCGCATCCTCTGACATCTAATTAGTATCTCGATCATCCAAGGAGACATCTATACACCACATTCCGTTCGGCACGACGACAAGCTGACAAGCTGGCATGATTCAGGGCATCAGATACTTGCAGAAGAAGTCTCTTCAAACAGATTCAGCTAAAGGGTGTTGGATATTCTGCGCTCATCCTGAGCATTGCAGCACCACTCAACGCAAGAGCTCCACGCTGTCAGGACAACTTCAGTCAGCATCGTTCGAGATACTCTTGGAGGGAGGCTCAGATCTTCAAGGCTCAGATAACGGGTGTTGGAGAAATGGCCTGCGCAGCAGCATCCGGCCCCACGCAACCATTACNCAACTTCAGTCAGCATCGTTCGAGATACTCTTGGAGGGAGGCTCAGATCTTCAAGGCTCAGATAACGGGTGTTGGAGAAATGGCCTGCGCAGCAGCATCCGGCCCCACGCAACCATTACACAGATCCTACAAGGTCTCCTCAGTCGACGCGCATGTTTGTCTTCAAGTGTTGGATGTAGCCGCATCCTCTGACATCTAATTAGTATCTCGATCATCCAAGGAGACATCTATACACCACATTCCNAAGTGTTGGATGTAGCCGCATCCTCTGACATCTAATTAGTATCTCGATCATCCAAGGAGACATCTATACACCACATTCCGTTCGGCACGACGACAAGCTGACAAGCTGGCATGATTCAGGGCATCAGATACTTGCAGAAGAAGTCTCTTCAAACAGATTCAGCTAAAGGGTGTTGGATATTCTGCGCTCATCCTGAGCATTGCAGCACCACTCAACGCAAGAGCTCCACGCTGTCAGGACAACTTCAGTCAGCATCGTTCGAGATACTCTTGGAGGGAGGCTCAGATCTTCAAGGCTCAGATAACGGGTGTTGGAGAAATGGCCTGCGCAGCAGCATCCGGCCCCACGCAACCATTACNGATGTAGCCGCATCCTCTGACATCTAATTAGTATCTCGATCATCCAAGGAGACATCTATACACCACATTCCGTTCGGCACGACGACAAGCTGACAAGCTGGCATGATTCAGAGCATCAGCTACTTGCAGAAGAAGTCTCTTCAAACAGAGTCAGCTAAAGGGTGTTGGATATTCTGCGCGCATTCTGAGCATTGCAGCACCACTCAATGCAAGAGCTCCACGCTGTCAGGGCAACTTCAGCTAGCATCTGTCTCGGCTTTGTCGTTTGATTATCATATATGTACAAGTGTCAGTGTTGCTAAAGAGGGAACTAACATCTGTTAGGTGCTGCGTCTTGTTCTCCGTCACACCACTGAACATTGACACACGAAGGACATTAGAACCCCCTCCTCCATATGGTAGACCGCATGTCTCAGAGACTCCCAACGTGCACAGAGGCACTCGAAGGACGGGCGTCTCGATGATCTCCTGACCAAAGCGCAGTAGCAGTAGCAGTAGTAGTAGTCGTCGTCGTCGTAGTAGCAGTAGTAGCAGTAGCAGTAGCAGAAGTAGTACTAGTACTAGTACTAGTACTAGCAGCAGGAGTGGTTGGAGGAGTAGTGGTAGTAGCAGCAGTAGTAGTCGCAGCGGCAGCAGCAGGAGCAGGACCAGGAGCAGGAGTAGTACAGTCGGAGTAGTACAGTCAGTAGGAGCAGTGCAGTAGAAGTAGTAGTAGTAGTAGTACTACTACTACTACTGCTACTACTAATACTTCTGCTACTACTACAGCTACTCTACTACTACTACTACTACTACTACTACTACTTCTACTACTACTACTACTCCTACCACTACTACCACTACTACTACTGCTACTACTACTACTACTACTACTACCACTACTGCTATCACTACCACTACTACTGCTACCACTGCTACTACTACTACTACTAGTACTACTACTGCTATTACTACTACTACTGCTACGACAACGACGATTATGATCATTACTTTTTTAGCTACTACTACGGCGACGACGACGACTACTACTACTACTGCTACTACTACTACTACGACGACGACTACCACTACTACTGCTATTACTAAGGCTGACGAGGACGAGTACAACGAGCCTGGCAAATTTGCTGGTGCTCGCCTCACCAAGTTGACCTGCCAAGAGCGTTCAAGACAATAAGCGGTACAGACCGACACACAGAAGGGTCTAAATGTCCCTTTTGTATACTTTCAAGAAGTAGCGTCGGCCTCCGTTTCGCAAGGAAGATCTCGGTGCAGCGCTCGCCTTGGACACACATCATAAGCGTACTTTGGTGTTGGCTGTTGTGTGACGTTGTGCCCTGGGGGCATCCAGCGATGCACGTGCAATCTAGTGGACCTCGCAGCAAACCATTGAGTGATAAGCCAATGCCCGGGAGCACCAACAACAGTCCATCTACAAGTAGGAGCGACACAGCCCTGAGCCTCTGGACCCCTGCCAGCACCAACGTGAAGGCGGAAACCGAGTTTGCATACATTCATGAATCATACCATCAGTGATAAGGTTGATTGATTGGTTGATTGATTCGTGCATGCATTCTTACATTCAGACATGCACGCATACATCCAACGTTGAATAATCCATATCCATACACACATGTGTAGGCATGCTCTCTAAGTGAAGATGATGCAAGAGACGCGCTACTACACCTTCCATAACATATTGGCTAAAACCTGAACCCCGAACATTCGAACCCTTTCGCGAGGGCCACGAGGCCCCCCCACGAGGCACGGGCCGCTCGCCTCATCGGCCGGTACTCAGCGGAGCCTGGGAACGATCGGCTAAACGCCGACATGCGCCGTCTCTTTTGGCTCTTACATGCTCTTGCCTGCTGCCCGGCACTCCACTTTATTTGGCATTGGGTAAAGTGCATGCGAGGGACGGTGTTCCCGCATGTTTCAGACCGAACTCCAAACGACAGTACCCGGAAAAGCTTGTATATTGAAAGAAGAGCTTCGCCTTTGCAACCGAAAGTGCTTGGAATACATTGTTGCAGTTGTGCCTCAGTGCCAGATTGCAGCTCTCTCTGTCTCTAACCCGACCCGAGACAAAGCCTTCTAAACAACATACTCTGAGCCAAACCACTTTTCGTTCGGCCATGCACACAAGCCTCTTCGGGCAAATGACATATGCAAGCTTGGACTGGTTCATGTCTGGGGATGTTGGGCCTTGACTGACGTCATGCCAAAGCTCCTGCAAGAAGCTTTTGCTGCTTCTGAGACTGCGACCTGTTTGTTCAGGCCCCTGCCCATGAGGACACCATGCGTGTACTCGGAAGCAGTTCTGATATGCAGTCACACAAGCCCGACATGTCCTGACAAGCAAGCGAGTAGCAGCACTCAACAACGGGTAAAACAGCCAGCATGTTGCACTGAGTTCGCTGACTGCTGCAGCCCTGCATCCCGCCTGAGGATAACCATGGAGCGAGATTTGGCTCCGATTTCGCATCCAACTTCCCTGCGCAAGTGTGCGTATCATGCGATGCAAAGCACAGACTGGTGACTGGTGTCCGTTACTTTCTTCGTTAACCACAGTTCGATGTTTAGCCATGCATCCATGCCTTTGTCATTCGGCGCGAAGCCGATGGCGCCGGCGCTGGCGCCTCCTGAAAGCTTCAGGTGAGACAGCTTGCTGCTTGTATGCTAGAGTTCGAGAGCCAGCTTCAACAACTCGCTGCCCAGAGTTCAGATTACGGAGCAAGGCAAAGTAGCAAGGTTCACTTGATTTCCAGAACCCTGCCTTCAACTGCATCATCTGAATCTGATTCGACATAGCCAGAATCCGTCGAACGTAATTGTACAATCACATGCCTGCAAACCTGGCCTACTGAAACAGGCAGAGAGAGACCTATGTGGCAAGGAGGCCATACTTACAAGTCGGCATGAACATAGATGAAGCGCAGGAACTTTGCCTCTGCGGCCAGGGAATGCAGGGACAAGCTGCTTCGGTTCAAGCTCGCACTGCGTTTGGGCCGCATGGGCCGCGCCCTGCGTTCCTCGGAGGCTTAGCAGATTTCCATCATACTTTGCTATGTCTGCATTTGCAAACATCGATTGAAATGAATTTATAAGTACGTGCAAACAAACATACATACATACATACGTACATACGCACACACCACGTACATACATGTCACCCACAATTAAAAAGCTTACATATGTACTTACGTACATGCATAAACTGAATGCATACATGTATGCAATGAGAGGTAGATGCGTAGATTGGCGTAGACACACAGAAGAGACATAGACACGGCGAGAGAGAGAGAGAGAGACAGAGAGAGAGAGAGAGAGAGATAGAGAGAGAGAGAGACGTAGAGACAGAGACAGCCAGACAGCCAGGCAGATGGACAAAGACAAAGAGAGAGAGAGAGAGAGAACCGAGCAGGATTGTATGGGATTGTTCTGTTGTACAGCGCTTCCCATCGCTTTCCAACCTGACGCCACTCAGTATTGCAATTCTGCGCATGCATGCTGGCTATATGCAGTCAGAGTACTTGTCTGCAGGCACGCGCGCTTGTGTATCTTCCTATCGATCCAGCATCTTACACTCTCCCCCTGGGCTACGGCATTTGCATGTATGCAGGAATACTTAAATAGGTAAACAAACAAATCTGAATAAATGTGTCTGTATTTTTTACACACTTATATATGTATATGTAAACAAATGAACAAACGTACAAACAATATGTATATACATGTATGTACATATAACTCTCTATACATATGCTCACATTTACATGTATGATTCTGTATGGTTATGCCATGACTTTGCATGTATATACACGCATTATAAATCTGCAGGTGTGTCTTTGTGCCATCACGACAAAAGCTGCGATAGATCTAATTGAGGATCTAAGCTGTCCGAAAAACCCTTGGCCGCGGGATTCTTATGGCTGCGGTGAGGAACCCCCTCCGATAGCTTAAAAACAAGTACTTGATTTAAACAATCTTTGCCTTTGCTACGAACGATCAATTTTCGGGTGTCCGAATCTTGAACGTGCCTATCAGGCACTGCAAGGGGCAGGGAAGCAAGGCACCAAACCAAAGCACCTCCACATCCAAAGTATAAGGCAAGCGCCGGAGAGAGTGGAAGGGCTGCAGGGCACGCCATCACGAGCCGTGGCCTCCAGCCATTCGAACTAAGCAGAGAGGGGTTGAAGCATCATCAACACTCTACTCCGCTGGCATTCATGGCCATGATTGTGAAGGACCGCAGTTGCTGAGACTGGGACGGCTGGAAGCACGCGTGCAGCTGGAGCTCATGTCTTATGATTCATAGCGTGTGATTGCGCTCGGGGCAATACGATTGACTCAGGCTATGGGGTTCGGGCTGGTTGCTACGTGCAGTTACAATCTCTGCTTTGGTTGCCGAACTTGGCGGGCATAAATTGACCATGACTTATAGGCTTATGGGCGCCTGTTTCCCAGCTGTGTTGGTTTTTCGACATGGTGTCTGTAGAGGCTGCAAGCCAACGGGACTTGTCTGAAAAATGAGTTTGCAGTGGGCCAGACTCAACCAAGGGCGCATGCTATCGGAAACTCGTCTGATGAAGTTGGTGATGGCAGCGCATGGCAGCGCGTCTCAGTAGCCGCACGCCTTCTTCGCCGCGGCGAAGCTGTCGTCCAAGCAAGGCTTAATGTGGCTGCTGTTGTAGGCGCCAATGCCCAGGCCTGCAATCCAACAATCGTCATGACACGGTTCCACGCTTCGTGCGATGCGATGGGCATGCGGCAGGAGAGACAGACAAACGAAGAGGGGCAAAGGCAAACAGAGAAAGGCAATAAGATCCCAAATTTAAGATGTTGTCCAGCCCCATGGCGTCGGCCGAAAAAGTGAAGTGATCTGCCTTGTTATGCCCAACGCTCATCTCGTGTCCGTCTGATGCTTCAAAGCTTGCCCGGATGCCTACAAAGCAATTGAAGAGGAAGTCCAACATCGTCCTGGCAAGGGTACCAGATTGGCAGCAAGAATTCATGTGGCAGACTCTGCATCTCTACAAGTCAATATACTTTCAACCTGCCTTAAAGTCACTGTTTTCTTGGCCACGGTATACAGGCTCTGTCAGCGATGCTTCCAGACCACTATCAACCTGTTCCATTTCGATACAGCGAAGCCATCCCAGCATAGCAAATGCATGCACTTTGACCAGGATGTCATGGTAGCATTGTCGAGCATACGTAAGAGTCACTTACAGAAGAGTCGTCATTCGACCCGCGCGCTCCTCTGGGCGGCAGCACTTCTATGCTACACCAGCTAAGATCTCACTCCGTCCTCGAAGCCGAAGCACGACGGGCCGGCGACTTGCAATCGCGTCACATTAGCACAGCCAGGCATGGTCTGGAATCTGCGCCGCTCTGACTTTCTCGTTTTCGACCACCAGGTGCCAGCACGAGCGTTTCGCCGGCAGACACGCCACACTTCGCAGCATGAGGAAGTATGGGTAGGGTAGGCGAAATCGCGCTGATCTAGCTGCATGAATTCTAAGCCTGCCTCTCTAAGCAGGCAAAAACAGCTAGATTCAGGTGCCAAGCTCACCGGCTAAGCATCTGCCAGGGTGAGTCTGATTGTCATCTGCTGACGGGGCTGCAGACTGAAAAACAAAACACACACCAACAAGGAACAGGTGGGTAATTTCACATGGTCACATCGTGACGTTGATTGTTGTAGGTGGGCTGGCAGCTTTGTACAAGCGTTGGCGTGGGAAATCGCCCTTGGAAGCGGTTGTAGAAAAACACAGACACACACACACAAAGAAAGCTTTAAATGAATTTGTAGCTCAGCTAAACCCAGCGCGAGTCTCGTTTTACCGCTTCCGGGGCCTACTACGGGAAGTGTCAGCCTCGAACGTGCTGAGTCCTCGATTTTGTCGCGGCCCATGCGAGGGCTATTTCTGGGGCATCTCCGCCCTAATTAGCGAGGCATCCCCTGCCAGAGGCACTGCCAGCTCGAGAGGATTAGATTTAGGCTCGAGTCTACAAGGCTGTGAAGCCTCCGAAGCCAGGCAGCGTGATGCTCCGTGCCTACACAGCTACCAGTCTCACGGCCCGACTGGCCTGAGAGACTGTGGGAAAACGCTGCATCCTGCAGACTCACCTTCCGCCGCAGCTCCGAATCCTGATATTCAATATAACAGGACCGAACTGCTCAGCACATGTCATTGCGACTGCCAGATATTCGATGGCATTTCGGCCAAAAGCCGATGGGTACATGTGGAAGCACAGGCAGATCTGAAATCCCCCATGCTCAACTGCCCAACGCTGCCGAGGCGGATTTCATATGCTGCTGCACCGACGGACACACACACACACCATGCAATGCACACAAATGCACGCCCGCGCCTGGTATCTACAACTTCTCCGAATGCAGCTCCATCGCCACTTCATCTTCAATATTCTGGGCATCCCCTGCGTGCGGCAAGGACCTCGTGCATCCGCTCTGACAATGCATGTTTCCTTTGTGATGGCAATCACCCAGTGCCCACAGGTGGATGTGCCGTCGCGACACCTGTCTTTCTCCCTGCAACTGTGATTCTTGGGTCTCTTGCCATCTCTGCTGCAATTGGAACCGAAAGAGCATCTAGCGGATTCTAGCGGAGACTGCAGCAGGTCATCAGCGTCTGCTTCAGAGTCCCGAAGGTGCGAGAGCACGGCGAACACAACCGCTACAATTACCGTGCCTTGTGGCTGCTGTCTGAAGTTCTGAATACTGAACTTGCCAGCCGTTCAGGTGCCTGTGGGCTGTTGCAGCTGGTGCCAGCCTCGGAGAATCTCGGAGAGTCTTTGCAAACAGGAGCTTCCCAAGCTCCGACTACGGCTACAAGAGGCTGCGCGTGGTCACTGCGGGTCGTCTCGCGAGACTTTGTGTATGCTTGAAGGCCTGCAGCCTGCTTTCAGCGCTTGGGAAGGCCGTGCAGTCGAGGGCAACTTAGCCAGAAGACCCCAGCCCTATGCAACCATTTTCGCGGAGCAATGTCCTGCACCACTGCTCACTGGTTTACAGTGGATCAGTCCTCCTGCACGGGGGGGCCAGCTGTTTGCTACGTAACGATACTGCAAGAGCTCTGGGAGTCTTCTTATATTATAAGTTCCAAGTAATGGTCCCAACAGTGGATGGAAACAGCTTGTACGTGGACTTCCGTTCGCAGCAGGAACGCATCAGCACATACCACTCTGCAGCTTTCAAGACGGATGGACAATTTTGTGAATTTGCAACCTTCTACGAGCACTCTCCATGCTTTCAGCCAGTGCCATCCACCCGAGTCTTCGCGAAATGAGTTTGATGGGAGAGGGATCTCGTGCAGTCTTTGGCAAACATGTCCGAAGCTTCTGTCGCGGCGCCCAGGCTGTCTGCCGCGGTGAGCGATGAGAGCAGCGGAGGTGATGGAAAACACGACTCCACTGCCCGGCCATCTCTTGGGCCTTTGCTCCGGCTCGGGGGCGTGGTACCGCATGGTTTAAATGGTCCGAAGTAGGAATCTGTGCGCATCTGACAACGACTTTCCAGAAGCCTTCGCTTTGTGGCTATCTGGCAGTTCCCGGAAAGTCAGGCTGCACTCGCATGGTCTTAGCGAATGTCCTCTTGAGGTTGCCAGAAGTTTGAGGTTAACACCTCTTCCGCCCTGACTTCCTGGTCCGCAAGTTGCCCTGACTTCAAAACCAAGTTCCATGATGGCTTTGCAATTAAATGTGGCTCCTTGTGAGCCTTGGGCGGGAGGCCGCATCCTTTTGCAGTGAGGCCCTGCACATTGCAAATCGGATCTGCTACACTGTGAAGGCAACCGCAAGCATTAAGTGAATTCATCGGGGGCAGCTGCTGCCTCCCTGACAAAGGATCTGAGGCAAACATCCGAAGCTGTACTGTTTGCTAAATCTGCGGGGACCCCTGCCCAGACGTTGGATTGGATGCACTCTGACACTTCCGGGCTGTCTGGCCATCGAGTAGGTATTCACCCAGTTCCGGCCTTCATCCGCACGGCTTTTTCTCCCGAAAGTGCCCGAAGCATGAGGATGCTCGACATCGGCACTACGAAGCCTCAACCCTCCAGGCATAGTTTTCGACATATGTCTCAGCCTTGCACACAATGGGAGGGTCAGGCCATGGCTGACTCTGGTTTATTTGTCATCACAGATGAACCTGTGCGTTGAAGGCAGCTGCGACGAAACAAGCTCAGACCAATCTCGCACACCCATTAAACAAGTCAGTGCCATGTCACGCAGCGCTGCCAACTCAGCTGAACCTCTTGTCAAGTTAAATTGAGAGCACAAATTAAATCAAGCCTAGGCTCTGTAGGCCCAACCGACTTCAAGCAGCTTGCAAAAACTGTCCAGTACGTGCACGGGTAGTGATGATCTGCACGGTTCTGTACGGTTGGCCCCAGCAGGGCACAAATACCTTCTACGCATCTTTTGCTGAAGGCATCTGGCACTGCGAAGTGTTGCAGTTGAAGCAGCCCTGGTCAGGTGATAGCTCCTGAAGTGCACTGCACGAGTTTGCCAAGAAGGCACCAAGGCCCAAGGCACCCACAGCTAAAGTAGCGTCCTTTGCGGTCTTCAGCGTCCGACAAATCGGGCCGGAGGCTTTAGCCTCCTGACGGGACAACTGTTAACGTGATGACTCTCCGATGTAGAGTCTAGAGGTCCCCTCGGTCCCTTATCCTTGTGGCGGGAGGGAACTCTTGCCGAACTCCGGCTTTGAAGATGATTGGCTTGTACTCATCTGGGACAGACCTCGAGGCATCTGGTCAAAAACTTTGTGCTGCTTAACCACGCGAACATTCTGTGCTGACCAACCACAACCGGAGTATCAAGATATGACATATTGCTAGTTTCCTGGAACTCAGCCAAGCACCGGTGCATCACCGGGCTGTTGCGGTAGCGAGCCACATGCGCATCGAAACCCTGGTGTGGCCCGCTCCAGCTGACTTGGCAAACCTTCGGGGGAAGGGGACTCTCATGTGCATGACGTCTCTTGAATCTTCCAGCTTTCAAGTCGCTTTGGGCACCTGTACTGTACCTGTTTCAGTGTGTCTGGATGTAGGCATGCCTGAATGATAAAGCCAACAACCACCAGCGAAAGCATTTCAAAACCTGTGCCTTGGAGGTGGGGAGGCTCCACTTGGAGTAACCTTGGAAGACCCGCCGGAATGCAGCCACGTCAGCCTCGGTAGGCTGGCTGTCTCTTTCGGCTGCCAAGCCTGCAAGCCTGTGCTTGGGGATCCTCGGACCTGTGGGACTTGGCTCACGGTTTCGGGTTTCTCAGTCTTGGTGGAGGCTTGTGCTGCCCACGCGCCTTCCTCCATAACTTTATAGCAGCCGAGTATCGGGATGGACCAGATTGACGAATGCATAGCCCAGGTTGGCATTTCGACCAAAGTCGAAAGGCAAGTACACAAAGTCGTATCTTGTCTCAAAGCCTCGTTGCCGTAGGGAATCAAAAGTCAACGCATGCAATATAACACCAAACGTCCAGTGAATACAGTTTTGGCCTTTGCTACTTCTGTCTGAAGCATGGGCGCACTTTCCACCCTTTCTGCAGCGTAGTGCCCCAGCCAACTGCGTGCAAGTCTTGCGTGAGCACACTGGCACGACACAATGCTCTGCGAGCTGCCGTTTTGATCCAGCATCTCCAGGAACATCTCCCTGACAGGGTTGACACACGACCGTGGATCGAGGCATCCGGCACATGCGGGGGCTTCGAGATGCGTAGAGCATCCTGTACAAACATGTTGCTTCTTCCAATCAGAACGGCAGTACAGCTACGCGATCCCTTCCGGCATGGAGCCTCGTGTAGTTGTTTGGCAAATTCCGTAACATCAAAGTCGTTCGATCGTCCTGGGCTGAGCTCTGACTGTGTATAGTTATAAGGACCCGAGCGCTGTTCACGAATCGTGCGGATCGGTGCAGCTGAAGTGCATCATCTGACCGCTCGTCCTCGCTCCTGCAAGCCATTGAACATGCTTAGAACGAAGCGAAGGCGATCAACTTGCGTACCTGCTCCCGACGGCATGGACAGTGAAACAGATCCGAGCTTAGCCTCTCAAATCTGACTCCTAAGGTCCTAAGGCTCAAAACACAGAATTTGAAAGTGCCTAGGCGGTCCCGAAATACTCGAAAAGGAAAAATTCAACACCAGAATAATTTTTCTTGAGCGGTGATCAACTGCTTATACTCAGAACACGGATCAGGGAGTACCATTCAGTTCAGTACTGCAGGTTGCCTGCATACCTGTACTGTGAATGCCGGGACCGTGCCTGGAGAAAACGTCGACGCCTTGCGCGACCTTTCACAGGATCACATCACTGTGCATTCAACAAGGAATGCTTGGACTTGAGAACTGGCCGCCTCTGCACTCGCATGTTCAGATTGAAAGACTGAAAGAATCGAGCAATCTATGCGGGGATGCATGTATGCATCCTCGACGATCTTCTTGGAACCTTTGCCTTTGCCAAAGAAGCTTCAGGGCTTCTAGGTGAGAGGAGCCTGACTAGCCACCGTAACTTCGGAAGCCATCCTTGCCTGGGGAAGCCGAGGCCTAACAAGCTGCCACTCAGATCGCTGGCAAAGTTGACCCATAAGGGCAACGCCTCTGCGATCTCTGCCTTCGATGTCTCCCCCATGGAATGGGTCCTTGGGATGGCCCAAGCCAGAATGCACGCTCCACCCTAATGACACTCCACTCTGATGCAGTTTTTTGCTTCGGCCGAGGAACGTCTCAGAGGTCTGTCCAGCTCGGCTTGGAGAGTCCTCGCTCTGCCAAGATAGATGCTAAGCTGAGCTACATTTCTTCGCTCACAAAGCTGGCACAGATCAGCTTGCTGCCTTTTGTTGCTTTTTTGTTGAGGAGGGGTGGGGGCGGGTGGCGGGCGCAGAGCGCAGAGGCGCCTCGAGCAGACCAGGCTCGTAGGCCGCGGGGGCCTCGGCCTCGAGGACGGGATCCTTAGCTTAAAACTGCAAGGTACGGTACTGACCTGCAACTCGCAACCTGCGGCAGGGGCGGCACGAACCAGGGACTCGATATCTCGATTACCTGCCTGCCTTCTGCAGCTTTGCTGCGGCATGGCATGATGGCATAATGGCATGCAGCAAAGCACCTTTGCCGTGACTGAGCCGTGGCCGAGGAGCACTTTGTGCCCGGCGCAGGGATCTGAATCGCTGTCGGGCACCTGGCTATGGAGGACATCTCAGGTGCGGCTGAGGCTCTTCCCAGGGACGAAGTCTGCGGTTTCTGATTAGGGGGATTTGGTGCGCTGTGCGGTCTGTTCGATTGACTAACACAAGAAGCACCCCTCCCGCAAAAACACCACCAGGATTTCGGATTCTAGGTCAAGTGGTCTCTCGGGGCTGGCAATTCTGCTGGTGCACTGAAGCCGTCCATGACGTCCAGGAAGGTGCTCTTGACAACCAGCTGATGGTTGCCAGATTCGAGCTCATCCTCCTTCGAAACGCTGGAGGTGGAGGTGTGTAAACCGCCATTGATATTGACTCCTGCTTGTCTCCACCGCTGCTCCATCTGTTAATGTTTTGTTCCTCAGTTGATCTCAGTATTGTTGCTGCTGCTGCTGCGGCTAGAAGTCACCGTTGACAGCTACAAGTAACTGGCGTTGGATGGCTTCAGTCTACCAGGAGAACTCCGTCTCAGCCCCAGATCGCAGAGAGGCTCCTTGGGCGGAGCTATGTCCACGGCATCCTCGAAGCAAGCTTCAAAGCAGTCCTCGACTCCCAGATCCTGGCGTGATGCTTGCATGCTGCCAGGACTGACTTTTGAGCCATGACGTTGCTTGGAACTAGAGCCTAGAGGACGCTGCATACGTCCTCCGCTGGGTTCCGGGTGCCAGCTCTCTCCGAGTCCATGGGCACTATCCGCGCCCAAACTGCGCGAGAGCTGCTTCCGAAGCGCTTGAACCAAACGTGCAAAGAGTCAACATTAAAAAACAGCCAAAGTAAGGACACACGGCCAAAAAGGTGGAAGTCAACTCTAATGACTTTTCGGCTTGTAAATTTGTAAATGTAAGCTCTGAGTCCCTGTTCTGGAGGGAGTTCACGAGCATTCCGCTAATTGGCGGAAGAAGGCCGCTGTACCAGCCCGGCGTGCAGACCCCTTTTCGGGCCCTACAAATTTGACGCAAAGGATCTTGCTAAATAATTTGCATGCATTGCCTCAGTGCCTCAGCGTGCTGTATCGCCGAGGCTGTTTGGCGCCAACAAGACACTCTCCAAATCTACGCTGTACAGAGCCGCAGTCAAGACAGAAAAACCAAAATGGACTCATCAGATTGCATCATGCTTAATAAGTTGTTGGATCTTTTCACTTGCCAATACCATGTCTTGGTACCCGACAGATGCAATGCATGGCAATGCACAGGCTGCTGCAAGGTGGTCGCACAGGCAGACTGGCTTTGCCATCCCTGCAGCGTGGCACCTGAGCGATCCTTTCATGCAACCTGCTTGTCGAATCTGGCACGCTGGCATGACCAGCTAACAGCAAGCCTTGCACTGCCTGCGTCGCCATCAGTCTGGGTCTAGCAGCGAGGGTTGCCAGAATGTTGATCGCACCGACATCTGATGTCGTTCTTGCCACACCCTCCCGGACTATAGGTCAGGCTTCGCCTTGCCATGATCGGCATGTCGAGCTGTAGGCAAGGTGTGCAAGACGGTGAAGTGCTCAACTGGCCCGGCAAATTAGAGAGAGATCGAAAATTGAAGGCAGCCCTCAGGACAAAAAAAACGAAGCGTTCGGCCTGGCTGCATTCATGTTGGGCCCACGACAAGCGATCAGCAGTTACCAAGCAAAGATAAGGAAAGCCTCGAAGGAACGTGCGCTGACAGCACTTGCATGCTCTGCACGAAGTGCTCCTTGCGAGGCGCAAGGCGCCAGGTGTAGATGGCTGGCTAGGGCTAGGACAGGAGTCCAGACAAGGAAGGTGAACTCTGCCGCAGAAAATGCAAGTCTAATCATCCCGCTGCGCCTATGATAAAAGAGGAAGATGGAGGAACCGACCCTCATCTGCCCAAAGCCTTAGGTGTTGGTGGACAGTTCTTGGCAAGCACGGCTCCGTTGCTCAATGCACACGAAGGCAGTCCACGCGGCCGGGCGCTTGATCTTGCGAGTTGGCGCGGGAAAGCGCTGGCGCACTCCGTTGCTAAGGATGATGGGCTTGTACTCGTCTGGAACACTCCTGGTCTGAGGTATTGCTTGTACAGGTGCAGGGCTTTCGGATATGTTTCCATGCGTCTGGCTGACGAAGGATAGCTCCTGGATTCAATAGGAAAGGAAACATCTGCTAAACACGGAGAAGGACACAGTAACAATCATTTCAACTACGAGCCGAGTCTCTTGTGCATCACGGGACTGTTCCGGTAGCGGCCGATATGTGCAGTCAGGCCCTGGTGTGGGCCGCTGAAGCCAACGCGGCAGACCTGAATGCAGGCACAATACATCGTTGCAGTGGGCGGTGGGACTTGGCTGGGGATGGGGGGGGGGGGCGGGGGGGGGCGCACGCCAAATTTTAAGTACCATGATTTGATTTGACACAATGTCCTGTCACAGACAGAGAGATGACTCATAGCACAACTGGAAAGTCCAGTCTGAGACAAAACCCTCCCAGAGTGCCTTAGCTGTCGGCAGCTCCCAGTCCACGAAGCCATCGAAGGCACTCCGGAAGTCTTCCACAATGTCCTCCAGGATTAGGCTTTAGGGCTGAAGGGGTTTAATAAGGTCTGCAAGCTGGAGCATGCGACGAAAACAAATTAGGCTTGAGCTGCAGAGCCTAAACCCTGTAGACTCCTGCCAGGCCGCGAAATTTCTAGTTCTGCAACCTCTAACTCATCTAGATACTAGAGACCCGTGCAACTTTCGGTGCCGAGTCTCTGCATCCGCCAGGTTCACAAAGGCATAGCCGAGGTTGGACTTGCCTGAGCCCGAGGACGACGGTGTTGTGAGACCCTACAGCTACAGTATGCGTGAAACCGTGCTGTAGCAGGGCCTACGATGTTGTCGCATCTTTGCTTCGAAAGCTTCGGAATTTCAGACTAAACAAGCCACGAGCAAAATCGCAAGGCAGGTAGACAAAGTCGTACTTGGCGCTGAAGCCGTGTGAATCCAGGAGTTCAAGCAGCATTCGCCTTGCTGGTGGTCACTGGCAGTCGGTGGGGGTCTTCGAGCAGCAGACTAGTCCGTCTTACAATGGGAACACTCGCGCTGAGCGTCTGCTGATTGAGACTAGCCTGCAGCCGCGCGCTTCTTCCTTTCTCTCAGGTCGGGCCTCGAATAGTTGTTTGGAAGGTTTCTCAACATCATCGTCGTGCGGCCATCGGCCTCGGTTTGGGGAAGCTCTGCTGATTGGCGGGAGATCTTCTCTTTTGGGACCTTGGCGGTGTCGCTGGCGATTGCCGGTGCCGACTCAGGGCAGTCACTGCTTGTCCTTGGTCCATGGGAGTCGCTTGCAGCCAGCACTTCGGCTTCGAGGAAATCCATGGGAAACCAGTCTTTGGGTGTCCTTGCACAGACGCCGCTGCAAGATCTTGCCTCTGAGAGTCTCCGCACCGGCGTGATCTGTCTGGCTTCGGTTCTGACTTTGCGTTTCCTGTGGAGGCCAACGGAAAAGCCAGAGCAAGACAGGTCTCCACTGGTCGGCTCCTGATCTTGCTCATCACTGAACTGACCAGGATTGTATGCCGCCCCTCCGGTGTATTTGAGGAAAGCCGGATCCTGGGCCCACATGGCAGAAGGTTGGAGATTTCGGTATGAGGAAAGGCGTGTTGCGCTGCTGCATTCCTGCGTTGAGAGCCATGACATGGTTTCCTACTCATGTGGCACTAACTTTGAACGGGGTAGTAACCTCCTCACGTGCCAATTAGCTAGCCGACCCCCAAGGAATGGATCTCCCCGCATTGAAGCGAAACTTGGGTGCATATTCTTCACAGTCGAGAGCAGCCTGCTACAGATTAAGCTTTTATCATCCAGGAGACGGAGTAGGCTCGTCGCATTCGTCTGCATTGCTCGTCCAAGCCTTTCGAGGACGACGGCTTTGGGCAAGGCGAAATCCCCGAAATTCTCGCTAAACTAACATCTGACAATTCATCACTGTAGGAACAGAGCAGGGAGAACACCACAAGCTGATCAACCCTTAGCTGACCGTTGCATCCGGCATATTCGGCTGAGGGGCTTTCGCCTTCTTGGATATCCAAGAAAGTGTGCTTCACCACGACCGAATGCTCAGTGTCATCCTGTGCAGCCCACATTCGGCCTTTGGTCGCCTGGGTCCTTTCATTCCTTGAATGGGGAGTGCTTGCAGCTTGCGCCCAGCACGGCTCCGAAAGTCAGCACTGGGACGGAGCAACGAGCAAAAACCTAAAAAGACCGAAGATGCCTGTCGGCGAAGTGCAGTTCAATCTGAATGTGATGCGCTCATCCACGTCTACAGGAAGGTCGTGTGAACACCAAACCACATACATCTACTCCGCGGAGTCCTGGTGATCCGACACGGTGGTTTCTGCGGAGTCTGTATGGAACGTCGACATTGCACACATCGCGTGCTGCTTCTAGCGCTGGTCCTGCACGGAAAGCTTCATTGATGCGGCAAAGATCCCAGCACCCCGACTGGCACAAGAACTTTAATAGATAGGTCAACAGCACATCTTGCCTGGACCCAGCCGCAAATTGCCAGGCTCGTCGTTCGAGCCGAAACATGTCGCAGCCGGTGGAGATGTTGCAAACTCATGAGCACAGAAAGCGACCGCACAGTGAATAAGATGAGACTGAGCACAGATCTTCGTCCATCTTGATTTCTGGCGATGCTAAGATCTTCGAATTCAGGGATTGCTACGAAATCGTAGGTCGCAGAACGAAGATGTACTTTACAGTGCTCTGCAACTATGGCGGCCTCATGACGGCTCTTTCGCCCCTTGTGTGGTCACTTGCAGCGTTTGGGCCAAAGAACCACCTACGAATACTATACAGCAAGGTCTTGCCCACTGCTAGCTGCGCCCTAGCTGAGTGGTTAGAGGTGGCCTCGCACACTCGCAACACTCGAGATGGATGTCGAGACTGGCAACCCATGGCACTGAAACAAAAGTATGTTAAGTCCATCATTACTGAACCTCCATCAACATCCATACAGAGCGCGCCACCAGCAAGCGGCTGCCACAAAGGTTTCAAAAGTCAAGGGCCCAACCATATAGCCATACGCGCGTGTCCTCGGGCACGACATGCCGAAGGCCGAGAACAGAATCCATGTTAACGAGCTGAGGAGGCAATAAGCAAAGGGGCAGTGATTTGTTCAGGTCAGTTCGAGAGTTTGGCTGCGTACCTTAACGAGTGCGGCAGCGCCCTGATCGGCCTTCGGAGAACGGGCCAACTCGGCTCCAGATCTCGCCAGGCACCAACTTATTCGGAGCGACAAGTTGCCTGAAAGGCGCCGAGTTGTGAGCCGCGGAAAGCCTGACCTACAGCATAAAGCCCCTAAGACCCTGTGCAGGATTGCGCTGCCCTTGCCATAGCTCTCAACTGCTCAGTGTCCATGGAGCCACGCACCGGGGTGTAAGATCCAGCGCTCCACTCTGCAACAAATCCCCCTGCTTTGGCCGGAGTCAAAAACCACGACATGCAAATGCAGCAGCTCCTGCGAGGTTACCCAGCTGTAGGGGGCTTCGTAGAAAATTCCAGCAGGCCCCAGCCGTCCGAATACGAATCGAATCGAAACGCCCGGTTCCCGCCCAAACGCAAAGCAACGATTCGGTTCCTAAACCCTACAGAACCGCAACGATTCCAGGAACCGCATACGCTTTGAGCGAAACGCATCCTTCCTGAAGACTCCTCATCAGATGGTATCCTGCACGTAGCGCACAACTGTCGTGCTCAATAAGGGTGACCGTGTCTTCGAGAGAACATCGTTAAGGATGAAAAGCACTGCTGTGCTGAAGCAGTGCCGTTCATTGATGCGTTGTTAAGGACAGACACAGCCGCATGAGCAGTTATGCAAGTCACGACATGCACGGCATGCTTCGGCCACAAGATGATGAAGCGGACAATGCTTGTTGGTACCCTGCCTCTCTTACGCGACATGGAGCGCACCGTGTGACTTCTGAAGTGCAGCTCATCGACTGGAACCAAGCGAACATGTGGTCAAGCTGCCAATCCCGACAGAGGAAGGCCGCGAAGCCAGCGAAAAATGGGAAGTGAGTGAAGGTGCATGTAAAAGGGAAGAAGTAAAGGTAACGCTAACAGTTGACAATGCCACGATCACCACGCACGAGGCTCAATGGCCTGTCGCTTTCAACGACGTGAAAGCGCTGCGCCACAAGATTCGGGATTTGTGCGGCATGGTGCAGCGAACAAACCTGCTATGCCTAGAAAGGCGGGCCGTCTTGTACGACATGAAGAATTACGGGCTAGACCACGACATATGGAGCAAAAGCGGCGTCGACAGCTGTCATCATGGCAGGAGGCCCTTTGATTCATCATCTCACCAATTCATCCGCACACTCGCCAGCAGCCATTGGGGCAACACATACTATCGCTCGGTGCGACTCGCCTCCTCGGAGATACCGCTTCCTGACACCGGTAGTACGTAAGTTCAACCGATGCAGCAACGCACAAGCCACCCGCCGATGTGATTTCGAGCGACTCTGTAACTGAATTTATGTGTTCAGTTTGCAGTCCTCATGTCCTCTTACACGTGCAGTTAGGCACAACGATGTTGAACAAACGCTGCAAATGAAACAACAAAGCGTAAACATACACAAGCCGATGTTCCTCTGAAGCAGCAAGCATAATGTGCTGCGAGGTTCTTCCCAAGCGCAGCATGGTCCTCCGGACAACCTGCTATGTGGAGATGGCCCCGGATTCACACCTACCTGTACTGTGAGATGCGTCGGAGCTCAAAAAGATGTTCAAATCCTTCCCGCAGCCTGTGTTGCCCGGCGGCTCAAGGCAGTGAGCGCGAAAGCTCAAGCGGAAGTCCTCGAGCTGACCAGCAAAGGAATGTCACGGTCAAGCTGAGAGCGAGACTGTGCTCCAAGTGGCCATCTCTTCTGGGAGCTTCCTCTGTACAAGACAAAACTGCCTCAGCAACAAGGGTAAGAAGAGCCCTGATGAGGGCAGCGTTCAACAAAAAAGCGCAGAGTAAGCTCAGCCTCGGTGCTAGCGTGTGTTCTTGGTCGGGGCCTTCAACCTCCTGGTTGGCGGGGGAAAGGGAACCTGACAAGACGCACTCCGCACTCCTCTTTTGCCACAACGTCAGAAGAGTCTGCTGACGAGGAACCTGTTCACCACTCGCGAAGATCAGAGGCCTGTACTCTTCCGGCACACTCCTCCCGGCAGTCTCGAATTGCTTTGTTTCTCTTTTTGTTCATGCAGGCTGCGCCCATTGCTGCTATGGCAGTTAGTGGATCTGATTGCTGCAAGCCTCAAGTTCTCCTTCGAGATCTGTTCTTGTGTGTAACAGAGTGCCTTCTTGAGCCTGAGCGTGCTTCTTCTGACAAGCTTGCATTGCCAGTCCGCAAGTCCTGTGCATGACTGGGCTGTTCCGGTAGCGCTCCACGTGTGCCTCGAGGCCTCGCAGTTCATGTAGACACAACACATTGACATGGCGGCACATGGGTCATGGCACATTGGCGGAAATGGGCCTTGATGAGGACCACTCCAGGTCACCTGGCCGACCTCCAGGTAGGATTTAGGGCGTGTGGCAGGCGTCACAAAGTGTGTTTCCGCAACGTGCCTTTGCTGTGGGTATGGCCCAGGATGAGAAGCCATCAAAAACCGTCCAAAAAGCGTCTACTGTTTCCTTGGATAAGCGCAATCAGCAGGCAATTTTTCCAGCAAGCTCTGCCGCCGGGCGGTGCAACTGGCATCGAAGCACCTGGTTAGGAGACATGAAGTCTCCGTGCCGTGTGAGGATCGGAATCTATCAGGTTGATGAAGGCGTAGCCCAGGTTTGAGTCGCGCTGGAAATCGCATGGCAAGTACACGAAGTCATAACCTCAGCCCAACAGCCGTTCATGCCATTTCAGACTGAAGAGTTGCATCTCTATGCTGAGGGAACAATTTCAAGCAGATATTAAACGAGTTGAAGGTTGAGTTGAAACAATTTCCTTTGCTGCTTGGACCACCTGTATCCAACAACATCTATTTTGAGGCGGCGCACCTTTCTGATTCTGAAAACAAACCTACCAGTACTTGTTGCACTGCCTGCTCTGATCCTCGGTCGAAATTTCGGCCAAGCGGCGAGAGTCGAAGCCACTTTCCGACAACAGCTCCAGCAACATCTGCCTGGTACCAGTATCGGAGAAATGCCCGGATCATGCTGGACTAGACTAAGCTGACCCAGGTTGCCGGGTTGCCCCTACGAGGCTACGACGCTACAGTGCGAGATGGCTGGCAGTCGGTCCGCCGCTTCTCGAGGTGCGCCCTTCGCCCCGCTCCCAAAGCTCCCTGGCTTCCGTCTGCCGCCATCTTGCGGAGGGTGTCGGGCCGGGCCTTGTGTAGTTGTTTGGGATGTTCCTCAACATCACCGTGGTCCGTCCATGTGACGGCCGGTTGAGCTGCATTACGGGAGGCGACTCTGTCCTGCAGGTAGCGCAACAGCTCTCCGTGGTAGCCCCGTGCGAGAGGAGCAAGGAGTCCTGATATCTTCCTTCTTTGGGATGGGCGACTGCGCCCTTTCTGACTTGGCCTTGGCCGAGTCTGAAGTGCAACATTGACTACACAGTGTCACTGTGTGCACGGACCTCCGGCAAAGGACGCCGATCGAGCTCTGGGAGAAGGATCTCCGGGTCCTGCGCAAGCGGACAGAAGCACATCACAGCAGAACCGGGCCGGCTGTAAAGGCCTAAAATCCCCAATTCATCCTAAATCTGATGTGCCAAGTCGCACTGTCACACTCAGCTAGGATGGAATCCTGACCAAGGAGAGCCGCGTGACTCTGGCATTCTATTTGCGGTGCTTCGGCTGCTACCCAGCTCGACAGAGGCACTTAGCCTTGTGACCTTGTGCGTTGTAGGGGTTGGAACTTCGCGGTTAGGGTCTCTCCGCTTGTGTTGCACAGTTGCACCTTCTTCTAGATGTCAGCGAACTATGGTTGCAGACAGCCAACATCAAGCATCTGCTAAAGGAGCGGTCCGTCTTCAGCTTGCGGATCTTCTTATATCGCTGCATCATGCCTCGGCTTGCCATGCATAGATTGGGCATCGATGATCGTCGATGGATTTTGAATCCAACTTCGGCATCCTCACAGGATTTCACCGCCAACTGCACGCCGAATTGCTACAGCCATCTGTCACCTCAATGAAGGTACCCTTGACAATCATGTGGCAGGTGGGCATTTTGGTCTCGTCTTCCTGCAGCGACCAAGTTCCAGAGGCGAGGTTTTGGCATGTATTCAGGCGGCCCGTTCAAGCTGAGGACGGAGGATTCTTCATGCTCTGTGATGGCTATTTAGCCCACCGTTGCGAGCCCTTTGCCGAAGTCAACGCAGCTATGTCCAGCGTGGGTCTCGAGTCTCGTTGTAATCTCTACAACTCACTCGGTGCCAGAACCTGGCCGACCTGATATGAAACGCCAAAAGAAGAGATTGCCGCAGCAATCAATCGGAGCAAAAGCGGTGCCCCTTGCCAGCAGCAATGTGTCGGTCCTCGTCTGGCTCCACTTCCGTGCGTCTCCTGTGTACCCGAGAGAGACTGAAAAGGGCTCCTACGCTCATGAAAACGACGCGGGTAAGAGCTATAAGTCCAAGCCGTGAATTGGCTTGAGTGGATGCAAAATTCCAGACAAGTACGCGGAGAGATACAAACAAAAGACGCCTCGGGGAGCTTCCTGGTGTCGTTTCGACCTCACTGACCTCATCAGCAGCCTTCGCCGCTGCCTCGGGTTCAAAGCTGGATCGAGCGCTGCAGCAGACACAACTCGCAAGTCACGACATCGACCTCACCGCGGCCGCGACCTGGGCCTCCAGCTGAAACAGCACCAAGTTCGGCGAGCAGCGCGGTTGACATGCTGACCAAACACACACTCCCAGCCAAAACGCTGTGGCTAGCCGAGGGCTCGCACTGGGCTCGCGAAAGTTTCACAAAGCCAAAGCCAAAAAGTTGCCAGAAAGCCTTTTCTGTTGTCTGCTGTCACGCAAGTCGTCAGCTTCGCTGCTTTTGATTTCAACAGCTCCCAGCCTGTGCTGGGTAAAGCATAAGACGTCATCAGGTTTGCTCCTGGCAGCTAAGCAGCTGGTTGGTACCGTGAGCCCCAGCTCAATATCACGATCGGCCATAGGCCAACGAGCAACCCGGCGTGCAAGATGATTTGCCCAAGCTCAATCAGCCATGTGCTCCGGAAGGCCTTTCAACGCTGCGAGAAAAGCTGTACAGATCAACGCAGGGCAGCTGAGGCCCAAAAACTGAAATCAAGGACCACCGCAGCGATTTGTAGCCTGCGGCATCCCTTTCTAATCACTGAAACAAACTCATGTAGTTCAAAAGCCCTGCCAGCCAGAAAGGCTCTCGAGGTGGCAATCAGTGCAGCACAGCTCTACGGGCTTCCAAAATAAGCATGAAGTTTATTCGACGAGCCACGCTGAAGCAGAGCATGCCCTGGGGACAACAGAAAGATGAGTTAGTTCCTTTCAGGCAGTTGTTGACTCCTGGAATCCTCGAATCCAAGACCGATCTCGTCGCTCGTTGACTCAAAGAAGCAGACAGTTCATGTAGAAAAGCATCAATCGCTGGATTGCTCGGATTTCAGATTGGCCAACTCCTTGCAGCCTAATTCGAGACTTTGCACGGCCAGTGCCAGTGCTATGCGGTATGCAGCTGGAGCAGCTGGCTGATTTGCGTCTGCCCTTAGCTAGACACTCTGACTCTCTCTGTGTTGCTATGTTTTGTCGGGAAGCTGCTTGCAAGTTGAGAGACTTTCCAGACTCCATGAGCGTCTGTACTGTACAGGAACGTGGGAAACGTATCCTCGGCTGTTCACTATACAAATTTGCAAGTAATTGTCAACCCTCGGCGATTCCTCGAATAAGTAGCATACAAAAACACCACACCTCGCAAACCACGCCAGCCCCCATGCCGATGCCTCACCCTTATGACCGATGAACCATACAAAAGCACATCCGATGCTTCCTCTGGCCATTAGTGTTCTGCAGCTGTGCAGCGAAACAAGATTGCACCGCTATGCAGCAGCGTAGTCTTCGGCGCTGCCTTAATCGACGGGCAATCGATGGATCGGACTTCCAAGCGTGGCCAACTGCAAAGCGAGATGCCAAATCGCACTCACTGGCTGGGGCGAGGCGGTGGCGGCTTGATCTGCAGTCGTGCACCCAAAGCTTTCCAGGATTTTCCACTGCGACTAGCACGAACTTTCGCTGCACAACATTCGCCAGCCTTTCGGGTGGGGCATGGGAAGGGCTGGCGGACTCCATCCGTGAAGACGACGGGCCTGTACTCGTCGGGCACGCTCCTCAAGCAGCTCCAGCGGCTGCAATAGGTATCGTTGAACGCTTATTAAGCACGATACGCAGAGCACAAACAACAAGACTAAGTCATTCGTGAAGTCTTCACGAATGCCTACAGTATGCACTGTCCCGAACCCCATGCACGCGCTGGTTGAGGCGACACAGCTCAAGGCACCAAATCCGTTGCAATTAAATTTACATATGCATGTGGACGAGCCTGTAAATAGCAACAATGCGCAGAGCCCAAACTACAGCCAAGATCAACCAACTAGTGTGACCCTGCCGCCAGCTGGATTGCTTTGATTAAAGAGTTGGTCACTGCACTTTGTCAACCTCTCGCCCTTCGGCGCACTCCACCACTTATCGCGAAGGGATGCGCCGGGTGCCACTTTAGACAAGCCCCCGTCCTGTGCATCACTGGACTGTTCCGATAGCGCTCCACATGGGCAGCTAATCCCTGATGCGGCCCACTCCAGCTCACGCGGCACACCTACGCAGGGCACCTACGCAGGGCACCTACGCAGGGTTGCAGAGCTTCGCCCTGAGCCGCAAATCCCGAGTCATGCGCCTTGGCACTTGGAAGCGTCCACCGCTTGAATCCATCGAACTTCCGCCAGAAGGCATGCACTGCTTCCTGGGCTCATGGACGTGAAGATGCAGCATTCTGCCGCAGGATTGAGCCTGCTGCACCTCAATGCGTGCATGAAAGATGCTGATGCGACTGAGGCTGGGTCATCACTGACCAAGTTCACAAAGGCATACCCCAAGTTGGCGCTGCGGTCGAAATCATGTGGCAAGTACACAAAGTCATACCTTACATGGGCAGCTTGAAAACAGATCAGATCTTCCACACTTGGTGCTTGCTTGGCCTTTTCCTGCAAGTGGATATGCCAAGGAGCTTTCCTGAGAAACCATAGTTATTCAGCATACTCAGCAACATCTCCCTGCACACGACACTCGATGCATTTCGTGTGGACTTTGGGAGTGACTTGGCATGCCTCGTGTAATTGTTCGGGACATTCCGCATCATCACGGTGCTGCGACCTGTGGCACTGGTCTTCTGCTCCTCCTCACATTGAAGACATCTTAGCCTGCGCACTGCCTGCGGCTTTGAAGCAAACCTCGGGGGCTCGGTCCTTCTTGTAAGGGCGGACCGGCTGCTGCCTCAGCAAACCCGACGACCCAAAACCTTCAGCCTCAGAATGCCTCAGACACTTGCGCCGAGCGGCTTTGGCGACTCTGGAGCAGTCGAGACTTCGCTCTCCTCAAGGAAAGCGCAAATGCCGTACTAGGGCCACCAGGCCTCCGCAGAGCCCAAAAGCCGAGGCACCACCTCCGCATCGCTGGCCTGCACTCTGTCGGGAGCAAGCTGCACTGGCTCATCGAGGACTTAAGCCGCCTGTGAAGTCCGCGGTGATTGCCTCGAGCTGCGGAGCTCCTCCTGCGACGAGAAAGAGCAGTGCTGGGAATTGTATCGAACAAGTGCCCACTTCCGGTCTCCTGCTCATCACTAAATTTGCCTGGTGTGTACGATTCCTCCACGAGGTCGAAGAGGTCTGACTCCTCACGGAACAGGCCGCAATGCAGCGCAGCCTCTCAACCACGCCGGCTGGTCGTTGGCTGAACTCAACCCAATGCAGCAGAAACGGTCCGACTTGCACTGGCGCAGCTGGCGCCACATTTCAGTCAAACTGAGGCCCTCTTTCAAGTCCACGAAGGTCGACTTCACCTCAGCCAGTACCAAAATTTAAAAAAAACGGATCTCTTGCAGAGAATCTCCTTGCCACCCAGTGGCCACGACGATCTGCGAATTTGCGGCCTGGAAGAGCAGAGGAGCTTTGGAGCTCGGAGGCTTCGGAGGCTTGCAACTTGAAAGCCTACAGTAGGTCGTTGTTCTCAAAACTCTCACACTTCGGCGATCTTCGGCCTGCATCTTCGCTTGCCTCTTTCCAGCCAGGGAGCTTGAGCCAACTCTGAAGACACGGCCCAATTCCTTCAATTCTTGCAGGTCCCTGCCTCAATTATTTCTGCCCGAAAGCTCATGGCAAGAGGAGAACGCCTCTGGGACTTAGGGGGCCTTTTGCCAGCGGCTCTGTGTCTTCGGGTGGATTGGACGCCGATGCTGTTGTTGCTCAGGCTTTCCGAGGTATACCAAAATTTTGGTAAGTGCAGGCATCTTCCTGATTGAGATCACCATTAGGATCACACTGTTCTCGGTGAAATACACCGTCTCTCAGATCTTTCATCAGGTTGACAATACGCAGATGTCATATCCCTTGCTTGCAGACCGCCGCGACAAACTCGTGGCCTCTGCTGCAAGCAATGTTGCAGGCCATCACGCTCTGCCAACTGACTGTTGTCAGTCTCGCTGGCATCGAACGTGGCGCTGCTCTGCTCGGGCAATAAAGCAGCAAACACAGCATGAAGGAATGACATCGAAGGGCATGCACGACTAAAGTTGTGAAGAATTCATATAGCATGGCCAGCCAAAGTAAAGGAGGCCATGCCAAGACTTTGGAGAAAAGGTGGAGTCCAGGGTAGCTTTACAAACCGGACACCTCACCCACTCTCCGACACTAGGCACTCCAGCATGGAGTCATGAGCCTGACACAGACTGGCAAAGAACAGTTTCTCACAAGCAGATGCGAGTCCAAGCTACAGGAGAATGAAGTGACGAAAGTTAGCTTGCTTCGCATAGAAAGTATGCCAAGTCGACGAGGCTGATTCTTGGACTCTGCGGTCTTTGTGAGTACGTGAACCAGGCAACCCTCTAGGCAGCCAGTCCGTTGCAGGGTCCTTAGCACCATTCGAAGACAGCAGTTCCACAGAAACAGGTTGCAACTCAGTACTCTGGTCCCCACATTCTAATGCATGAAAGCCATACATCCGGAACCCGAAAAGCAGCACTGCATGCGAGCTTCAGACATGAAGGAATGCAGCGCGACGATCCGGAATCATTGCTTTCCAGCTTTCTTTGGGTGCTGAATTCGGATTGTTGGAGCAGGAAACTTCTTTCGCACCCCGTTGGCGAATATCATGGGCTTGTACTCATCAGGGACGCTCCTGGACAAGCAGCCACTTTCGCAGCAAACGCTCAGTGCCGACATTCTGCATCACGATCTGGACTTTGTGTGATCTGTTCGTCTTCCAAGCAGAATTGCTGCAGAACATGAGACATGCCAACATTACAACTACAATGACCTCGAAAGTCCCAATGCCCAGTGGCTTGTGCATCACGGGGCTGTTCTTGTAGCGGTCCACGTGGGCCTTGAACCCTTGCTTCGGACCGCTCCAGGACACCTCACAAACCTGCGACAAGCAAGGGGAGGCTTGCATGACTTTGCCGAGAGCTTTGCAGAGCGTGCGCAGGGTCGTGCAGGATCACAATCTGTTTAAACCTTAAGCTTTTTAGTTGGCGTAGGGCGGGGAGCCACAGACTGACGGTGTCTCACGGAAGCGGTCTACAACAGCTGCAGCCTTCGAGGAAGGGAAGGACCATGCGCTGAACCCGTCGAAGAGCTCCCAAAATGACGCAACGGCTTCCTGATGCAGGGTATCGGTGACACATGCCATCTGCGAAGCACTACAGCACACGGCAAACTTAGCTTGGCGGTCCTCACTGACGAGGTTTACGAAGGCGTAGCCGAGGTTTGCCCTGCGCGTGAAGTCGATTGGAAGGTAGACAAAGTCGTACTGCCCGGCGAAGTCGCGTGAATCAAGCAGCTGTAGCAGCATGGACCTGTAGCCACTTGATACGTGCTGTTTGCTGCATGTTGATGCAGTGCCGCACAATGCTGCACATGTAGACACGAGCCTTGTGTAGTTGTTGGGCAGATTTCGCATCATCACCGTTGTGCGCGGCCTTTTTCGGCTTGAATCCTGTGAACTCAGACGGCTCTCACACAGCCCAAAAAGAGAAGCATGAAAACTACTCTGCTTTACCCTGACTGGAGGATTTCTCAAGGATTGTGCTACATCGGGGAACAAAACGGATGGCAGGGGTGGCCAACAGATCAGGTGTGGAGATCGGGCTCAGCGTCTTAGCAGCCCCTCACTGAGGACACCCAAAATCACCCGAAACTTCGCATCTCGAGCTTGAAGCAACAGCTGGATACACAAGGCCTGCCTGCTTTGGCCCTTCGCCGTGCTCCTTCGCAGGATTCGAGCTTTAGAGCAAAGAAGTGTCGCGAAAGAGAGGTCTCTACAGCCATGCATCAGTGCTGTGTCTTCCGACTCCTCTTCTTCGCACTTTTCTTCACAGGTCTCAGGTTCGCTGTTGTCCTGGAAGGAATACAAATACCGACCATCTCAGCTTGCCAAACAATGCACCCGACCACGTGAAGTCAAATGCTCTCTCCCTTCTCCCCCGCCCCCTTGATGCAGACCTCTGCTCCAGAGGGCATTGTGGGCGTTGTCGCGCCAGTCTGCGGGCAAGGAGGAAGATGCAGGCACGGAGATGCTGCAACTGTTGCTCAATATTCTCTATATACGTTGCTCTAGGCTCTAGATTGCTTTGCTTCTTCGATCAAAGATGTGCCTGGTGCGGCACGGCATACGAAGCAGGCGCGGCCACTACGCTGCAACGTCATGGTGAGATGACACTCCGTGAGTTTGCAGTTCGACCCTTCGACACGCAAGTATTCAAAGCAGATCGGCCTTTATCCCTGAGTCCTCTGACTCCGAGCGATCCTTAAGAGCTCAGCTCCAAGAGAGAACGCAACGTGCCAGGCATCTTCACAAAAGAGGAGATGCCAATGCCAAGCCCCGAACGACCTCAGGTGAAAATGTGCCTGGCTCGTAGACCTGGCCACAGTGCAGCACAGTGCAAGCGGTGCAAGCAAGACCACACCAAAAAAACCTCTCCTTATCAAAAAAAGGATCTACAGTGGAGACTATAGGTAATCTTAGGTACACTCACAACGCTGCCACACAGTCTCCGCAACAGAACAAGGCTCCTCTGGGCCCTCTCCGTCGTCCAGGTTCCCATCTGTAGAGGCCTCTCGGAAATTGCCAGCTTGGGAAGCGAGCCATGCAAGCGAGACCTAGGTCTGCCGCATAGGCCTATACCGTATACCCAGATGTTTGGTGAAAATACTCTGGTCGAATCGCGCTCCCACCCATCCCCCACGTCTCCCCCTGGCCCCTTCGGGGAATCTTCCATCACAGCTGGTGAACATAGTCGGGATGATAGCCCACTTCTATCCCCTGTAGCATCACGCATTCTGCTCAAGTTTGCTCTGATTGTTCTGCACTTACGACCCTGATGACCATTCTACAACAAGAGTATGACTGCTTCTACTGGCGACAATTGCATTAATGGCGTGCGTTGTTTAGTACCAGCAGCAGCTGCGGCGGCGATTAAAATTGAAACAGCAGCAGTACTAGCAGGTATGGCATTGCCCCAAGGCATTCCTAAACTTTAAACCCTTGAAGTATACCGCTCTTGCTTCAGGCCTTGCGAAAGGTCCGGAATCCTTGGTCAATCATGCAAGGGCTTTGGCCTTAGGCCTTAGCACATGAGGAGGATTCGTGTATTCAGGACCCAAAGATCCTACAGCCTAACTGCCATCGAAGGGGCGTTTCTTGAGACTGAGCCCATCCCCCATGTCCAGGAAGGTGCTTTTGACCTTGGACCGCTGTGCGAGAGAGGGTCATGGTGGTGTCACCGAGAGCCGGGAGCCCAAGTGCAGCCTGAGCTTCGCAGAGCACCTCACCCTCTTTGCCCTCCTGCTTTGTGGCACTTCCGGCTTCCAGCTCAAAGTTGAAGTTGACGATTTGGGATTTCCTGATGCGACAGATGCTCGTCCTCTTCGAACCGCGTCCCACGTTCCTACTTTTCAGCCATGTGGCGAGGCGTCTCCTCCAGCGAACTGAGAAGGAGAATTGCACGCCATGAACTTCACCTGGCGCACTGGATGTTCTGCTGCTGGGAGTGTCATGCTGAGTCTGGGGATATCTCATCAGCCACTTGATGCGCTCTGGAACCAGTGACTCACAACCGGATTGCAGACCAGGGCACAGGCAGCGGTCTTTACAGTGCTGCAAAACTGGTCAGCCTAATGCCTTTCTGTGCCATGTCTAACGAGGAGCCGAAGAAGCCAACGGAGAAAAAATGAAGTGTTGGCATGCAGTCTCCTGTCACTGTGAATGCCGGACTGAACAAACAGAGGGCTGATGGAGAGGGGATGCTGTACCCTCCTCAATGAACAAAGGCCGTCAATGCATTAACTCTTCCTGACAGTCTGCTTCAGGCTGTAGGAGTCTAGAGTCTCATGAAAGCTGCCGGGTGCCCAGACAGGCGTGGTTTTCCGGGCCCTGCATCGCAACAGTCATCACTGATGCTGCCTTCGAACAATGATCAACTATCAGCTACTGCTCAGGAATTCAGATGCATGATGCATGAGCTGCATGAGGTTCGACACCCGCTGCCTGAACTGGCGTCAGCCGCAACGGGTGAGCCTTCCACAAGCAGACGGAAAATGGTTGCATTGTGAGCCTAAGCTAACATTCTGCTCTGCATGTAAACGGTGCTGCAGGATCCCTTTGTCGAAGCACGGGAGCCTTGCGGACTGCTTTCGAGAAGCTCCTTCAGCCGCACATGATCCAGCTGCTGCAACCCACGTGCCATTGCTGCACGAAATCTTTGCGACTGCGACACCCAACTTGCGTGCAGTGCAGCGCTGGTCCAGTGAAACATAGTCAGCCTCTTACACTCTCCGTCTCTGTACATCTTCCATCTATGCATAGCTGGGCATGCAGCTGTGCGAAGTCGCTAGCCACTGCGCATTTGGCCGTGCTCGCATCTGATGTAATTATTCGTTGCTCTGGGCGAGCGCGTTTCTGTGCCTTTGTCATGGCTCCAATCCATTCAACTGGAAGCGATGCGAACAATGGATGCAATGGCAGACTTCCGAGAAGCTTCATATGCCTGCACGGTTGCCGCAATCTGTGCATCCATGTTCCAACGAATTCCAAAGATGCAACAAATGGCAGCAACCGCGCCTCAAGCCAATGGCTGTCCATCTCGCCGACTTCCGAGAAGCTCATATACCTGCACGGTTGCCGCGATCTGTGCATCCATGTTCCAAGGAATTCCAAAGATGCAACAGATGGCAGCAACTGCGCCTCCGGCCAATGGCTGTCCATCTCGCCGACTTCCGAGAAGCTCACATACCTGCACGGTGGCCGCAATCTGTGCATCCATGTTCCAAGGAACTCCAAAGATGCAACAAATGGCAGCAACCGCGCCTCTAGCCAATGGCTGTCCATCTCGTCGACTTCCGAGAAGCTCACATACCTGCACGGTTGCCGCAATCTGTGCATCCATGTTCCAAGGAATTCCAAAGATGCAACAGATGGCAGCAACCGCGCCTCTAGCTAATGTCTGTCCATCTCGCCGACTTCCGAGAAGCTCACATACCTGCACGGTTGCCGCAATCTGTGCATCCATGTTCCAAGGAATTCCAAAGATGCAACAGATGGCAGCAACCGCGCCTCCGGCCAACGGCTCTTCCGAGAAGCTCACATACCTGCAGAGTGCCGCAATCTGTGCATCCTACACCAACTTTAGGTGCCAAGAAATTCAAGGATACAACACATGGCAGTAACCGCGCCTCTGATCAATGGCTGAACATCTCACCAACTTCCGAGAAGTTTCATATACCTGCACGGTTGCCGCAATCTGTACATGCCAGTATGTCGCCATTTGTATTTCCCTGTTGCCTGGTGCTGCCGCATCCTAATGATTGGACTTGGGCTGCCCCGTCCAGTCGATCGCACATCCAAGGAAATGCTCCATTCTGCGCCGGCCAGTTCCATGTGCTAGTCGCGGATGTCCACGCGGACACATTTGCACACATTTTCTCGCCAGGATCTCGGATGGGCGGCATCCGTCGTGCAGCTTCAGAGAAGAGAGATGTCTGGTCCAGCATAGGGTGCCTCCCGGACATGTCGGCACTCGCCCACGCCTCGTTTGGTCTTTCGCTTGTTATCGCGATACATTGCCAATTCTTGAGCCCAAGTTGCGAAAATAGCCTTTTCAGATGCAAGAAACCTGTAAGACCCCTCACCTCTGCTTCTTGCAGACTTGAAGGAAACAACAGCCCGGTGGCATTGCTGCACTTCTCCTTGCCGAGGTACAAGATGCCCTCCCAGAGGCTGGCAGCCTTCAAAGGAGCTGTGGGACCTTTAACCATGCGATAAGAGGTGGAGGTGGAAACTACTGAAAAATCTGGAAGTGGAACAGGCTATGCAAAATTGATTGAACAACGAAGAAGTGCGCAGGGGACTGGGAGGTATGTTGTTTGTAGTCGCTTGTTTTGCATGTACGTCTCCGTCTTTCGTTTCTCAACTTGGTATCTGCTGTTGCTTGGTTTTTCAAAACAGGCGCAAATGGATAACACTACCAGTACCGATAGACACGCCACAGCGTCGCGTGTTGTTGTCTTGTTGTTTTTGTGTCGTTTGGCTAGTTACGCTTTTTCCTGTGTGCTTTTTGCTGTGTCGCTTTCGTTCGTTTGTTGTTTGCTGTTTTTTCGTTTCAATATAGCCTAGCGATTAAATGAACTCCAATGCCACGGCCACTCTCTTTGTCTCATGGAAGCATCAACGTGTCGTCGTCACCCACGTTCACGACGTTGGGTTTAGACTGACAGAGCTTGGGTCGCTGCGACTACGCGACAGCGGAATACGAGAGTTCGTGCGCCCAGATCCTATCCAACCATGATAGATGCAACCATAGGTTCCTTTTTAACCATAACTTCTTTCCAGGGAAGAGCAGTGCGATTGGAATTCCTGAAGATCTCACTGCGAGAACCTGCCACCGGCAACCCGAGGCTCGGCACGGAAGTGGTGATCTGCTGCGCACTCTGGTGGAAACGAACAGCTGCCACCTCGGCAGCTTGGACAAGGGCAGATCCGACTATGCAAGTCTCTTCTCCGAGAGCTTGGGGCTCAGCATTGAAAACTTCGGTGTCCTTGCAACCAGGACCTCAGCGAGTTTGGGGATATCCTTCTGGGCTCCGAAGGGGCCGTTCTGGGGTCAGCGCAGCAGGGCCTCTCGCCGAGCCGACCTGGGTTCCAAACGCTTCCCAAAGAAAGCGCTTTCTTGGAAGGACTGAGGAGCGGGCCCACGCAAGCGGAGCAAAGAGCCACAGAGCATTTGCTGCAAGCCTAGCGGTAACGCGTGCTATCATAAAAAGGCTTCCGGGGTGAAGAAGGGGACCCAGCTCAGGGCAGCGCCAGGTCAAAGGAAGAGCTCGGGGCACTGCACTTGAAACAGCAGTGAGAGACCTGGAGCTGAGCCTGATTGCAGTGAAGACTCTTTGCAACGCATGCAGAAGCTTCCAGTCCTTCCCGCGGCCTGACGGGAGATCGTGCGTCGCAGCGCTGCCTGGTCTTCTGTATGCCTCAGGTAAGGTCAGGACACCCTTCATGACTCCGTGCCATAGGCAAATCATCCATGCTCAGGCTTTGCAGACGTCCTGACCCGGGATTGTCCATCCCTGCCGGGTGCAGCGCAAGATCAGAGGCGAGCCGTCGCTGGAAAACGCACCTCTGCAACACACACTCCCGTAGTCTCCATGCAAGTTTCTCGCTGGCGCTGGGCAAATGTGGGCGATAGATTGCAGCAAAGCTGGTAGGCGCGGGTCAGCAAAGACATCAAAGACATAGTCCGAGTTTCTTGCACTACCAAAAAATTCTGAGTCCAGCTAGGCCCGATGCGCGTCGCAAATGCCTCTACCTCGTTCAGAGCCTTCGCCGCGGAAAGCTGCTTTGGAATCGCGTGAGATTTGGTGCAGCTCTCGGGCCTCGCCGGCACGATTTGCCAGGCCCATGGCCGCCTCCCAGGCCTGCGAAGGCAAAAAGGCATGCTCAGATTGCAGCGGTGCCTTTCTGGAATCTCCGTTGGAAGCCGAGTTAACCGCTACAGCACAAGAAGCTTGAGGACTAAATGAACCTTCGCTAAAACAAGCATAGCCAGGAGTTGGTCTGGAATCAACATATTGGTAAGACTTTTGGTGCCGAATATAAGGTCATTGCCCGTTGTGGCAAGTGTCAGAACTGGAGGTGATGGAAGGCCAGAATGATTGCGCCACCTCGTGCTTTCTGCGCTCTGACAGCTCCGTGCGGGCGCAGGTATAACAAATGCTGGCCTGACTAAGCAAAGCAAAGAACCCTCTAGCTCATTCTAGCTCGAACTACTTGTCAACCACTGCAATCTCATCAGTTCAGACTTGATTTCATGATTCACAGAATGAGCGCTTCTCTTTACAGTGTTGCAGCGTCACCAGCGCACACACGGCGGTCGACTTCTCAGGAGTGGACATGGCAAGCAGGGCAGACATGATTGGTGGCCTTCGAACTGCTGTTCGTGACTGCGAAAAGGAAGACTTTAATTTTATACAAAAGAAATTATACTTGCAACTTCACGTAATTCGCGGTCAGCCCAGCACCTGGAAACAAGATACCACTGAGGAGACCACAGATGATGGCTCTTGGCACAGGCAGCAAGCCTTGCAGTCGCCAAGCGCAAAATTTGCGCAGGGTCGGCAAGACGAGCAATTGGTTGTACATGCAGGATGCAGCATGCCGCCATGATCTGACATGATTTATCTCCCACTCTCAGCATTGGGCACGGCCACGCTCGCGATCACGTTCAGTGGCGTGCCTTCAAACACCGCTGGCAGCAGGAGCGCACGAAGGGCCCTTCCCCATGATGAAGCCAGGAGCTGGCAGAACAAAAGTCCGAACAGTTCGGGCAGCGTCCCGCAGACCTTGGACCTTGGAGCACATAAAGCTCTTGCCACAACTATCTGCATCCTCAGTAGGCCACGTCCCCGATTTTGCCAGGCTTCGCCACCTCTTTCCCCCATTTCGAGGCTTCGTCCGTAGGCTCCGGCAGTTAGTTGATCCGTGGCGAACACGAACGTGCAACTGCACGTGGTCTGCTGGGTAGCTCCCCCATGTCCGGACTTAACACGGTGCTGAGCAGTTACTTGAGGTGAAGTTGTCAGCACCGCTGCTTAGCGGATGCTCGCCCTGCAGCTCGCCAAATCCGTCGGGAGGTCGGGAAGACAGTTTGATACTTGCAGGAATCTGGCTGGTGCTGATGTTGCTTACGCCTTGCCATACACGGATCGGCGAGAAAAAAGTGAAAGGAAGTAAATCCAGCCGATGCTAGTCTATAGTCATGCTCTGGATTCAAATGCCGGGAGGTCGGGGAGAGAGTTTGAAAGGCAATGCAGCTGATGTTGATGCTGCTGCCTTGGCAAACTCAGATCCAGCACCGCTCCAGATCCGACCTGCACCGCGGGAGCTCTGCAACTTTCGCGGAAAAGCAAGACAAGGAGCAGGGAAGCTGCCGGTTTGCATGTGTGGGCGACTCTATCCCCTGAAAACTCTGTTTCTGTTCTCTGGTCTCTTGGTCTCTTGGCCAGTGACCTTGTCCAAGTTGTCGGCCACCTCTGCACCGACCTGCGTTTGTACTGCACGGCACTGCAGGCTATCACAGATTATCTCTTTAATCACTGGCAAGGCTCGCTGCTGGCTTCTGCGCTGCTGACACGACGGCTTTTCGGGCGGGGGCACGCAGCTTGTGCTGGCAAGATAGAGCTGAAGAGTCTGTCGAAACTCAGCATTCAGATGCCCGCAATCGGTCCAACCTCTGGCTCTCGTAGCCTTTCGCGGACGTTGGCCCCGTGGACCGTTCAAGGAGCATGCGTGGAACAGATCAGTTGATCGGTTCGCCTAGAGCCCAACCCTCGAGCAGGAAGAAGCTCTGCAACAGCGACACAGGAAAACTGATTCAATGAATTAGCTTGAAATTGGTGCAGAGCGCGCCGCATGTGACATCTGCCCAAAAAGACACTGACTACTGTTGAATCCTGGTCTGGCAATATGCTGAGCAATGATTGGCAAAGCCAGCAAGAGCCGCGCGGCTTAAGAAGGGACCGCAATGAGACGTCTCCTTGAAATGGAGGGTCAGAGCTTGCCAAGGGTGTGGTAAAGGTGGCAGCCAACGACCGCTACTGCATATGTCGGCTTGGCCCTTCTGAGCCACAGCATTTTCAAGTTTTCTTGTGCTTTGCCATTAATGTCTTCTTGGCATGCCAACAAAAACGCAGTAGACAGGAGGGCATAGTTCTGTGATCAAACCGGGGACCTGCCTTGCATAGCCCTGAATCAGTTACTACCAGTATGTGGTAACTGACCTTCTGGCTACACAACTTGGCAAACTCCTGACAGATTCTGCCAGATGTGACCCTGGATTCCATCGTGGCTCCATGGGCAAACACCCGGGAGGAGTCCGATGGAAGCTTTTCGGGATCCATCTCGGTCCCGTAGGGTACAGAAAAAATCGCTCTGCAGCGACTTTGCTGTGTTTTTGCCCGCTGGCCTGCGACAACAGAAAGGGCAGCGTTATGCGACGATATTCAGTAAGCACGAGCAGCCATGCTTCGCCTGATTCAGTGCGAAGCTTGCAGCCAAGAATCGTCTAGCAGACCTGTTTGTCTGTCTCCAGCGTGACCGTGGCGTATCCGCCGCACTGTGGCAGCACGTCCTTGACGCCCAACTCTTGGAAGATGGCCTGTGAGAAGAGTGCAGGGGTGTGACTATCCTTCCACGGCAACAAGGCCATCATGAACGCCCTGCACATGCTGCAGTCCGAAAGCTATGTCTTTGCAACTTGCAACGGCAGCAACTGATTCAATGCTCTATGTTGTTTATGTCAACTGCTCGGCTTGCATCTTGTGCACGGCTATTCATGGCCTCGTACTGCAGTGCTGCATTGCTCCAGGTGAACTCTGCAGCAGCGGCCATCGCAGCCTTCTTCATCTCAACTACCTGACATCGGCACGAAGAAGCTTCACATGAGTTGTGCCCAAGACCCAATGGTCAGCACCGGTCGGATTGAACAGGCACTAGCGGCAGAGCAACGAATCCCTACATGCCGTAGCCTTCCCCGACTGTACACTTCGGGCTCAAAACCCAAACCTGCTTGAAAGGCAACCGCAGCGACAAGGCTCCCTGGCCTTACCAGGCTCCGACTGGAAGAGCTGACAGGCTCGGCGCAGGGCCTTGGCCAAGGACGTCACCGACTCCTGGCCGTCGGCTGCAACTTCAACTTAGGCTTGGGCTTCTGGGACCTACGGGATAGCATCGCATTTGTAAATGGTGTGTTTGGGCTGCGACAGAAGGGATCGCTCCAGCTTTCTTTACGAAGAGTCTCGATGACCCTGTTATCATCAGCATGAGAATGCACGAGTCCCCCAGCGTCAGGAGGGGTACGCATCGCTTCAAAATGTGGGCTTCTCCGTCCGACTGCCTGCCGCTGCCTTCCCTGTGAGAGATGAAGGGTTTGTCCAGCCAAAGCTGGACCTTAAACGAAGCTCTGAGGTCTGAGGCCTACATGTGGGTGTTCTAGCATCTTTGCTGTAGGCAGCAACTTGCTCGATAGTCGCTTCACGCGTTCTGCGATGGAGCCAGACTGCCAGATCTAGCTCCTGCTCCACAATCGCTTCGACGGTCATCTCACCATCCGTCCAGAGGCCGTTCAAGCCATCCTTTGCGTAGTTTCGAACCCCCAAGCCACCCAGGGGTCAGTTCTGAGCAGTTCCCGCCTCGACGGTGTCCTTCAAGCCTCCAGTTGGGGCGACGATGGGCAGCGTTCCCAAGCGCATAGCCTACATTGGCACGAAGGTTTTTGGTGCGCCCTTCACATATCCACATGGAGCTTCTGAGATGCTTCGCCTCCATCTGCACAAGTCCGCATGGCTCCCACCTTCGGCAGACAAATCGAGCGAAGTTCCATCCGAATCTATCAATGAGCCGAGACTTCGAGCGGCCTGGATGGCAGCAATGTGTAGTCGCATCCGGCCAGCAGAGCATAACGCTCCGCTCCCATCCAGCCTATCCACGGTCAGAACCAACAAGCGACTTAACTTCTAGCTGGGTGAAACAGCAGATGATCTGCTCACACGGCCTGCGTAGAAGAGCTTGTTCGGGTATTGCTTTTCCACGGCTTTCGTCCTGGGCATGGATCGTTGCATGTCTCGGCCGCCTCCAGTCTGCAACCACACAGCAAACCTGCACGCGTACCTACAAAACCGACAGCCTGCGTGTCAGGAGACCCCACTCCACTGACTCGCGGGGACCCCTTAGCCCGCTATTCTTGAGCACCCCACTGGGCCACGAGATCAGCGCGGCCAGCGCCAACCACCACCATTTGCAGTTCGGTGTCCTGGTGCTGTGACGGCAGAGTTTCTCTTCTCACCAGGCCGTAACCATCACCGTAATGGCTACTGGTAGCAATAACAAGATGTAACAATGATACAGATGATGTGCTCTCAGCGAGCACGTACGCGAAAACGCATTGTCTCAAACACGCTCACCTGCCTCCCGGACCTCAAACCTCAACCTGCAAAGACTGGCAGAATCGAGACCTTGTCCATTTGTCGTCGTTCAACACACGGCATGCGAGTAGCCAGAAACCCTGCTACAAGGGGCCTCCAGCACTTCCATGAGTGCCTCGAGGAGAAGGTCGTAGCCCTTCTGGGCATCCAACCTCCGCGCGCGACACTGCGGTGGGCTCGGGGCATGGCTTTCGCGTCGCCGGAAAGCGCGGCTGGGGTGGGGCCTTGTTGCCTGGGTGGGGTTGTTCGTGTGTGGGATGATGTAAGATCAGATCAGTCCGGGCCTTCCGATGAAGCACATCAACGGGCCCTTGCACTCCGTCATGTTGTTCTGCTTGCGATAGAGGTTCTGGCAAAGCAGCTTACAAAGAGGCTGACACTGAGCGCACACGTAACATCGAAACCGGCCTTTAGCTCTCTCTTGGCTGCATCTGCAGTAGCTGCCTCTGTATTCTTGAGCTATCTCGGGGATACGAGGCATGCCATGCCATGTGCATTTTTGGGTCGCCGGCGGTGAACGGCCCGCAAGACATCATGGTCTTGGTGACGAAGTTCAAGTCACTTGGGGAAACACCCTCTTTGACACCGTTCAGGATTCCTGGAGCGCATCAGCGACTACTTCGCCATGAAAGCGGCGCTTTCGCATGGGCCGAGGTCCTGTGCAGTTGCCCATCTTGAAGAGTGCCTCCAACTCCACGCCCTTCTCGGGGTCCATGGTGATCTCTTTCGCGTAGGAAGGGGACACGGTCAGGGCCTCAACCGCACTTGACTTAGCACATCTTGTCACTGCATCAAAAGCAAGTTTACTGTCCGCTCTTTGAACTAAGAGTTCATGTCGCTGCATCTGCTACAAATGTGCTCTCATCATCTCTCATGCCGGTTGGGGTGCCGGCACGATCCGAGTAGCGGAGGCCAGCAGCCATGGTGTTGACACACGACACCTGCCCAAAACCTTCCTGGTCCCTGCCTGCTTTGCACGTCTTGGGGGCACCCGCCTTCTCGTTGTACTTGCCTATGCGAAGAGGCTGCTTGAAGGTGATAGCGTCGATGTAGCGCTGTGGGACACCGAAGATCTCTGCCAAACCTGCAGCGAGGATAGGCATTCAAATGCCTTGATTCTGAGCAGAACTTCCTGCCTTCCTCGCGAACGAAGCGGCCCTGGAACACAGCATTGTGGCACAGGAAGGCGGTCTTGGTGTTCTGCCACTTGCCTCATGTCGCTGAGACAGTTGCAGTCCCTCCAGTCTGACACCGCCAGTATCAAGCTGCAGAAGCGATACTCGGGTTTGTGGACTTCTCCGCATGGATGAACATTGGCACCAACGCACTGTGCCAATCGTTGCAAACCACCATGGAGTCACCACCGTACCTGGTGCACACACACACACACGTACAGCGACAGTGAATCCCCATCGACTGAAACGCATCGATTGCTTGTGATGGCATTTGTCCGAAACGAGCATTGCTGGGGCTGGTGCGCAATTCCACCAAGTTTCAGCTCCTGCACAAACTAGCTCCATGGCTACCCGATGTTGCCTGTCTCGATTCTGGCATTCTGGCACAGCCTTCAAGTAAAGCGGAGTTATGCCGGAGTCGACATTATGCCACAGAGCACCAATGAGACGTCTGTCCTGGATGGCCTTCAGCGATGCCTTGCAGAAGTAGGCAAAGCGAGCCTGGTTGTCGGCGAAATCCTGGAGACGAGACGCGACTCAGCTTCTGCGGAAGTTCTGAGTGGGCCGGGTTCGCGTGTGCAGACCATGCAGAATCTCAGAAGTCCTTTCCCCACTCCGGTCCGTACAGCTTCGCTCCTGTTCGGCAGGGACTCTTTGCCCGCCACAGCCACTAGGTCACATTAGGTCACTAGGTTTGCAAACCCAGCGAAAGCTGCTGCAGCTTCGTTTTGGCTTGCCGGCTTGGCCTGTCAAGCCATCCACTCGCTCCAAGAAGGTGGGATGATCCACAAAGACGTAGTCCACCTGCAAACCACATTCATGGCCACCGCATCTATGGCCTCAGCTCTGCCTTCTGCTTGTAGGTGTGGAAGAAATGCACTGACTCCTGTCAGAGGGCTCGGCCAGCAGCCAGGAAGTGACAGCAGTGACCTACACTGCGCAAGCTAAAGGAGTCCTGCTTGCCACCCATCGGCACCGACGACCAGTAGCTGGTGTCCCAAGCCTCCGAGTACTGGTCGTAGCCTGAAGACGGAAGACGCTTGAAGCGCGTAGCTGGAACGTCCCCAGAATACGCCAGCCACGGCCAGCCAAGATGCGGGGGGAGACCACCATGCAGCGGTGGCCCAGTGCAGCCAAGGCAATGGGAAGTCCGTCCATGGCCTCACCAAGTCCTGAAGCGCTGAAGCTTCATGCCGCTCTCATGAACTGAACGTGCCCAGGCCTCCCGTTTTCGAGAAGGGCGCCACCTCGCTCGTGACGAAGATAATCCTTAGAAGCGTCTGTCGAGTCTGGTTCCGCTCTAGAAACGCTGCATCGTTCCTGCGCGACCGCCTGCTTTCGGGCTCGGCTCCGGCTATGCAATGCGCACGGGAATCCTGAAGGGAGGTCAGGCGGCTGGTACTTCTTGCCGATGGGGACCCGGAGCTTGCCATTGGCATCGCGGGTCACTCCGCCACGGCCCTCAAGGAGAGCAGAGGGTGCTGTTACGTATGCAAACATACGCATCTATACCTTCATTCTGCATTCATCCATCGACAGACCTTTGGCCATGAAAACTTACCGTGAAATCCAAACGCTGTGGACCCCACTACGCCCGCCACTGCCACCGACACCGCCACTTACTACGTCTTGCGTTTGTTGTTGGGAGCTGAAGCATCCAGCATGTAGGCGAGGACGGCTGCGTGTCAGAGCTGGCCTCTGCCATGGCGCGGCCAACTGCAACAGCAGGAGGTCCGACCTGCTCGTCGCCGTGCTACAACTGAGCACACAGCTGTCACTGTCACTCGCTGATCGTACATGCTGCCTCAAGGGGCATCAAGGGGCATGTTGATCTATAGGGTTACGAAGGCTTTCTGATAGCGGGTTCGTACCCAAGCACAAGATTACAACACAAAGCAAAGAGATGATATTCCAGACTCGCATACTCACAGTCCTGACCAGGCCCATGTGAAAGAAAAATGGCCATGGCTCTGGTGAGTAATAGGCGTGCTTAGTTTGCATGCTGATCCTGGTGGATAGTTACTCGGAAGTGATGCCGAACTCTGCTCGATTGCAACGATGCGCCACACCAAACCAGGAATTGCTGGCTCATCGTAGACATGCGAGACCTTGGGAGCATCAGCGCCCGTCAGCACGGAACTGGCAGCCTGACAAAGCAGAAAAAGAGAAGATGGCAAGGGAGCTTGACCACTTTTGGCTTCATGTCGAAGTTACAGTTACTGAGGCGGCCCCAAGATAACATTCCCAGACACAGCCTTCGCGTAGCCGCGTGCGGGGCCCACGGAGCTCGTGGCAACTGCACCAGGCTGTGTCGGGGGCACCGGCTTGCCGCTCACGATATTCAGGACCTCAGTTTTGCTGGGGAAGTCGAGGAACATTGGACGTATAATGCTATCGCCAGTAAAAATGATTCAAGAGAGGTTTCACGCTGTGTGGGAGAAACTGACCAGGAAACGAGGAAAGGCAGCGGCTCATAGCTCTTACAAGTATCAATAGCTTTCAGTTTCACAAGCCAGAAGCCATGTTAATGGAATCTGCATCTACTCATGTTGATCATCGAACAACTGAGATGGGGAAATGCACGAAATCGCAAACGATGGGCCGTCACATCCGAATAATGCATCGTCGTATCAAGATTGCCAACCAAGGCTTTCAGGCTCTGCAGGTTCGCTAGGGAAAAACTGATCGGAATGACTAACCGGGCGAGCTGCGAGTATCAAGCGCTGGCTCCAAACTCTGCTTGCATCTCGCAATAAACACTGATCTCTTCCGGCTTGCGTCATCTGGGGGTCCAGGCGGTGCGAGGCGCAGACTGGCCTGGAGCTGCAGCGGATCCGGCCGTGCCGGCCCCTGCGCCGCCAGCCATGTAGCGCATGGGCACGGCCCCCCCGGAGCCCATGGCGCCCATGGCTTTGGCCTGGAGATCGGATGCGCAAAGTGACCTTCCCTGCAGGCCTTCGCAACCGATGCAACAACCTACAAGAACACAACCACAAAAGTGAAGCCACGCAAGATCGCCCTTGACATGTGAGCCCGTCAAGATCTGTCGCACTCGGCGGTGTTGCGGAAAACCATATAATATACACACACATACACCCACAGACAGACAGACACACTTCTATTGAAATCTGCCCTCCAACAAATCTCAGCTACCCATGGATCATAGAACCACATCAAGTCAGACCCAAAGCCGCAAGTCCCACGATGCGCCTTTGCCTTGGGCGCGCCCGAGGCCCCCCCGGCCGCTTCAGCCTTCGCGCCCACACCTGGCGGCAAGTCCAAGCTTCGCAGATGGTGAAAACAACAATACCACAATAAGTAACCTTGGCATACTGTGACTTACTATAATACTAATATAATATCGAGCAAATAAATTACGGCAGTCTTGGTAAGATCTCACGCAGTCGAAACAATGACTGCTTGACATTAGACTTTCCTGGCCTCGGTTCAGCGCGGATCCAGTTGCACCCACACGATCCGCAGCAGACATCGGCTTCTTTCCCTCCTCATGCAAGAAAATACTACAGGGATAGCTAATGGAGGCTGGAGCGAGGTCCAAAGCCTCACCACTGTTATCGAGACCTGACTGCTTGAGCGTGAAGCTTTAGGTTAGGCATTCCTTGCGTGCTCCATCCTGTCAAACGAAGAATGTCAAGCTGGAAGCTATGAAGCAAACAGGCAACCTGTGACCTCTCCTGAACAATCGCTGCCGCAGATGTCGGAGGCGCAGACGGGGCGGATGGGCTGGATGATGCAGCCTGGCATCGGTTTGAGAGCTGGGCCCATCCCGCCAGCCGTCCCGAACCCAAACCAGCACGCACTCGTACTGCATACATTCAACTGTACGACAATTTGGCATCCCGCTGCGCTGGAAGTCTAAGTGATGGTGGTTCAGTGGAGGGTCGTTGAAAGCACGTAGGTCGAGTTGCGAAGGATTCGAGGTGATGTAAAGCATCGCAAAGCAGCAGAAGATGCTTATGCACAGCACAGATCGCAAAATTGATTCCTGATCGGTGCTCGGAGAGTGACCTTGGCGGTGGCAGCAGGGCCGGGGACGGCCATGGCCTCCGACAAGCGCCAGGAAGTCTGTGTGCCGAGAATGGACACAGTGCGGCAGAGCCAGTGCCATGTACTCTTCGCAATAAGTTCGGGCGGCAGAGAATGACTTCTGGCTTGGAGTGCCCATCTCAAACGCAAGGTGTGCCCAGACAGTACGTTATGAAGGTTGCTGTGTGAGCCTGGCAGGTTGTGTTCTACTCTATAGACTCTATAGTAACTCGGCATGCGAGATGCTACATAGACATAGTTGGCAATTGTGATTGCCAAGATGCGATATACGACTACAGGGAATACCCGGCTTCATGATGTATTCACGGCAATTCGATTGCATCGTCGTCGGGACCTTGGAGCTCTCAAGACTCAAGCCAGACATGGGCAGTTCGGTTCGAGTCCTAGCAGCGCGCCTTCTTGGCGACGGCAACCGGGCGGGGAGCTGCCTTGGCCTCAGCACTGAGCGCTCGGAAGATTCAAGCAACCTGTGGGTGCTCTCGCTCGGGACTGTTCGGGCCTCGGGTGCGGATCCGGACATGACCTCGGCCGGGTCAAACGAGGCCAGGAGTCCGGGCAGTACACCGCAAGGAGTCCTACGTTCTCCCTCGCTGTCCTTCTTGTCTGTGGCGCAACTCAAGACTCGAAAACATCCCTGCAACACCATGAACATGCGCCACAGGCAAAGCCACGCCTCACAGGGTGCAGATTGAAGCGGGGGATGTGCTGCAGTGCTGCAGTGGGCACAAAATGCTGCGGATCGATGTTCGGAAATGACTCGTCACAGTTGACAGGCAATAACAGGTTGTCTGTGTTCTGGGTGTATCCACTTCTCACATCCGGGTCATTTCGAACCGAATCCGATCAAACCGGTCCTCTCCTAAATCCACTTGCAGAAGGCGGCTGTCGAGCCTGGATGGCTACTTGCAGAGCAGCCTGGCAGAAGCGACTTGAAGCCAACATCAGCATCAAAAAGACTTTAGAAGCATCAAAGGGTCCATCTGGGTCCAACAACACCACGGCACTGCTGCACTTCGAAAGCAACGCAGAGTCTAGAGCACCCAATCGGATGAACATCATTGCTGCAAGGTCCGCATTCTCACCTCGTGTCACCCCGCACCTTGGCGTCAAAGTTCTCGGCGACTTTGGCAAGGTGCTGTGCGGCTGCAACGTCGGAGGCTGGCTTGCGGCAGTGCGGGCACTCCGGCCTCAGTGGACATGGACATTACTAGCACACGGAACGAATTTCGAGACAGATCAGATGCCTGGGCGCCGGGCTTTGGCAGCTTCACCAAACAGCCGATGCATACGCTGTGATAGCACTGGTCACCTCTGCAGAGCATCCAGCGGGAGCAATTGTTTCGCTTCCTACCAGTTTCAGGATCTTTCAGGTGCTCTCTCGCGCGCTCGCCCTCGGTTTGGTAATGGCCCCAGTCTCTTGGATTCTCAAACACAGCTGGCGCTGGGGGAGGCTCTCCGTGCATTTAAGCATCGCACAGTAGAAGCCGAAGTGGCCGGAACTCTGATAGCCTGGACAACTGCACAAGCAGACGAACAACTGCGCAGGGCGCCCGTAGCTGAAGGTCCTTGTGACTTACGTAATCGACTCTGATCCGATGCCTTAGGCTTCAAGCCTGCTAAATGAGTTGAGAGGTTGGGCGCAAAACTTTAATTCACAGCCAACCTCACAAGACAGATCTCCAGCGATTCTGGTGACTGGATTGCCATTCAAATGAGCGCGGGCTCCCTTCGAAGTCTACTACGTTTGCCCGTCTCGGGCCTCATGTCAACGATTGTCAATGCAGATCTCGTTTCTAATTGGCTACTGTGGCAAAGTCTGAGCGTTTCAACTCTTCCAAAGTTTCCGACACGAGAGACTGTTAGCGCGTTTGAGGCTCGAGATGCATGCTGCAGGAAACGCTGGCGTCGAGCCCCCAAGAGTTTCAATTCATGAAGCAAAAAAGCGGCAGGTTGCCGGCCACATGTGGCAAGAAATGCTCCGAAACGTAGCATCACCACGAGTCTGTCTTCAGGACCCAAAAATCAAGAGAACACATCAGAGTACCCGCACTTGTTGACTGTTACGAATGAACTTCGGCCGGCGAGTGAGCGTCGAACGAAATAACGATTGTGGCTATGGATTACGTATAAAAATCCTTATCCCTGAATGTTGTTATCGTTCTATTTTCTTCTTATCGTTTTACCACGAAAAATGCGTCATCGTTTTCTTATCGTTTTATTTTCTTCTTATCGTTGTTCCACGGAAAACCATCAAAACTGAACGCGGACATGTCAAGACTAACCTTAACAGCACGGGGTTATTATACAGTCCCCCATGATGCCGGTACAAGGTGCAAGCAACTGCCCGGGTCCGGCACACACGACACACTTCCGCATCCTGAGCTTCGGCTTGGCATAGCAGAGCCCATGCAGCATCCAATGCTAGATTTCCAGTGTGCAGCCTACGGCCTACGGCCTACGTCCCCGCCTGTCATCCTGCAGGTCCAGCTGGATGTGAGGCTCGGGAAGGTTGATGCCAATCTGGTGACACCACTGCATGCTGAACCGAACACGGCCGCGCACGGCATGGTCGGATCGGTCCTGGATCTCTCCCACTGCCTCCACCATCTCCTGGCGCGTCTCTTGGGTGAAGGTCCACCCAGGGCAGATCAGCAAGTTAACTAGAGATGAACCGAATTAAGACAAGCAATAACACAATTGTGATAGACAATCTGATGTCATCAGCATTCACATTACCATAATGTCATCCTCATCAACATTAGTAGCAACCACATCATCAATCATCCAAGAGCACGCCAAGAACAGGTGCAGCAGCCTCACCATCGCAAAGCTAAATAATCATCAGCACGGTCGTTTGTTACTGCGATTACTCGCGTCACCATCACCATCTTGAGAAATGGCCTCCTGTGATCAACAACTTTGGACCGTCCGTCAAAGGCTCGCCTGGGCTTTCCTTTGGAACTCCCTGGAGATGGCGGCAAATCCATCCTGCTCTCTTCATGCTCACTGCCTTCGAAATTTCCGAGCAGGCTTTCCGACCTCGAAGTCGGCCCACTGGAGTAAAGGATCGTGAGCATCATCCTCACAAGTTCTCTCTGGAACTCCTGCCTTCTGAGCTCAACCCAAACTCTCTCGGTCAGGCATATGGCACTTTGGCATCTAAAGTGTCAGAAGTGGCTGTCTCACAGAAGCACCGTGGGCGACCTCTTTGGCAGCTCGAGACCGGCTTCGGCACGATATGTTCTTGAACCGAGCACACTGTGCTGTCGTGAACCGTTGGTAGTAGCCCATGCGATGCGAGCTTCAGTGGGTAAGGAGTCGTTACCTGCATTTGTCTGCCATGTTCTACCCTGATTGTGTGTGGTGTTGCTAGCTGGTACTGGCACTCGCGTGACCACGCTTGCTAGATCTTTCAACTTTACCAGCAGCCAGACCGCAGACTCAACGCTGGAAGTAGCTCCTCGCGCTGGTCCCCAGGCTCCAGGGGAGGGGCCCTGAACCAGGGATGCCTTGAAAACTTGCTGTTGTTGCGGAACGTACTAATGCCAACAGTGCTCAAGACAAGTTTAGGGTAACACTCGAAGTTTGTACGAAGAACGCGCACATCGCCGACAGATGCAGTACTGATCGAGCTCCAGACGATGCCGTGACGGCCTAAAATGATGATCTGGGCCTAGATAAGGCGCTCGCCCTAGCATGCCCTAGCAATCCGCCGCCACCACTGGAGTCAAATGAGGGTAGGTTAAGAATTTGTCCTCAAAGCTGCAAATATGCTGATCTCCCGCATGAACCCAAAAGGCAGGAAGCCTCCTGGTTGCCGCAACCCCGCAACCTTTTGTTGTTCAGCTCTGGCCGGGGCCGCTGCTTTAGTGCTTCTTCGGCTTCGGGCCGCAAGGTTCTGTGACGCAGAGGAGCGCTGCAACGTTTAAGAGCAGGCAGCGATGAGGTTCGACAAGCACTTGCAGGATGGGTAATCCACTGACCTCAAACCGTAAAGTGTCCGAGGATGAGGAGGGACAGAAAATCTCAAGTGCAGAGCTTTCTGAGGGCCTCTTCGGTCGCAGGAGGCGCCGCACCAAATCGCGGGCAACTGGCGATGGCCTGCAGACCACTGAAAATCTCCTGCCCTGAAGCCTCAACGTTTTGAGTTTCAGTTTCGTCGCTGTGGCAGGACAGTGAGTGCTCAGCTCTACCGCTCATGGCTTCCACATACCGACTGAATGCATTCTTTATCATTATCATTGTCATGCCTGCACGTCCCGCTCCCGTCAACATAGTCAACCAGCTACCTACAGGCTGAACCAGTTTGATAACTTTAATGAGCAATAGCAAAAACACCACGAGGATGACACTAGTCAGGATCGGCACTATGAGACAGGTGGATGCGAAGATGATCTGGCAATACATTCCGATTTGTCCGTAGTGGCATGATGCCAACCTAAGACAACGATACCGCCAGACCTGAAACCCTGCCAGGCCAGACCTATCTTGGTGATCGTATGTGAAGTCTTTACAATACAGTCGGACACAGTCAGTAAAGATGGAAGTGCTTATCGTCGCGTTGGCGTTCATCCTAAGTATATCAGACGATGGCAATGATGATGACTGAGATGCTCAATGATCAATTCAAGCACAAGAACAGGCAGAAGAGGATATGAGTTTTTTGAGTCGGTTGGTTTCTTCCCCGTGTTGCGCCCAGCCTTGTCTCCTTACTCTCACCGTACTGGAGTTGTGATGAATGTGTAAGCTGAAACTCAGCTTTGCTTCGGGTCTGTTGCAACAACGCCAAACTTTGCACAAGCTTCATCATCCCGTTTTGCAATCACTGAAGCCTCGCACACTCATGAAAGCGGTGCAAGTACTGCAGGAGCGCCAAGTAAGCTCTGCAATCTATGTAAGCTGGCATTCCCCCTAGATCCCTTTAGGCTCGGAGGGTTTGCGAATGGTCGAGCAGCCCTGTGAGAGCTTGCTCGACGAATCCTAGGCCTACGTCCTAAGGGGTGCGGTCAACGAGTCAAACATTGCGTTGCTCTACAGTCTACAGATCGGGTCTGCAATTGAAGGGGTCTCAACGTCTGGCTCCGGATCTCCTTGCAACGATCGCCCCGCGTCCATGAAGCAGGTCCTGAAACCGCTTCATCCAGAGGTGGGCAGCGGCGCTGCAAGCTCTTCTACTCATCCTTGCAAACACACTCACAAGACTTGTCAATGCACCAGAGAGGGGCCGATAAGTCGGGCTGGCTTCCGTGCAGGCGAATCCGCATTCTCGGGTCCCTCTCGATGCAACTTTGGTGCGTGTCTGAGTGAAGCTGGGGCAGTCAGATCGACCAGGAGAGTGCTGATAAGATTGCATGCGATCTACCTTCTAGTGTGAGCCTGCCAGCAGCTCAAACACTTCCCACGCATGTGTGCGAGGAGAGGAATGCGCAATGTGACCAGCTCCTGGCACCTGCAGCACTCGCTACGCCGCTACGCTTCGACATGCGCAGAGCCACGTAATGAAAGAGGCAAGGAACCACGCACCAATTCGCGCACGGCAACTCGTATGGAGCAATAGTAGAAGCCAAACTGGCTGCATGAGGGAAACCCTGAAACCACCAAGTTCTTGCATGGGGTGGTGCTGCACCCACTCAGTACCCTAAGTCTAAGTATCGAAACATGCAGTAAGGATGAGTTCAGAAATCTCACACGCACAAAAAAGGTCCTTAGCCCCCTGTGCAGTTTGTACAGCATCGAAAGAGCCGGGAAAAGACGACCTTCATGTTTTGGAGGTCATCCGCCCTTTCGAGGGCATCCTCTGTTTCGAGGACGCTCTGTCCTTCGACCTACCACGAGGATCTTTAGATCCTTGTCGATCCTCTCGCCTGTGCTTACGTAGCTGCTTGGCACGATGCAAGTTCGCAGCGCTCTCAACGTCCGGCAGGCAGCTTCTCAGCCTGAGTTCATGACACGTCACACCCCACACTTACCCCAAAACCACGACAATCAGCCTTCTGCAATGACTTGCGAATGCAACACGAAATGTCTGAGATAAGTTGATGTTATCTGTGCACTCGGCATAGCGAATCATACGTCACAGTACAAAAGGGGCGGAATCACAAAGAGACCCAGCCAAGAAACAACCAGTGCATACACTAGTAAACCGCAACACCCTCCACAAATCGTGCTATGTATAGGTCAGGACGTAATGACACATGACGGACTGTGATATATGTGACTTCGCGTGTAGTCACTAAACATGGCGGCATTTTTGATGTCACACGTGAGTTCGAGAGTGCTTCGGCCACGAAGATGTGAGGCGATGCAAATCCAGCATACATTCAGTCTTCAAGTTGAAGGGCCCGTGAAACATCTATGAAGACCTTGAAGAGTTCTGAAAAGCCACCCTCCATGTTGTTGACCAGTTCACTTCGAGCTCATAGTTAGCTACCGAATTCGGTCGATTTGACATAAAAGCCGTGAACTCTGCCATTGTTCAGGGGCTTCAGTTCATGTCACTGTAGGCTCGAAGTGCCGAGCTAGCGACACCTCTGTCAACCACTGTCGTGCTTTTGTTCCTCTCGGGCTCAACAGGCATGAGCAGACGGCATTCTGGCTGTCACGTTTCGCCCAGGTAGTCCTGACTGGTCGAGGAAGGGATCTTCACGATATGCCATCCTCAGTTCTTCGTGGGTCGGACGGCCACTGCAATGACCAGCCGGCTACAGGTGCAAAAAGCTCAGATGACACACACGAAGTCTCTTGACATGGCAAGTCGCATTCTGTCACGATTCCAGAGCTCGATCCCGCGACCGACCTCCGACGGCAACCGTGCTGCGAGGCTGCTCCAGGGGACCTCGAGCTCTGGGCAGTCTGAAACCCGGGCCTTGGCGACCACCCGAGAGCACGTGCCCTTGATGCCTCAGGGGAACACAGGCAAACTCTCAGTCCTCCAACAGCAGCTTTCTGCTGGTAGGCCATGCCGGCGCACTGAGACCCTCACGCTCATCCGTTTTGAACTCCCACTCCACCTGGTTGTCGGTGAAGACCTGCCCGGGCTCAAGCCACAGTTTTTCCTGCCACTGGCCTCTCGAAATGCGACCTTCTGTGGCCCTCGCGCAGTCGGATCTGTGAAGCTCTGACGACTTCCGTAAACGGGCGGTTTTGAGCAGATTCACCAGATGACTTTACTGTGTTGCTGTGGATTGCAAGAATTTGCTCTGAGCACACCGAAAAGCCTTGATGGGTTTAAGACGTGTGGTTTTGTTTTACGAATATTCATGCGGCACAAGCTTGGCCGCTTCCTCTGTTTGCCAAAATCATGCCAAGCCGTGCAGACGCACGTGATCGACGTGAGAGTCGCAAGCGCTTCGTACAATCTTACAATCTATCGCATATTGATGCGCTCCTCGCTGTAGCGGAACATTGTATGTTACCTGGCCGTCATTTGTCCTTGTTGATGCACTGAGAGACACACACATGTTGCTGAACATTTCCGTTTCCTTTCGGGCATGTTTGGATGCAAAGCAGCATCTTCCTTAAGATTGGACTTCCTTTGCCCGGCCCAGTCGACCGCACATCTGGAGCCAGCTCCATGCGCTGGTCGCTCATGTGGACGCCAGGTCGATTCACAGAACAGAAACGTCTGTTCCAGCAGTGCCTCTAAAAGAAATGTCGGCAAGCGCCAATGCCTCCTGCAAGCTGTCCATCCCCAATTGCAAAAAGCGTTGATCACGATCCATGACCAATTCTTGAGCCCAAGTTGCAAAGGTGGCCTTTGCGCATAGCACCGATTAGCAAGAAACCTGTACTACCGGCCCCCAGCGTCGGTTTCACCTGTTGGTTGGCCAACGAACCAGGGGTGTCCGTGAGGCTACAGTACCCTGGCGGCATGCTTTGGCCTGGCTCATGATGACCTTCATTCGCTCAGCCATGAACGCATAGTCCCGGCCGACCTAAGCTTGCAAATACCAAGAACTTTTCATTATCATCCGCATCCTGCTGGCGAGGAGCCCAGAACTGCAAGACCTGAGCTCAGCAAGACTCAAGGGGCCATGTGGACAAAAGACGGAGAGACGAAGACGCCTTGGCTGCCTGCGCTCTTTGCTTCCAAGTCGCCACAGGTCTCCCGGGCCGCGTCTCCATCAGCGGCTTGCTGGGTGCCACGTAGTCGCCAGCAAGTTTCACATAGTCTGAGGCAGAGAGGTTCGAAGCAGCTCTTTCGTGGCATGTACATGAATTGCCAGCTCTTTCGTGAAGCGACTGTTCGACGAGTCCCAGACAGGTGCAGTAAAGACGAGTTCTCAACCAGACTCGCTGTCAGTAGCAAGACTGACCAGTGATCATCTGTGAAACCTCTGAAAGCGACTGAGCAGAGGCCAGAATTGCAGTGTCGGCCTTGCTGGTCCGCGTGTCCTCGCATGTTTTGGGCTTGAAGCGTGGGCCGATGTGGGGTTCGGGCCAAACCAGCAGCTCCAGCACTTTCATCCTCTTCCGGCCATGTGATGCTAGCTGCGACAGAAAAACACTCTGACTCTGACGGCAGCCATCGGAAGCGAATCTGATGCCTCTCTGCTCCAGCATCTTCAGCTCGCGGTCCGGATGCACCTGACTCGGGTTTTTACCCTGAGAGTCAGTGTCGGGAATTCTTGAAGACGGGCAGCCCAGTTCAGGAACTCGTCGTAATTGATGTCGCCGGAGGCATCGCTATCAATGAAATCCTCGGTCGGAAATCAGTCGCCACACAGGAGCCTGCAGCATCCGGTCCCACTCCTGGGACACTCAGAGACTATGGATGACAGTCTTCTGTGGCGGAAGTCAATTTCTCAACCAAGCAGCATGCAGGTCATCACCTCGGCCCATATGGTCGAAACTACGGCAGCTACAACACCGACAGCTGGACGTCAGCAGGTGAGTGTTTCTCGTCTTGACGTCCTGCACCTGATGGAGTCTGCCCCTGCCTTCGTGCATCGGTCATCATCACCATCAACGGCAATGTCGTCATCATCAAAACGTCTGCGAAACGTCGTGTCGTAAGCACCGCAACCAAACATCAACGTCGTCATCATCATCACCACCACCACCAGCGACATCGTCATCATCGCCCCAATCATCTTCATACCCCGCAATCCTCGGGTCTCACTCCTTCTCGACGTCACCACCATACGCACCCCATACATCACAAGCTCCCTTCTCACGGGCTGAAGGACTCATTCTGGCTTGGGGTCCAAGGCCCCATGATCTTCATGATCTGGTGGCTGGTGGGGCGAGCTGGGCCCCCGAGCGGGATCGGCTAACCAATGCGCAAGACGACACATGCGACAAGCAGAGTCTTTGCAGAATCTGTGTTGCTTTTCCGACAGTCTGCTCATTCCTCTTCCACCAACAATCCTTAGAATTGTCGGTGCCTGAATGCAAGCCCAATGCAAGCCGGGGACTCGCTTCTCGAGGGATTCCTGCACGGGACACCAGATTTGAGAATGGACAAACAAAGCTTCGCACAAGCGGTCAACATTGTATGACAAGGGTTCTGTAAGTTGATCTGCTGGCTGCACACACGAACACACACACACACACACAAACACACACACACACATCGAATGACCCGCGATATAGCTGAGGCTATCACATGGGTCAGCAAGCTACTTCCATCTCTTCACTCTTCACCTGATGCTGCTTTGACTTTGGTCAGTCTGGTTTTGTGATTTATTTTCAGCAGGTACGCTTTCACATCTACGGCCACCGAAGGCCTCCGATGGTAGCCCACTGTACTTTTGATTCTTTGACCCTCTGTAACAGGATGCTCACATAGACACACACACACACAAGCGCCTCTATGAAGGGGTAGCTATCAGTTGTGGTTGATCGCAATCACTTGCAATCACATCAGATGCATCACACTCTACACTTGAGCTGCCGACATTTGCAGCGAAACATGTATGCAAAGAACAGCTGAAACATTATGTATAACCCTGCGTGAAGCGTTCTCTCGTGAAACGTGCAGTTTATGTAAGACCACAAGTGAAGCGTGGGGAACAAGTAAACAAACAAGAATTACAGAGCCACGGTAACAATGAGATGAAGAAGGCAAAAGCGTCGAGACGATGAACTGACGGGGTGATGGAGAACAATAACCTGCAGGGATGGTATGCAAGTGAAAGGCAACAAGCAGCAACCGAAAACATCCAGAAAAAAACAATAAATCACGGCAACGATGAGAGGACCAAAGGTGTCGAGACGTGAAGTGAAGGGGTGATGAAGAACAAACATATGGAGGAATGGCACGAAAGGAGTCAACAGCCAAACAAGCTGGCAACGATGCAAACAGCAACTGCTCAGCCTCCAACGAATAGTGTATTTTTCTGCCTGAGGCATGAGAGTTTCGCATGCCAAGCCGCAGCCACCCTCATCCTCGTCTTTGCACTGTGGCTTTCACATCTTGTGTCAGCGAGGCGAGTATGGGGTCAGAGGCGCAACCCAACCATACAGCTTTTCTTAGGCTGAGAGTTTCGCAGATGTTTCGCAGGCCGCTACTCTCTCCCTACTGCCACAAGTTTGGTATGTGTAGAAGAGCAAGGTGGTTGATGTGCAGTAAACAAATTCAGGCGATTGAGAGATGACTTGGTGAAGGGAGGCAACCTGTTGGGACAACGACTGCAAGTGCGCAGTTTCGGGCCTGCAGCGGCGAGTCCTGGCAGCACCACCGGCACCCCCCAACGGAGGGCCAGCACCGATGGGAACAACAGGGTCAACCAAAGGTACACGGAGAGAGGAAGACAGCAAAAAGGGCGACGAGGGCCAGAAAGGCGACGACCCGGGGGCACAAAGGCCCATGAAGCCAAGCAAAGGCCTGTGAGTTGTGAGACCCAGAACGGGGAAAACAAGCGTGGACGCAAGTGTGAGGCTGCCAACCTTTCGTACCCAGAGACCCGCGATCACCACAAACGAAGTAGGTCGGCATGGTCGCTATGCAAAAGACCATACGCAATGCATTGCTGGTCACAGGTTTGGTTTGTAGCAGATGTTCAAGGCGAGCCCATACATGGCCCATACATGAACATTATCCAGATGTGATGCAGATTTTATGTAGGAGAGGACCTTGGAGACTTGTTGCGCTCATCCTTCTGGCAACCGAGCTTTCAATAAAAATGTGAAGCCTCACGACTGGCACTATGACAGATAACCAGCCGCACTTGGAATGACCCTTCGATATAGCCGAAGCAAGCTGCTGGTAGTTGTATCTCTTCACTCTTCATGTCAACTGTTTCAGCATGTCATTCCTTATTTGACTTTGGTCCGAACTCTGGTTTTGTGGTTGCTTGTCAGCAAGTAAATTTTCACAACAAGTCTTCGTTGGCCGCAGCTCCGATGGTAGGCCTGCGGGCCACTGCACTTTTTGATTGTTTGACCGTTGGCATTAGAAGGGATTCGCACACACACACACACGGACGTTGGGTTGACACCACCAGTCACATTTTCTGGGGAAGATCTTGTAGATGAGGATGACAGATACCTAAAACGGTAGCCCTGAGTTCACAACCTGGCAACACTCACTCGCAAACGACAGCTTCAAATCACTGACAGGTTCTCGGCTTGGCCTGATGCCATTCACTGAAAGCANCAGATACCTAAAACGGTAGCCCTGAGTTCACAACCTGGCAACACTCACTCGCAAACGACAGCTTCAAATCACTGACAGGTTCTCGGCTTGGCCTGATGCCATTCACTGAAAGCAGGTACGTGGAATCCGCGTCCGGATTCCATATCACAGGAAAACTGCAGTGTCTTCGTTGGATGCCGACTGCAGAATTCCCCGGCATCCCCCTGCTTCTACAACTGCGCAAAGCACCTGTTTTGCCAAAAACACTTAGCTTGGAATCAGGGTGTGCGCACACACACACCCCTCGCACGAGGGGAGATCAGTCCTTTCATGCTGGTCAGTCCGAAGTGTGGTCGTCGTCATCGTCGTCGAAGAGGAAAGGGGAGCAGGCGAGAGAAGAAGACGATAGCTCGGCTGACAGACGACCAGAAGGAGGGAAGAGGGGGGAGAGAGCGAGAAGAGAAGNGGTCGTCGTCATCGTCGTCGAAGAGGAAAGGGGAGCAGGCGAGAGAAGAAGACGATAGCTCGGCTGACAGACGACCAGAAGGAGGGAAGAGGGGGGAGAGAGCGAGAAGAGAAGACAATAGCTCGGCTGACAGACTAAGAAGACCAGGTCTTAACCTGCGAGGCAACAGAGCGGCAAGCAAGAACAAACTTTAGCAGAAGATCTCTTGCAAGACCTCCCTGTCCTTGGCTACAACCTTCAATCCGCCATTCCTTAGTGAAGTCGTCGTGGTCCTTGTCGTCGTCGAAGAGGAAAGGGCAGCAGGCGAGAGAAGAAGACGATAGCTCGGCTGACAGACGACCAGAAGGAGGGAAGAGGGGGGGAGAGAGCGAGAGGAGAAAACAATAGCTCGGCAATCCTTTGTGAGGTCGTCGCGGTCCTTGTCTTCGTCGGAGAGAAAAACAAACGAAGCTAACCGTGCAATCAGAAGCCGAGATGCTGCCAGATCCCATGAGCTGACACTGTTCAACGCTCATATATCAACGCTCCGATTGAGCACCATGTGGCTGCTAGAGCCTCTAGGGGACCCTAGGGTCACGATAGCCCATCACCTGAGATCTCGGGGCACCATTCAACAGTTTGCCCCGTAGGAGCCTTCAGGCCCATCGCCTCGGGGGTTGGCCAACATCAAGTGCCGTACTGTCCCGAAGGAGTACGACTTGTTATGATACTGTTTTTGGGCCGCACAAAGTACCCTGGCAGTTCGCGGGAGCGATTGTTGCCCTTGGCGACAAGGCCACACACGGACGTTGGGTTGACACCACCACTCACATTTTCTGGGGAAGATCTTGTAGATGATGATGACAGATACCTAAAACGGTAGCCCTGAGTTCACAACCTGGCAACACTCACTCGCAAACGACAGCTTCAAATCACTGACAGGTTCTCGGCTTGGCCTGATGCCATTCACTGAAAGCANCAGATACCTAAAACGGTAGCCCTGAGTTCACAACCTGGCAACACTCACTCGCAAACGACAGCTTCAAATCACTGACAGGTTCTCGGCTTGGCCTGATGCCATTCACTGAAAGCAGGTACATGGAATCCGCGTCCGGATTCCAAATCACAGGAAAACTGCAGTGTCTTCGTTGGATGCCGACTGCAGAATTCCCCGGCATCCCCCTGCTTCTACAACTGCGCAAAGCACATGTCTTGCCAAAAACCCTTAGCTTAGAATATCTTAGAATCAGGGTGTACACACACACACACGCACGCATTCATATATATACACGCACACACGCACGCACGCACGCACACACGCATGCACGCACAACACGGACGGACGGACGGGCGGGAAGCTCCCCCGTCCTCCAATGGTCTCGATGAAACGCCAAAACTCCATCTTGTCAAGATTTCCATCTCCTGTCTTGTCCTGAGTGGAGCGAGCACCGACGTCTCGCAGCCCGCCGACACAGACATCATACGTAGGGCTAGAAAGGACTGCGTTATCACCTTCCAGTGCACGCTCGGGCACTATTTTTCGGAAAATCCGCTGCACCTGCTCCTGTGGCAGCTGCACCAACTTCTCTCGAAGGTGGTTTAAACCTTGTCAGTCTGCAGAATGCTGCCGCAACCAGAATGCTGCCGCAACAGACGGCCAGCAGTGCCACATGCATTCTGTTTCTGACCGCATCTGTCAGAACGGTGCGGCGCCTAACGAGACTTGTGTTCCACATCTGACAACTGAGCCAACTGCGAAAATTGTTCGTCTGGAAGACCCATCCGAGAAATTCATCTTCGTCGATACCACCGGACTTGTTGATGTCGATTTCCTGATACATAGCAGATCGAACGATTCTACAGTCATCTGTAGGGCCAAACCTTACGCCCCCTCTGATGCCTGACGGCCCCAACCCCAAGCAACAGGTGCATTGTGAAATCGGCCTTGATCCTTTCAAGCGCCGCGTCCATATACTAAGTACCGAACAAACTACAGACGGGCTGTGATTCAATCCCAGTTGCCTCGAAGATGGCTTCGCCTCAGGAAATGCAAATCTGAGTTGCGACATGCTGCGACTTTCGCACAGTGTTGCTTGGACAACTCTGAGACACGTATGGAATTCAGGCATCGAGGTATCAAGCACGAAGCACAGGAACGAGTTACTGAGTTCCTCGTTGATGTTGTCTTGCAGCCGGCTGATGCCTGCCAGCTTCACACGTTGGCAGATCACACTCCGCACTCTAAGCGTGACTCGCAGACCGCTGCGTTCCGTTGCATACGCCCGATGCCACAGCAACCACGTGGCCTTTCAGAAGGTTGTAGAAGGTTCTTCTGTCCAGGTGGCCTGGCAGTGCATTGTAGTTTCCTTATACTCCAAGACACTAAGACTAGTGACTAGATACAGCGTTTGGGTAAAGACTGGCGCAGACGCCCGCAATGCTCTGCACAGGTCTACTGTCTACTGTACTCGCTCAGGTTCACATGGTGGCAAAGCTTCTGCAATGTTGAACGCTGCCAAAACGTGAAAAAAATTACGAGAAGCCTGTTTTCTTCACATCGTAGAGGGTGAATGAATCACGAGCCGTCCAGTAGTCCTCAGACTATTTCTGGAGAATGCACTCAAATAATCAATAATCGCAGAAAGTATTGGCGAACAGGCGATGCAGCACATCCATGCCACACAAAGCTGAGAAGTGAGACAGAATTGCTTGATTGGTTCGGCCCAGTAGCCAGCTGCCGGATGCTCTGTGGCAGTGACCCGTCCTGCCCAAGCCACTTCTTCGTCTCACCTGATTGGAGGCCACAGGACCACGCTACCGAAGGTCTGGCAGCTTGACGATTCTACCGGCGTCCACTAAAGTCATGCCTATGTTGGTGCCCTAAATGCAGAGAAACGCATGTCATGCCTAAGTCCGATGTCATGCCTTTGGTGCTTCCCCCAAACAAATGCATATTTAAATCGTTGCTGACTTCCAAGTACAAGGCCGGTAGATAGAGTAGCAAACGCATGTTGCAGTGAGACGCCAGTGAACGCAAGGTTTACCCATGCCCATCCTGTCACACCCGATTCGAGGCATTCGCGCGCCCAAAATTTCATCCTTTTAAATGGCACCTAAATGAGTCCCTAACGACACTTGATCGATATCTAAAATGTCCAAGGAAAGGCCATGCATGGCCCACCTGTTCTTTGACCCGTGACTTGCCCGGAGATCTTACAGCATGAAGGTAGGCAAGCAAATCGTCATGCGACAGACGGAGTCTTGCATTCTCGGTCGAAGTCAGCCCCTGTTGGCAACTATTCGGCTACAGCTAATGGGAAAGCCATGTAATCACGGTTAGAATCGAAACATAAAACGAACAGGTGCAGAAGCAAACCAACCCATTCGGGTGGGAAATCTCATGTAAAAGCACTTGAATTCCAAACATCACAAACAGTAAAAGAAACAGTAAACGAAGCAAACCGAGCGATCCGGATGGGGAAACCCATTTAAGCGCAGCTGCTTTCCAAGCATCCGACAACATATATTAAGATGAAAACATGCCAACCAACCCAATGCGGGCAAACCCGTGTTAACATAGATGAGGCATGACTTGCCGAAACCCTTCCTCCGAGCCATTTCAGGGATTGCACGGAAGAAGTTAAAAGGAGGACGGACTTAGCAGGTCGTGTACAGGATGACTGACTGCTTACACCGTACCCGACCGGTGGCCGACAAAGCTGGTGCTGTGCGCCCGTGTGCCTCGTTCCCTTCGCTCATCCTCGTTTACCATGTCACGCAGCTCGTGGACCAGCTCTGTTGCATGCCGCGACCTTGTTGCATGCCGAGCCGATGCAACCTGTTGATTGACATCCCATCCACTGACTGCAAACCGCCCTCACAACATGCTGGCCGTACTACCGTGGATACAGCAACCTGCATCTTTTCAGCTGGGGCGCTTGGAAACGGTTCGCTCGAGCGAGCCTGTGCTTTGGTGTACCATGCTTGCTCTATGTGTGACGGCATAATGCCTCTATCAACAGCCCTCAGCCGACCACTTCGTACTTCGCATTGTAATTTAGTTCAGCATGTCAGCACAAACAACCGCACTTCTTGGGAAGCCTTTCTCTGTGTCCTCCCGTGCTACTGGCGGAGGCGACGAGCTGCCTTGGTTTGGCAGCACCAGATCTAATCTCTGCGCATTTGCAAGGTGGAATGCTGGAGTCACACCTGGAGCCAGGCTATGCCAGGCTGCGACCCCGAAAGTTGTCCACGGAAGAGATGTCGCGCATGCCTCGATGCAGCTCAAAGCTGTTACGGACCACTGCAAAAAAGATGCCAGGCCTTGCACCAGGGGGCAACCTGGAGCAAATCCTTTCGGGGTTTGAAGTCACTTAATGAAAAGCTAAGAGTCTTTTGCAAAATGAGATGAGCAAGGTCAAAGGTCTTCCAGACGTTGGTCTTCTAGCCTCCCTGTGCATCCGAAAACAGACAAGTCGCTCACGCCAACGGTGAAGGCATTNAAGGTCTTCCAGACGTTGGTCTTCTAGCCTCCCTGTGCATCCGAAAACAGACAAGTCGCTCACGCCAACGGTGAAGGCATTGGAGGTCTGAGCGATGGCGCCGGCCGACGAGAAGGTTTTGCCCATGGCAGGCAGGGCCGAATGTTTGGAGCCGCTCCGGGATGCATCTGCCTGAGAGGTGCGCGTCATGACCTGAGTCTGAGATTCTGAAGACATATAATACATATATCATTCACGACTTCGGCACTGTCTGTCTTCCTTCTGTTGTGCACCTACTTGCGCATAAGCTGCCGCGGTAAAGTAGTACGTACTGCAACACCGATAACATGCTTTCCATCAGTCGAGATCACGCTTTCTGCATCCTTGTGATCGGTCGACTGCGGATCCTTTTCAGCTAAGCGGCTGATTGCTTCGAATCATACCTGGCCGCACTGGCCTCAAAGAGTGTACATCAAACACAAGGAACAATAACAGGTGACGAAGCGTGAAGAACACATTGAGGAATTCAAACCATCAAATAAGCAACATGTACAATGCTGAGCATGCTGAATAGGCGCTTAGGATTTGCATCGCAGCAATTTGTGCCCTTCAGTACCCTTGCCAGGACACGGATTGCTTCGAGCTATATCTTGCTGCACTCGCCTTGCACATCAACAGTAACAGCATTGAGCTGGTATGCGGGATGAAGTATTCGGAGGCTCCCAGGAATGACTCTACAAGCCTGGTTTGTCAACCAGCAGCACGAGCTGGTAGCGAGCATGCTGTGGTATTCGCTTTGAAAGAGGTTCGTGCTACTGGGCGACCCCCGCTTTTCAGAAACACTGCATTCCAAGAGATTGTCCGTATCTACCCAAGAACGGAGGCAGCTCTGAGAACTCAGGCTCAGCGTTTCTACTATCACTGCCGACGGCTCCCCAATCCCAAAGGGAATAAGGCCCTTTGCCTCAACATACAGTACATTGCATGTCACGGGCTACTGTGGCGACGAAAAGCCGGTCTCAAACTGGAACCTGTGATCATGAGCATGCTTGCAGGCGTCCTTCGATGTCATTCTTGTTGGGGGAGAGGAGCCAGATCCTTCGAGGCAAGCACCAACAGCCATGGAAGGTCTTGTTGGGCTCGAAAACAGTCATGCTTTTCTGCGTACCTCTACATCTACGAACTGATGCGCGGTCACGTTCTTGTCGCAGTTCCAAGCGTGCCCGGAAGAACACGGCTCTACTTAAACACAATCTGCTCGAGCGATCATGAATGTACACGCACCATTATCCCCAAGCAAAGGAAATCTTCTTGCCGTCCTCTGCTCTGCTTGGAGCCTTGCCGGCCTTCATCAGCACGCCAGTCTCGGTTGCAGAGAGCGAAACCAGAGGAACAGAACCGAAACCAACAAAGCGAATCAAGCCAAGCCCTTGCGGGCCCTTACATGCAGCCGAAGCAGCTTTGGAGGCTGCGGTACAGGAGTGGATGCCCCGCAGGCAGACTGTCGGGTCTCGGAAGCCAGTCTTTCTGAGTGCCTATGTGGCCGCAGTTGTGTGCAAATGACACCCCTGCAAAACTGATGGTTTGCACACGCACATGCCGCACAGGTACACGAGACACTAGACGAGGATGCTAACAACACTCTGCAAAGCTTCCTCAGCCGCTATGAGTCATGAGGCTATGAGGCTTCAGGCTTTCTTTCTCGTTTTAACAGCACCAGAGACTTTCAAGCTTGGACTGATTGCTACATGTGGTTACCCGGCGCCTTGGGACCACTGCTTGTGGATGTGTATTTGGTTGGCACCTCGGGAGGTGGTTAAACTTTGCGTCAGCTTTGGAAAAAGCCTTAACATTATGCTTTGCTGTTGCTGCAAATCAAGCTGCATGATTCGGCCGCGTGCTGCATCGATGTTAACATACGTGTAGAGGTCTAGACGGGGACAGGAGGCATCCCCAAGGAGACGCCCTTTCAAGACACCCGGGACGGGATGCGTTCGGGCATGCAGCCTATGCAGCTTGCAGCATCAGCATGCTTCAGCTGAAGTTCTTTGCGTAGATTTGCTCTGAGTCCCGGCACGAACCAGCTGGTGGTTGGACGCTGCAGAAGAACTTCCTGTCAAAGTCTTCAAGGCCTGGCTCGCGAAGCTTCGTGCCACACCGTTTTGGGGGCCGTCAGTACTGTACACAACGCAGAGCGCGATAGCTCCGTATGCCTGCGCCCCAGCCACTTGCAGCATAGGCAGTGTCCGGGACCTTGGAGCGGGGGCATCTAGGAATTAAGACGTCGTGATGTGTACTATTCCCATGCCTTTCCACGTTAAGGATGCAAGACATGTCGGAACAAAAAGAGGCTAAGCGCAGCCTGGCCTCGACTGCATCTTTCGATGTGGCGAGCCCGGCACGGACTGCCTGCAGTCAAGCAGTTGAAGCAGTGCATGGACCATGCGAGCATCTACGCGTCCCTGGAGAGCTTTGCGACGCAACCGCCGAAGATCGAAGATGGCCGAAGCTGAACTCCTCGAGCACTGCCAAGATGCCCGGGATGCAAGGACGCGGGGCGAACAGTGCTCGGCAATGCGAGCGCCATGGAGCGGGATTGGACGGGAAACTAGCGTAGGCCTTGCAAATCCTTCATCTTCGAGCGCGATCTATTACCCCTAGCTGCGTTCAGAGAGGTTTGGGTAGGCTATTGGGGTGTGTGTGTGTGTGTGTGGGGGNGGGGGGGGGGTTCCCCTGCACTCATAAAGGAGGGGTGCTAGATGTGCTCTCAAATGAACTTCTCGGGGATACTTTCAGGCAGCCAGCATGTTGGTTCATACGGATGGGGCGCAGTTGAGAGGCTTAGCCGCTTTGCGCCCTCAAGAAGCTGCACGTTGTGAACATCCACAGCACTACCGCCGCAGTAGCAAAGACACGTGAGATTGCTATCAGCCAACACCACCCAATGCAAGGCCATAACACCGTCTGCCTCTTCCTTCGAAGACCAGCAGCTTCCTCGTGCATTGAAGGATGTAGAACAAACAGGAATACTCGGAATACTCCATGCTGATGCGGTGCCTCAGAAACTCATAACAACACGCACAAGCTGCTTGAACTCAATGCGGACATCTAATCTAGTTCATCAATCAGGTCCTGAACATTCCGAAAAAGGCTTTGGAAGGCGTTCCCCTCCCAAATGGGCAAATCTCCTGACATCCAGCTGGCTTCAGGCTTCGATAGCGGACAGCTTGGGCTCGGTTTGGATCGACACGAGCTCAGAACATCAGACAGCTTCACAGAAAGTGTTCTCTGGGTCGACGGTACCGGTGTCTGCTCCATGACGCTGATGCATTGATCGCAGAGCTGCTTGTCTGTGACTCATGAGACCACATGGAAGCCCAAGACGCCGGGCGAGGTCCTCTCAGCAGGTCATTCTTCAGCAGACGGCCGCTTGGATCCACGAACCTGAAGTCTGCATGGATTCAGATTTCAATCCGTTTCTCTCGGCCCTAAGAGAGCAGACAAGCCACGGATATTCCAATGACAAGAGGAAGACCATGAACGTCCCCGCTGCCCAAAGATCCACCTTCAAACAGAGCCGTAGATGCTCATACACGGGTGCCCTCACCTTCCGGAACGATTCAGTCTGCTTACACTCACTGCGGCCGTGTGCCTTGCAATCGTACCCGTTTGACTTCGGCAGCATGTGCCTCATGGCTAGTTCGACTTCTGACGTCTGCTGGCTCAGGTCCCAGAAACTCAGTCAGGTCTCCGGCATTTCTGGCGCCATGAAGGCTGGTGTGCCTGGGCTGGACAAGCGAAGGGAAGACTCGCACATCTTAAGGGGTTCTCTGAGGTTCTCAGAAGGAGGCCCAGCTTCTCGGTGAGGAGCTTCTCGCCTAGTCGCACAGCCTCCAAGATCGCAACAGAGAATTGAATCCTCCTCCCGTCCTCCTCCCGTCCTTCAGAACTGAGAACCCCGCAATCCCAAAGTCTCCCAGCCGCAGCCGGGAGCTGGAGTCTCGTGCATCACCTGCTCTCACAAGCTGTTGGGCCCTCCAGCTGCCACGGCACATGGCCGGATGGCCGGCCTAGAAGCATCGCATTCTGCGGCTTGATGTCTCTGTGGCAGATCTTCCGCGAGTGGAGGAATGCAATTCCAGACCTCAGCTGCTTTGGGCTGCCCCCCTCCCCGCAGCGAAAAATACTTACGTCCGAGTCCCATACAGAAGTTGCTGCATGAAGGCTGCGCAGCGTGCTTCGCTGAGACCATCATTTAGGCTTCTGGCCGCATCCTTCCGCAAACCCACCACTGCTGATGCTGCTAGTTTCGTGGGGATCCATTCGGGGTCTGAACCACCACGGAAATCAAACGTCCTCCAGATTCCCTCCATCACAAAGCTCGAGTAGCAGGTAGAACTTGTGGCTAGTGTCCTGACAGCTTTGTCGTGTGACCCCGCCCTGACACTTCTTTTGTCGAAGACTGCTCCTTTCAAGCGGTTGATCTATTCAAGTATATTCAGCTACTCCTTCTGTTTTTGTCTCGCGAGACTTGAAGCATCGTGACCCACCCAGCCCACGTTTTGGCAGGGCAGTCCACCCCTGTCACTGGATGTCACTAGCGGCCAGTTTTGGGAACCACTTGTCTGGCTGCGTGTCGACAGCAGTGGAATTGCAAATGACAGTGCCAAGTCCTCCTTATTACAATGATATGGTGGTCTGTAGACAAGAAACGGTGACTCTAGGGTCATGTGGCAATGCGAAGTACGAGAAGGCGATTCAAGCAGAAACTCGCTCCAGGAAGTCGTAGAGCTGAACAAACCAAGGTTGCCCCTTGCACTCGCCTGGGCGAACTGAGGCATTCAGAAAAGAGAGCGTGTTACTGTGGTGCCCTGGGGGCGGGACGCATAAACTCGACCTCGGCCGTAACCAGCGTGTCAGGCACCTTTAGGCGGCTGGAGTGCTGATAGAAGCGTGCACGCTGTATGTCGGTGACGAATAGCAGCGCGCCTTCATTTGCTTCATTTTCGATTTGTCTAGTGACTTCACCGCGACGGCCTTGGCCACGGGCTTCATCCGAGAACGATGCATCGTGTGGTTTCTATGTGCGAAGACTGACAATCGCCCTGCAGTGCCTTGAGCATCAAATCCCGAAGTTCCAAAGCCTGACTCCGCATCCTCCGAGTGCCAGGCGCAGCCTCCTCAGAAACCCAACAGCGACTGTCCACGTTTCGATTTCCCAGGATGTCAAGTTCAACATGCCGTGTGAATCTTGCCTGTAGCTTTGTTGCCAAACGCCAGTCAAGCTTGTCATAAGTGCTGGCAGCACACCGTCCAAGTATCGGCCACGCCAGACAGTCCCAAATGCCCTGAGCTGCAAAAAGCATTGGTGCTTCGAGCGTCGAACGGTGGATTCTGCTACTCACAATGCAAATCTGTGCCACGCTCGGACATCGCCGGCCGCAGCTCTGAGCCGACGGCCCGCATCCCAAAGGCTTGGAACTGGACGAAACCTCCACGACATCTTCTAGCCTGGCTGGGATCCTTCTTCGCACGTCTACGTGGTATGGCCCGAAGCGAAGTCGCCTTCTGCCGACCACCGCATCCACCGCTTGTTGCAGCACGGATGGAGAGGAAGACCTTCGCAGTGACTTTTTTTGTGTCTCGAGTCTCAGCAGCGCCGCAGCGCCCTGAGCGAAAGCTCGGCCCCGAGCTCTGGCGGACTTCGGGGGGCGCGCAGCGCTGGCTTTGGCACTGCTTTGGCTTTGGGAGCCTCAGATCTCAGAGTCGCCTGTCCTGTTTGGCATTCCAAGCCGCGCGTGGCCAAGAGATGTAGATGTGGGCGGCTAACGGCCAACATACTCACAGGCCACTGGCCACTGGCACACTCACTTGTGTCATTCCAGGATCTGCTCAGGCTCTCCTGTCTCAGAGTGATTCTCTGGCGAGCTGTCAGCTGCGAGTGTGGCGATCAGTGCCGGGCTTGCTGCCGACTTTTCGTCCGACAGGTCTGGGGTCCGGGCGGCTCCAGCATCTTGCCGGACCTGTTACTGGCAGCGCAAAGCACCACCGACAAGCGATTTCCCATGAAAAGCGTTCATGCCCTTCATCAATATTAAGTATGTGCCTCATTCGAAGTAGCCGCTGTAGAAAGCAGGCGCACTCCATTCCATGCAAGCTATGCCATGCAGCGTATCACCGTTTTGTGTGAGGTGACGACTCTTCTCTTCTTGAGGTTCTTTTGCCACTCAGCAAAGAGCCTCTTCCGACACGGAGGTGCTCTGCCCCATCGGCTGCCTGCCTGCAACAGCATCCCCTCACATTGCAAGGACTGCTCTGACCATGAACTGCCCCATGGCGCTTGCTCAGGCAGCTGCCCCTCGGACGCACGTTCGGGGCACAGGGGCACTGGCTGACACTTTGGAGGACACCGAGGATCCAATAATGGAGCAAAGTACGTGTCACTTACTGGAGTTGTGCAGCACTTGGAAGCTTTCAAACTTTCATTTCTTTGTTTTTGTCCGCTCATGATAACCTTGTGGCTTTCTCTATGTCCTGGGAGATGTGGGGCAACTCGAGCCGGGACCACAGTCGCGCTCCAAGCATAAGCCGCCTATACTTCGACTGTGCAGGACCTGCGGACCCACGGCTGACAGGACCAACAAATCCTCGTAGCAATGCCCGAGCCAATGCAAAGGGACTCAAGCCGTTTGTGTCTCGCAAACACGGACTCCTTCCATGCCCACTCTAGCAACCTAGCTGCCGAGGCAGAAACAGGTGTCTTACAGTCCATGTGTCGATGGCTTGCAGCTACAGGGCCTTGAAGATGCACAGCGGGCTTCGCCTGTGCATTCGCCTTGTCATGGGAACCTTGCATAATGTATCATAGCGCAAATATCGTACGTATATTAATACATTGACATGGGTGTTGGCATTGGGAGCGCGCTCGCGTTCCCGCCAGCTCCGGTGAGACTTCTGGGACCTCAGGGAGTATAGGTGAGTGTGAAGAAGGGCAAGCCAGCCTGGGCGGATGAGGGACCGTTGCAGTAATTATCTGTTCAGCAAGCTTTCACACCATGCCAATACTAGTACGATCACAAATGTTCCGAAGAAGTATGTTGGCTCGTTGCAGATTCTACCACCTTTTTTCCGCAGCGGTCGCGAGAACCTGCCGGCGCACGGCATAGGCATCGCCGACCCTTAGCAGTCAAGTCAGTGGGATCGCCGTACCTCTACCCTTGCTCGCATGAGCCGGCACAGATTGCTCGATGTGGACCCGAAGCCATTGCCGCCGCGTGGCAGGAAGCGAACAAAGTTGTCACCCCTGAGAGGTCCGACTGCCTTAGTCCAACAGAAGGCAGAAGCCCCCAGTCACCAGTCTAGACAACCTGTGAAATTCGATATCCAAAAACCTCCCTGCACCAACGGTCTAAGTCCAGACCCCTATGAAGGGGCACGTTTCTCAATACCGGCTGGCTATAGCTGGATCAGACTAGCTAGATTGCACAGAGACCAACCATCCACATCCAGTTGCATACCCCGGATCGCTCCAAGTCACAATGGCACAGTCCCCGGCTCGACAGCATTGCTATGTCAGGTGAAGAATATCCTACAAAAGCAGACGCTACCGCATGAATTACAGGGTGTCCGAGTCTCGAAGACGTTCGGGGAAAGCACCTGGCGATCGGAGTGCTTGTCGAAGCAGATTCAGCACGTCCCAGCCCATTTCGCTAGTGGGCACGTGTGGCGTACAGAGCATGTCTCCGGAAGCCGCTTGCGCTCGTGCATGGGCCTTCCCCGATTCGGCGTCGACCAGCTGGAAGGTTGCCTGCCGCGTCTCCCCGTCCCCCTGCGCAATCGCACCAAAGCTTCCCGCAATTACTTTTGCAGGCCTCGTCTATGGCCAAGAACTGCGGGTGACTGCTGAGCTGACCGTCCTGAGGTCAGAGCTCGCGACAGCACGCACTGAGACGGCCCACACTGCTGCGACAGCTCGGCATTTCAGCTCGAAAGTCAACCCTTCCCGGCCGTGCGGTGCTGCGGAGCTCTTGGGCGTTCCAAGGCGGCACGCCGCAAAGACGCCGGCAGCCAGCTCAGCCGCGGCCCGGATCCAAGCAGGAGTGCTACGACCGAAACCTCTCAAGGGCGTTGGCACTCCGGACTGCGTCACACCGGCGGAGTGGGGCTGAGATCGCGGCATTGGAAACGGAAAGCAGCTCTTGCGTTGGTCCGCGCACTCGGCAGCTGCCGTCGTCCTGGATATCCAGGAGCTCCGACTCTGCCTGAGATGTGAATCTGTTAAGTCTTTGGCCTTGCCTGCCTTTCTTCAAGTGCCTCTGAACGGCCAAAGGCGTGTAGCGCTCGTCTTGAACCGCTCCGGTCATGAGCTGCACGAGCCACTCCTCATCCTCGTACATTCCGTTCCCTGTGTAGGTGCCAAACCTGTCCCATCGCTCTCATCAGAAACACGAACACTCAGGCTCGCCTACTGTCCAAATATTTGCAGATCATGCAGGCGAGGCACATTTTCCCGACCTTTGTGCTCAGCGCCTTTCCGCGAAACCTGAAGTTTGCACGGTTGGTCACAGGCAAATGGCAGCTCTCACAACCCGTGATCCGAAAACTCCCCCAATACTACCTTGTGAAGATTTACACCCACCTGTGGACTCCCTGCAAAGGTCTAAGTGCAGTCATGAAACACATGGGTTACCCGCACCTTGCCTCCAAAAACGGTGACGATTGCGCGAGGCAGATGCGGCAAACTGGACAGCATCCCATCATATCCCATCTTGCATCACTGCATCATGATGCATCATGGCTCTATTACAAAAAATTCGGGAAACTCCTTCAATTGTCAATCTCAAGCATCCGGTGTGGACAACGCCGCCACGAGCAATCTGCGCCCCAATTTGCAGTGTTACGTCACAGCTGATCCCAGCCTCTGCGCAGCGTGTGCAGGATGGCATCCGCTGCACTGAGACCGGCACCTGGGTCGTAAGACTTGTCTGGAAGCGAAGTCGAAGAAACTGCTTCTTGCATGCGAGATTCCCAACTGACACTAAGGCTCTGGCCCACCACCAGTAGGTGACCTATCTTCTCCATGAGAACCTCGTTGACTCATGTTGGCAAGCTTACGCGCACGACAAAGCTGGCTGTGAGCGATCCCTGATCGCGGCACTTCTAAGAAGACAATTGCATGCCAGTAAACTGACATTTGCGGCCCTGCAGCCGGAGAATGAATGGGAGGACGGTGCGTGACCCAGGGCAAATCTTCGCCTGCACACAGAGCTCACAGATGCAGGCTCACGTCTAGTCTGCTGATCAAACGTAGCAAAGAATTCATCCGCACACAGTACCGGCTGGCTACCGACAGTCCACCTCCCAAGCATCTTGGGAAGAGAAAGGATAAGGCAAGCCGCAAAGAAGGCCTGGAATGCCCAATGTCTCGGGAAGATCGGCCATGCCCATAGCCAGTACCACTGCATTGGCCTTTTCAAGAAGCACACACATTAGACACCAGCCAGCTTGTCGTTTATTGAGGCTGCATGCAGACGCCTGGCCTAGTTTTGCCTTGCGCGGGCTTGCAGGAGTTCGACTACGTCCGGGAAACACGCAGAAGCTGCAGCGTCCAGAGCAGACTGGCCATTTTCAGCCAGGCGCTCGGTGTCAGCACCTGCCTGGCACAGGCATTGTACCATCTCGAGCTGCCCCGCTTGGGCAGCTACGAACAGGGGGGTGGCACCATCTTTGCCTGCCACATCGAGGCTGGACCGAAGCTCCACTAAACACTGGACCATCTCCAGCTCTCCACTAAGCACCGCAATAAACAAAGCTGTCGCGCCGTGCTGTCCGACCCTATTCAGGTCGGCCGATGCTTTGGCAAGAAATGCGACCGTCTGCAAGTGGCCACTTTGGGCCGCGATGAAAAGGGGCGTGGCACCATCCTCCGCCGGTGCATTTAAGTCAGCCTGGGCCTGAACCAAACAACGCACAATCCTCAGGTGCCCATCTTGGGCAGCACTGAACCTGGGTTGATCAAAGAACTTGCCATTGATCGCTGCACCACTGTTTTGCTGAACTGCCCGATGAAAGCTTTTGTTACAAGTACGTGGCAATGAACACCCGCGCAATTCCGTCATCAAGGTCCTTTGCGTTGCCTGTTTTTGCTTGATGGCTGCAAGCAAGATGCAGCGCTGTAGCGCCATGGAGCCCTGGCCCTCACATCACGTCTCGATCAGTCGCAACAGTGAGCTTCCGAAGTGCCGTGCACGGGATGTGTACAATCACGCAACCGTGAACCCCCGAGCCAACCGAGGCTGCGTCTGTCCAGCTCCACTGATGATTCCACCAGGACCGAAACCTCATTGCACAGAAGGATGTCTCTGGGGGATGAGTGTAAACAAGGAGAGCAGCTCAGTGTTTGCTCAGATTGCACCAGAGCGAGATGCCAGACTTTCTGAGCTCTCGAACCTCGAAGACTTTTCGAAAGCTGCCTTTTACCCTCCTGGAATCCGTCGGGGGGCGGTGTCGGCCACGCCGCTTCGAACTGCGACTTGGAGCGGCGTGATTCCACTCGGACCGGCGGGGTCCTCCGCTGGATTTGCGCTTCCGATCTGTCGAGTCGGGAGGTGCGGGAGGTACTGTGTCTGACTGTGTCCTTGTTAGCACGGGCATCGATCAAGAAACGAACCATCTCCACCTCAGAAAGGCAGCAGAAGCTCCGCCGAATTGAATTGGAGACCCTAGGTTTAGAGGCAGTACCTGGCCGTACTTGGCAGCAATGAACAGCGGGCTGGCTCCATGAAGACCGATCTTGTCCTCCGGTTCATGCGAGAAGGAACAACAAGCAACTGCATTCAGCCTGTGCGATGCCCTTATAGCCTGCTGGTGCGGGTCCTTGTCTGCACCAGCTTCGATGAGATACTGAACCGAGCTAAGCTGGTCATACTTGGCTGCGACGGACAACGGAGTCGCCCCATGTTTGCCCACTTTGTCCTTGACAAAGTGTTCATTGCCAAGCAGTTCCAACAGCCGCAACCTAGCCCTCACTCACGGTATGCTGGGCACTGCATCAACCGCTGCGGGCAGTCCTTGTCAGCCTTGGCTTGCACCAGAAAGCGAACCTTGGCTGACTTCTGAACCCTCCTAAAAGTTAAACCTTTAGCCTCCTCATTATAGTTAATATAGAGACCGAAAAAGTTAAAGTCCTAAGAGCCAAGGAACCATTTCTAGCTGCCTCAGCGGGTCAGAGAGTCGCCGCACTGCCAATTCGAAGCTGAGACTGCGGGATTACGGCACGCAGCAGGTCTCTGGGCTCGCCGCCCATGCTTAGCTGCCATGGACAGCAGCGTCCCACCGCAAACGCTGCCCTCGACATCTGCTTGCGCAGCCACGAGAAGACGCGCCTGGAATGGGCTGGAGTGGCTGTGCGTTTTGGAAGTCTTCTGTCTCTGGCCGAGGCACTTCTTCTATAGATCCGCTCTGCGTCGCGATCGACAAAGGAGTTGTCCCGTCCAGCGCCTTTGAGAGCATCGCATTACCACCAGGCCAGGATGATGCCAAGTTCACAAGGCGAAATGCACAGGAACGGAACCATACCCCGCTGCAGCATGCAATGATCCAGCAAGACAAACTGACAAACCTTCCAGTCGCTTCAGTCAAAGTACGGCCAGCTGCACATCCGCGCCGTGCTCCACCAAGTATCGAAAGATGGGCCACCTTGCTCAAAGCGCGAAGGCCCCATCTGACTTTCGCAGCAGGGGAAGCATTCCTTAGCATCCCTTGGCCGACAAGGCGCTGGTTGTTCACAGCTGCAATGAGTAGTGGCGTCTCGCCGTCACTTGCAGCTTGGTTCTTCTGCGCACCAGCATTCCTTAGCAGCTCCAATGCGGAGTCATAAGACACATGAATGACTCAGATGAATCTAACAAGCATGCCTTGGCATGATCGGGAAAGGTATGACGAAGTCATAGCCACGCCACACGAGCAGCCGGACAATCTCCAGTCTGCCATACCTTTAAAGCACAAGTCGAATCTGCATCTCTCCTGAAGCTTTTTTTCGATAACCACTGCGCGACATGTCCGCCAAGCGGACAAAACCCGCGAAAATACTGCCAACTAACCCTCGCTCCAATTCAGCCCGGTAGCTCCGCGGCAATGAAAAGCGGTGTCTCGCCGTGAGGTCCTGCTCGACTAATCTGAGTTGCAGGCATCCTCTCGAAGCTCTTGAGGATGGTCTCTCACCGCTTGGTCGACTTGATCCGACTTAGACGTGCTCTTGTTTCTTAGCGATTGGGACTGTTCTGCTCTTGTGGAGGAAAGGACCCCGCAAAGCCGAAAATGTGTTGAGATCGCCTTGCTCGTCCATGACCTGTTGTTCCTGCGTGTTACTGCTGCGGCCTGTGTTACGATGCATTTCGCCAAAGGGCATTGAGAGGTCCAGCCGAAGGCAGATCTCAGGCGCATTCATGTGATGTGAAACGCATCAACTTGAGAAATCGGTGGTCTTCAATCTGAACCATGCTAAGCCACCGGTAGCAGCTTGCATGGCTTCCAAATCTTCGAGTCTAGCAGTTCAGTTCACCTTGGGACCTGATTCATTAAAGCCTGCAGCCTCTCTTCATGTATCCTGAACGAACACGCAATCCTGAACGAACATCAAGACCCAAACAACACGCATGGGCATTGGTGAAAAAGGTGTTTGTCCGATCGGCCTGTGATGTTGACATCAGCACCGGCTCCGAGGAGGCAGCGCAACACCTTTCCGACACGACGGCCTTTGTCTGACAGCCCCAAGAACTCTTCATAAATCACTGTGCTGCGCCTCCTGCTGCCCGTTTTGGGCAGCGCTGTGCAGTGGTGCCACATCGTCTCGGGACATTGCGTTCACGTCCGCCCCACCTGTGCTAGAAAGCAATCTCGGCAACTCGTGAGGTAATGCGAGCAGAGCTTGAAAGCCGGCCAGTGCAGGAAAGGGTCAGTCGATCAGCAAGCGCATGGAAAACACTTGCCCGCATCTCGAGGCGATGTGCAGAGGCGTGACCCCATCATCATCCTTCGGAATCAGTGTGTTTCCACACACAGGCACGTTTTGTGGAAACAAACGATGTGGAACTGGAGTGTCGTCTAGAAAAAGACTGTGCAGCCCTCCCGGTGCTCGGTTCATATGCAGGGCAATCTGACTCCAAACTCACCCTCTAATGCAGCTTTGTGGGCTGGCTTGTCAAAATCTGCGCAGGCGTCCCCTCAGTTTCAGTGCTAGTAACGCCATCTTCTTTGGGAGAGGGGATGCTTCGCGCTACATCTGATCGCCAGAGAATTATTTTGTTCAGTGGAATACTGCTACATGGCTGCACTGTCTTGATACAAGCATATGTATGTAATGCCAGAAGCAGGTCAGTCCGCATGCTATCACGACGCTATACCTACACTGCGGGCGGTAGTTGTGCCCCCATGGGCCAGATGCCTCCGCTGCTCTGGATACGATGGTGCACGTGACTTTATTGTAACCGTAGTCATAGTCATGAAAGCATTATTATCACTGCTGCTACTCGCAGGCACGATCTGCGGCATGCTATCTCGAATTGGATGCAGTGTTTGGAATCCTCGGTTCTCCATGGTAAAGTGCGATGAAACGTGTAAAAGCTAAAGAACGAGAACCACATTGCATGTGATCCAAAACAGCTATGGATGAAGGAAGAAATGCGACAGTTCCAGGTGCCCTTCACTCGGAGTGGGGATCACGGACGAGGCCCAGCTCTGGTCATGACCAGCAACAGCGATTCGTCGACTGTGCCTATGACTGTGCGTTACTGCCGTTCTTGAAAAGGCTACTACGCTTCGTGTCGAGCTTGTGTTTCTCTTGTTGGTATCGGACATTACACAGCAGATTAACAAGCAATACCGGGGTTCAACTAAAGAGCCCTCGACACAGCCGAAATCCGGAGGTACTCCGTGAGACTCGCATCTCATCCCTGGACCTGATCGCCCAGTGCTTGCCTTCGTCCTTCTTCGTCCTACATGGAGCCCTACAGAAACTTTCTTTCGGCAAGGTGCTCAAAGTCTCGAGGACGGCCAAATTACCAACCCGACTGGCCTGCATAAGCCATGCAGGTACAGTAACTGTAACTAATATGCCGGAGCGGGTTGGTGAAAGGGTCGCCAATCGGCAAAATGTGGAGTCATTGCGCTTCTGGTGTCTCAGAAACAGACTAGCAACATGAAGAGCTTTGTCCAAGTGGACCTTCCACGCGGCTGTTTCACCACGCTCATCTGCAGCGTCGGGCGTCTGGAAGTTGAGCAATCCGGCCTCAAGCTTGCTCGAAACATGAAAACTCTATAGTCCAAACTCCCAATGGCCTCGTTCTGTTGGGAGCGATTTCTGTCTACTTTGGGTTATCGAATGCAGAACTTCGAGGACATCTTCACCCAGAAACAGCCCACAGCAGACTGGTTGGGGGGCTGACAATCAAGAGGGTTGCCGTTTGCAATCCGAGATTCGGCAACCCCTTTGGCGTCGCCTGCAGCAGCCTGCACTGTGGAACGAAGCATCCGCATTTAACGGGGCTCAGGGCTCTGCAAAGTCTGCTCGGAGATGCTTATGAGGATGTGTGCGTCTCTGCCAGCACTTGCTACGGCATGCCATGGCATGAAGTACAGGACGGGATGCCGCTTGCAGCCGGGATACCGCTGCTAGAAGCTTCGATGTGTAATCCTCCACGTAGTCCGTCAAGATAATCTGTATCCTTGGGTGACGAGACGACATCTTGAGATTGCGGGATTCCGACCTTGCAGGGTGTTGCCGGCTCTTGCCTCTTTGGCGAGCCTTGGGAGCCAACTGCAGGGCCAAGGCTCTCGTGAAAACCTTCAACTTCTTCCCACTCCGTGTCCTGGCCGAATTAGTCTCGTGACGAGATTTCGGTTCCGGCATGTCCCGGAGTTAGACTTGCGAGTAGAAACGATCGCGCGTCTTGGGCGGCCCAGTTGCTTCGGAGAGGACCCTGCTGCCATACAGGAGCTGCTGCCGAAAAACGGAGATATGTCTCTCTTCCTGGGAACGGACTCTTGTAGAGCGTGCGGCAGCATGCTTTTACTGCCCAGCGAATCCCAAGATCTGAAGCTCTGCCTTGATCACGTGCTTGATGGCGCTGGCGGGATCAAAAGGGCCCTGTATGCGGGGTGGCCGGACTCGGAGGTCTTCGATGTCCTGGACACAGAGTGTTCGAATCTTCATCACACTCTGCCCACTGTTGCGTGGACTCTCGGGCCGTGGTCGGTGGTCGGTGTGAACGTGGGAAACATGTCACTGGCAACAGTCCAGGCATGTCTTGACTTGTCAGCCCGTGACATGCACAAGAAACCGGGTCCAGCTGCGCGACAAGCTCCCCGCTCAGCGACACAATGCGCAACATGGCTGCGTGTAGACGACTGCATCAATATTCCACGAGGTTTGTGATGGATTTGCGGGCCCTGCATAGCTGGATTGCAACGTGAAGTGCTCTGTTGCCTAGATGCATCGATGTGTCACATTTGCAAGTTGCTCGAAAAGCGAGGTCTAGAGAAGGGACGTCGTGGAGCAAAGCATGCCAAGCAACACTTGTCCTAGTCAAGTACATCAGTACGGACTGCCCGAACACATGATCATGAACGGCCGCCGCTCTTGTCGTCTATCGAGTCAACAAGCAGAGACCTGGCCTTGATCTCAAGTTTGGGAGCACAAGAGTCCGCCTCCGGCAGAAGGCCGACCCACTACCATGATCCAGTCTCAATGTTGTCTGGCATCAGAGTTGACACACTAAACAAGGTCCACGTGTCTGTCTGTGCATGCTGATGCAGCCGACGCTTAGGGGCGTGAAGTTCCAAGGCCTCCTCCGGAGAAGCGGATATCCTCGTGGATAGGACTATGTGCGCTACAGTATCGGTAGACTCCGGTAGACGGGATCTCCAAGTTCTGACATCGCGGCAACCTGGCCTAAGTATCCAGTATTTTCACCTTGCAGCAAATGCGCTGTAGCACACATATGGCATCGACATTCAGCGCGTCTTTCCACCATCAGTTTGCATTACGTGTGCCACATCAGACATCAAGTGCGGCAAAACAAGTGAGCCTGGCCGTGCTGACGAGTAGCTGGAGCTTCCACGATTCTCCCTCTGGCGCCATGTGCGTCACGGTTCCATTGATGAAAGAAGACGACGGCAGTCTTCGTGCATAAGCGACATAGTATTCCTCGGATAGGCATGCCAACCTCAGGTTGCCTTGCTCCAACTGCACAAAACAAATCTTTCCACAGCCCATCCTGCAGATCCTCAACAAGCTGCTGCCACAAGCCACCGCGGCACGCGCGAAGCTGCTAGGGCCTGCGCGAGAGCCTAGCTGGGCCCAGCTACTAGTAGAAGGGGACGCACTCCTTAGGGAACGGCGCCTCTGCACTGACCTTCTGGAGCAATCGACGTGCCTGAGAAGCCGCTCAGAGATCGCTGAGGCTTTACAATCACAGGACTGCTCTGCTTGGCCTCCTTGGAGCTGTCGCTCTTTAGATGCTCTTCCAGGGAATAGCCTGCGACACAAACCCAGGTCGATTCTTATCGCAAGTTCAGAACGTAGCTGGGCATGTCGTCTTCTTGTGCAAAGTGAAAAGAATACCCAAGAAACGACAGAAACCCTAGCCCGTGACGCAATTCAGTGAGTTTCTCGAGGGACGGCTCGACTCCAGCAAAAGATAAAAGTTTCACTGCCTGCCCACGTCTCTGTGCACCTACCGACATGCTTCCAATTTCTAGAGTCTAGAGTGGTCCTTTTTAAGATGGCATTTCATAGGATGATATAGGATGAGAAGATGGTACGTGAATTGCGACGCCTGGAAGGTCCATCCATGAGCCTGGAGATAGTGTCACCTCAACGGCAGCGGGACGAGAGCAGTCACATTCGACCTTTCGCTGCCTGGCTCTGATTGGGCCTGCGTGCGACTGAAGCTGCAAGGTTATGTTCATTGTCGACCGTGGAGTACATCTACGTCCTAATGCTCAAGTCTTCGGCCCTGCCAGCCTGCAAGTACTAGTACCTCGAAGCAGCTTTATCATCCTACCGGTACATCCAAACTTGCCCCACCACCGCGTAAATGCAGCTGTGACAAATGCACCATCAGCAGCGCCATCAGCAACCTCAACCTCAACCTCTGCATAGATTGACACCCGGACATACTTGGACAATGCAAATAAAGGTCCATTCGTGACAATATGTTCTGTTCATCAATCTGAAATGACCTCTCATCTCAGACACCCCTGCAGGAAACACAAGTCTGGAAGTCCGGGTTACTTGCTGAAACCTTGTGGCAAGCTGCAGTGGAAGGAGACATCGACTGCCAGCTCCCCCCTGGAGCACTGGAGCCTTAAGCACATCAATTTTCCAAAACATCTCCATTTCTATGTTGTGTACGCCCCTTACAACCATGCCATCATGCATGCAACTGCCGCAGCACGCTGAGTAAATAAACACCTCTCCAAGGTGCCAATCACTGCATGCCGTAGGGCCGGCTGCTTGGTGGAGTGCAGGAGCGAAAGGCCGCGGCCATCGCCTGACAGTGGAGACGACCAAGTCTCAGTTTCTGCCGTGTAGGTGAACTGTCACTTCGTCAGCTCGAAGCACATCCCGCACGGCCGTCACCAGATTCACACATTCTGCATCCGTACTGCTCGCCGACTGCTCGAGCCGCTGCACTCTGAAACAACGAGAAGAACAGTGCGAAAGAGGCTGCGCGTCTCCCGCCAACGTGTCTGAGCAGCACGAGTCTGCAATGTGTGTGCTTCGGCCTTCTGGATAACGCAAAGCATCAACCAACGCAGCCTGGCCACGTTGGGACAGCTACGTAGAATGCACACTCGACTTCAGTGGCTGCATGCATCCGCGCACACTTTTAATGCATTCACTTGGGCACGGGGGTATGGAGTTTGTCTCAAAGGATGTACTAAGCCGAAGATGTACTCACAGTTTTGGTGTGCACAGGGCATTGCCCCATGTGTCACCATTCACAGCTTCAGCTTGTCCCTGGATTTGAGACTCCGTCAACCGCCTTTGGCGGTACTTGTTGAACTTGCTGAGGTGCAAGTACCTTAGGAAACGGAGATCATGATCGACTCACCAAGAGTACGCCTCTCCCCATACGCGCAGCCGAGATACAGAAGGGCAGGTTCCTGTTCCTGGAAGATGCCCGTGCAGGCAGGCTTGATTGAAACGCTCCTTGCTCGCAGGTAGACGTCTTCGCCTGGAAGATGCAGTGTCATGGATGGCAGCGTAGCTGATTTGGGCCGTCGGGACTGACCTACAGCACGAGCCACTTGATGGAGCTTGGATTTGACTGCATGCCATTCCGACGGGCACGTCCAGCCATGCAAGTTCAGCACTCCAAGCGTTGTGGCATCTTCTTCTTCTTCTTTCGGTGCACATGGTGCACATTGAATCACGGCTTGTTCTATCTCGATGAGCTCCGTGCTGGCATTGACCAGCAGGGTCATCTCGGAAATCTGACGGAGAGGATGGAGCATCTCTTCTCTTGTTCTCTGCCTCTCGTTGCCTGCTATAGCCTCTTTGCGGATGTCTTGCCTGTCTGGCAAGTTTTCCGAAACCGGACTCTGTAGAGGAGACATGGCCCTGGCCTCAGGATCCTCTTTGATGACTAGCAGGTGGTGTGTCGCGGTGCCATAAAGCTCGGGCACCACTGCATGAACGATATCTACAGCCACACGCTGACCTGATGCGTCTAGAAGATGCACCCGAGCGCAATGTGGCATGCCGCCCTTGGCCTCAACTTCTCCACCTTCAGCGAGGAACTTGGCAAAGGGCTTTTGCGACGGAGCCCCGGCCACCAGATCTACAAAACTGCGTCCGCTGAAGTTTTCATGCGTTCGCAGCAGTCGCTGCAGGCAGCTGGCATTTCCACAAATCTTGAAGTTGCTGTCTAACAGAAGATGTCCGTCCGAAACTCCTTTAAGCACGTAAGACAATGCCGACCTGAGTCCGTCAAAGTTGGAATTATTCAATCAGCTACAACCAGGTACTTTAGGAAGCAAGCTGGAAAGATGGAATCATGACCGCATCCTCTCCCTCTCACAAGAAATCAATAACCCGCGCAAACGAATGAATGACAAGGAGAAAGTGCTAGGATCGTGGTTGGGCACATGTTTGCTGGCCAACACCGGCCACGGGGTGCTTTAGATTAGTGCTGACTTGGCACCTACACTCCTCCGCCCCGGCTCCACCCTTCCACCCTTCCCTTCATCAGAGGACCAGCTGGATAGCATAGCACCATGATTTCTGCCAGGACACGCAAGCGAATCAGAGTCTTGCGAGTCGCAGGACGCTTTGACGTGATCTCGCACTACGCTCCGCATGACGACCGGCACCGACACAACCACACCCATCTGCACTAGTTGTTGCACGACAAACCAGCCGGTGATAGCTGAAGGGCCACATGCACCGAGTGCGGCAAACAAATTTGCTCCGAGAAATGCCACAGCGAAAGCTGACGTTATCCTCTGCATCGGGAAGATCAAAGCCTCAGTGCACAGAAGAGATTTGGGCCCCTTGGGCCTGCAGCTATTTGGCTATTTCTGACTCCAGCCTGACCTTACCACAGGTAATGCCGCCCTGGCACTATGACAATCTGACCAATTTCGCAGATGCCGCTGCGTCCCAGGTAATCCTCCTTGCTTTCCCAGGCACCAGAGGCATTGACGAAAACGCCAACGCAGTGGATCACCACGCAGACACTGCGAATTCGGGTTCGAGTCTGCTCCAGCGTTTCTACTGCACCCCGCAAGTAGAGGATGTTCAGGACGACAAGAGCCGCAACAAAGATCAAACGCGTGAAGCCAGGATCGACTTGGTAGTCCACCGTGGCCACGAGCAAACAAGCAAAGTTAACATGCACCAGGCACCGCGAGGCCGTTTGCCAAATGGAAGCCTGAAAGGGTTCCCCATAGAAGATCTATTTACGCTTCCCGAATCCCCGCCGCCATAATGGCATATGGCCTGAGATACAGTAAGTTCCTACCCCACCGTCCCCGCCGTGACCTCAAATTGGGCTATCTTCTCGTCCACACGGGCATTCAGAGCTGTCGTGTCGCGGTCCTGTCCAGCGCCACAATACAGTGGGGACGGCCGTTTACACAGACAGAATCGAGCCTGAACCATCTTCTCCAATCACTATGGTCAGTGAAAAAAGATTGCATCCTACTCCTGACCCTCACATGCTCTGCCTGCTCAGTCGACTTGTTCTTGCGGTTCAGCTGGAACGGATTGACCGGAAAGCTTGGGATCGTAAGCTCACATTGGAGCCAAATCAGCGCCACACCAAAGAAGAGCAAGAACCTCTGTATGTATGAAGCTCTCATCTCGAAGCTTTAGTTCAACATTGAATGCGATGACAGAACGATGCAACGAAACGAGAAAGCTGTTAGGACATACTCGTTCCCACAACATACCAACTAACCGCATAACAAGAACTGCTACATGAGCCATACTATAGAATGGAGATCATACCACGTACTAGCACAACGAGTGCTGAAACAGTCCATGCTTCGGCTGCTGATAGATGGTACCGAGCACAAGATGCAGATCTGGCGAAGCCATGGTGCTCGCGAGCCAAGCGGGCCAAGCCGCACCACTAATCACTGATCACTAGATATCACTACATCCTCGAAGCTGACTCGAAGAGTCGAACAGTCAAACTCTACAATAATGCCGCCTAACTACAAGTTGATCTCAACGAACCTGTCGGTGAGCCGTCAAGCGCGCAACATGACAGTAGCTTCTCCTGCGCAGGAACTGACAGGCACCCGCAAGGCCCACAAGAACTGGCCGGGAACCGTAGGGTTTACGCAGCGTCGCTGGATCCCTGCCGCCACGGTGTGCAAGCCCACCGCCTGCAAACTGGAAGGCTCCCGACCCTCGTCTGACGGTCTTGCTGATGCTGGGGTGCAAGAATCGACGACCTGCTTTCTACACCCGCAAAGGACCTCGTCGAGAGTTTTGCCCGAGAGCTTCGCGGCCGCGTGTCTGACCTGAGCTATACTCTAGAATTTTTCGATACATGTACATCGGTACATTTATCTGCAGGGTGATTGGTACGTGATAAGGTCTCTACGTGTCTGAGCGCCAGCAAGTCCCATGCGAGAAGTTATCAGCACACCGACATAGATTGTACAGATCTGTTGTCTATATCATCATGCATATACCGTATACTGCATATGACTACACACTCAATCATACCGCATGCCAGATGTGCCGAGTTTCATGCGTGCACTGCATGCATGCACACGGGTACAGACACGTGCACGATCCACACGTCCTTGCAATCAAAAACTGCAGGCCCATACACAGCCACAGACGAGACACAGAGACGCACAGACATAACATTTCAGATTCCACACCATTAAAAAACACCCACGGACGGAGCCCAGACACGAACCTATATACATCCGCGCATTCATGCATACTCGAACATCCACTCATACAGTATACTCAGTATACATCTGGGTCCATACATGACATGCAGGGAGTCGCATTGAAATGTAAACATGCAGCGCACGCATCCGCGTTCGATCCGCCGGCCGCTTGGATCCGGGCCGCTTGATCGGAAATGCGCGTCGCCGGCACAGCAACCTGCTTTCCAGAGCAGGCTAGCGACGAGCATGCACTGTCTGGAAGCTTCGTCGAGCCGCTTGCTGCTGTTCGCACTAGTCTTGCAGAGCTGACGTCACAGCAACGAAGAAGCAGTTCCTGGACCTGCGGCACGAAGCCACTCAGCGCCGAGGCGACAGCCAAGCCTCAGAGAAGGAAGCGAGCTGCACGCTGCACGGTCGGCGCGAGCTCCAACCCTTCGGCAGAAGTCTTGCTCAGAGGCTCAGAGCGAGGCCGCTGGGCCCATTTCCTCAGGATCGGCGCTTCTCTTCGGCAGACAGATTTCTGGAAGACTTCACCGAAGCCCTTCCCCAAGATCGCCTATGATGACCACATCCAGCTCCATCTCCGCGGATGCAAGGACTGCAGCGCTGGCCCGAAGAGAAGCTCCCATGGCATGACGTCTCACAGACTAAAGGGCTGTCAGATACAAATACCTGCATGCTAAGTGCTGATTCTGAGTGAGGTCTTTCATGGAGAGCGAGGTTGACCGAAACCGTGGCGCCGGGTTTGGAAATCTTGTCGACGGGCGAAGGAGATGGTGTCCTAAACATTCGGAGGCCACTTGCATCCAGCTCTTGGAGAGCTTAGAGCCGAATGGCGATTTTGCATCTAATCCTACATACAATCAGCGTCCAGCCACGACTGCTCTCTGAGCAAGACGCTGCGATGCGGCTCCCTGTGGTCTCCAGCGCTAGGAGGGCCAAGTGGTCAATGCCTGCCAAGAGTACAGGAGGAGAGAGCGTGAGAGAGACACGGACAGCCCGACCCACAGACAGGCAGACAGACGGACGGACAGATAAGCGGGAAGTTCGGACGTTGACACTCACTCCTAGTGATGTAGAGATGAAGATATCGAATGAACAGAAATACTCGAAATAATGATAGTGAAATAACAGTCATAGGGTGAAATAACAGTCATAGAAACTGTGCGGCGGGAAAAGAGGCTGGGGCGCGGACGATCCAGAAGATTCTGCTCGCTGACTTTTCGTGGAGTTGACCTCGACCTGGACGAAAACATAGGTCAGATGTTAGGCTTTCCGAATCAGCACTTTAAGGTGCTCAGTGTAGAGCTTCAGCTCAAGCCGGCTTGGTCTGAGGCTTCTGCAACCGTTGGCTGCCATCATGTGAACCAAGAGGTCAGCAAACCACACTACAGCGCGGGGTGAGAGTGGTAGCTTGTTTCGCTGCTGACGTAGTCGTTTTTGGCGTTCGCAGCGCGGACACTTTGTGTTTGCCGCCAAGACCTTGGCTCTGCTTTAGCTGCCGACAGGGGGGTGCTTTGCTTTCGCTGTCGTGGCAGGGGTATGTTGCCTGTCGTCGTCGACGTAGCAAGTTGACCTCACTCACCTGCTGACTTGCTGGGGCATGGAACGATATTGAACGCTACAACGGTGTACAACACCACTGCGGCAAAAAAATGGCTCCCTCAGGACATGGCAAAAAAGCAAACCGAAAACGATGCGCGCATTTCGCACCAAACTCTGTGATGAACCGAGCTTGGCCTTGGTTGCCTAGCAGTTTTCTGCAGGTCACAGTGTCACACAAGATCGTGCATGATGGCGTCACATGCCACTACAAGCATTTTTCTCAGGGCCCCGGCGCCCGAGAAAAGAAGGCAGCAAGGCTACGCCGACGCGGAAGTGCCGCCTGCAGCTGCGACGTGAGGGCGGGGCCTGGTCCAGCTGCAGCCATCAACTTTACGCAAATTAATTCACGCCTGGACTGCTCGCTGTAGCACGAATCTACCACCGTCGGCAGCCACATTCTGATTGTGTGCGGTTGTCATGTGTATAACAAGTATACATTGGTGATTTCTGCGACTATGCTGAATACAACCGTCATGTTATCTGTGCGCGTGATGGTGGCATCTGCTACATGTTCAAACCTTGGAGTTGTCTTTCTGCCTGCCTGATTAGTACAGCAGATGGGACAAGTTTGGGGGAGGCTGAGAGTTACTTGCCTGCACCAGGAGCAACGGCAGCCAGCGAATCGTGGCAAGCCCTTGCACTGATGTGTAAGGGAAGCCCGACTGATGAAAAGCGGCATGCCTGAAATAATGATATTGCTGAGCCCACCGCCCCTGGCAGGAGACATCTAGGAAGGCCTGGCAACATGACCGTCAAAGGGGTAGCAAGATACTCGAAGTTCCCATGGAGCCTGCGGGTCGGGCTCGCCGCTGAGGACACGCAGCTGGAGCTTCGGACTGAAGCAGAAGATGCCGCAGGTTCCACCGAGTAGTTTGCTTTCTATCCTCCTGAAAGCACTCCCCAGAAGCCCCATCATCCCCAGTCTCCTGCCGCGCTGGCCAAGATCCTCCACTTTGGCAGGCTCCATGCTGTCTTCGGGCCGAAATTGCCAAATGCTACCACCCCCGAAATCGCAAGGGCCGACTGTTTCAGTCCTGGTTCTGCAGCCACAGCAGGCGGTAAAACGCCCTCAGCACCATCGGCGCAAGCTGCGGATGCAGCTCATACCTCAGCGAGAGCCAAGCGGGAAAACTCCAGGCAATTCACAGCCAGGCCAAGGCAATTACCGACCGGGATCTTCGAGAAGCAGCCTCTCAGACTCTCAGAGCTCTGCAAATCACGGTTCCCACTTCGCCTGCGGGGCTTCGGCCCATGTCGCCTGAAGTGGCTATCGCCTTGGCTCTTGGGCTCCGTGAGCTTCTCTAACCTTGGGCGGCGTATCTTGCAGAAGCATCTGCCGCAGGCTCTGTCAGATGGCTGAGGTCCTGGCAACCCGGCCGCCTGCAGGTGGGGGCTCGGTGCCTCAGAACTCAAGCATGCCGCGCGACTGGGCAACCAGGATAGATCATCAAACATGTGTGTGTTTGTTACTGCCCTGGGTCTCCGGGCATTGAGATCAAGGTTTGCCGTCGGCAGTTGCGAAGCGATTTGCTTCAAAGCCTCGGACTCCCAGATCCTCATTCCCCACTCTCCCAGCTGCGTTTGAGCCCCCCGGCCCTCTCGTCTGTGCAAAAGACCATTGGTCGGGAGGCCGGCACCTGCGATGTTCTCGGCCCTGTTTTCGGACTTCAAGCTGAAGTCTTTTTTCCTACTGCAAGCGGCTTGCCAGACTGACTGAGCAATGTGAAACTGGCGGTCTATGGTACAGTCGGCACACGTGCCATTCGTAATATTTCGCAATATCACGTTGTGGGCAGTGGTCCTCTTTGATCTGGACACCTCTACGGTGGCATAGATCGTAGAAACCCAAGCGCCCGCTTGTCCGAACGTGGGTCAGCTCAGCTTCTCAAGTCAGGCCTCGCAGCGCACAGGCGATTTTCGCGCATTTCTGGCTACTTGAACCTGTCTGCCTGCTTGATGCCTTCATCACCAGATCCTTAGGCCTTAGTCCTTCGAGCCCCCCGAAAGCACTGGCTTCCCGGCCTTGGACACTTCGACATCCTCGGGCTGAGGGGGCGCCTGAGTCAGGCTGAGGCGCTTCACGGCCGCGTAGTTCCAGGCCCGGAGCCTCCCAGAGGCGGCGCAGAATAAGCGCCAAAGCCGCCACCGAGAGCCTGAACTCAGCGAAGCTGAAGCCATGCGGTGCCATGCGCAGCCTAACGGCCTAGCAGAAAAACTTAATCGGGAATGCGCGCGGCACATGCCGGGCAGTACAAAAAAAACGCTTCAGCCAAGCCCGAAAAGTGAGGTCCGTCTTTCAATCTTCGCAGTGAAGGGAAGCATGTCACACACCGTTCGCTAAAGTCTGCCTCACGGAATCTCAGATTGTCTGCTTAGGCATGTGCCAGCAAGCCCCCAGCACAGCCGCCGTCAAAGCTGTGCCAAGGTTGCTGAGAAGGTCCGCTGCAAGAAAGGGCTGAAGTGCCACGACCTGAGACGAACACCCGTTCCTGATGCAGTGTACCGCGAGCTGCTTGCACGGATTTGTTGTTGCTTTGCTTTGCTTTGCTGAAGGCTTCTGAGGCTCCCACTGATCTGAAAAAGGCGTCGACAAGTCCCATGGAAGTCGCACGGGCATTCTCCGGGAACATCCGGACCTTCGCCGCTCAAGCGAGCTGGGCACCGGGCGCCTCCCTTTAGAATGTACCAAGTCTGACCAGCGCAATGGGCATCCGGCACAGATGGCGTAGAACGGCGTACCTTGGCTGTCTGAATGCCGATTTTGAGCCCAGTCTCAAAGTGCAACAACCTCCCCTTGGCTTCATGTCTCTCTTTCGGCCAGACTTCTCTATAACAGGATCTGTATGGATTCGATCCGACAAGGTGCTCGTCACGCCCTCAGCGATGGCCCAAGCAGCAAGGAGCAAATTGAAGCTCTTCCAGCCCGGCCTGGCGATTGCCAATAGGCCAATCCCGTTGAAGCTGTGAACGTGTCGTCATAGTGTCTTGCAACCCACATCGGTGGTTATCGAACAAGTCTATTCGGCAATCCTGTATGAATTTTGCATTTGTGATGATGATCTCTTGGGGCGGATGCACCAACAGCATGCCAGATGCACGATGTGATCTGCCAAAGATAAGAGAAGGCCAACAACACTCCTGCGGTGCAGCGGCCGGCATGCCATCACTTTGTGGCAAAGCTTGCTTGCGAGAGACTGGTTTGCACAGCAGGTCATGGATGGTTATGGCCGGTCCTTGCGAGATGAGGCAACCTCCAATGAAGACGTCTCAGGCCAGGAAGCCCGTCTGCATCATCCCGATGCTCAAGGCACACCACAAACAGGTCAGAGCAGCGCACCACCTTATTAGGATGGCTGGGGTGGGAGCAACACGAAACGACTTGGCGTTGCTTGCTTCGAAGTAGCACCGGACTGGAAAAAGAGTTGCCGTGCAGGTTGAAGTGCGCCTCTTCAGGTGGACGAAACTGTGGCCAGCTCAGGGCCCAAGACCACAAAATCAAAGACCATCCAGCTGCCGTACAAAATAATCCCCCACACCTCCAGACCCAACGGACGACACCCTCTCGCCGCGCTCCCTCTCGCCTCGACCTCTGGCGTGACGGAATCCAGGATTCTCCCGAGTGCCACGGCCACGGCCAAGACGGAGATGGCCAACCTCAGCTAACGGAACATTTAAGCATGCTGAGCAGAGATTTGAAAGCAGATGTTAGATGATGTCAGAGGCGAGGCGCACTCGTTCCAGGTGGTTCTGTCGGACGGCAGCCAGGAAGCCCGCATTGAGGCAATTTCGGAAGTCCAGACCCTGGTATTGCTTGACGGGTCGGCCACCGGTGATGACGCAGGAGGTGCTCCTGCGTAGGAGACTTCAGCGCTTTTGTTGAAGCTGTACAAACCTCAAACCACTGCAGTCGCGTATGTTGGTTCCCCGCACTCCTCACACTAGCATTTGTCTGAGCCACTGCCGTGAGAACAAACTTGGCATGGCCGACTAAGCCTCATTGCAGGAGGACAAAATGCCTTTTCAACTCTGCAGCCACGGCCACTGGAAGCGATGCCGGCCTCGTGCAAGGAGGGCCTGGGGCGTCTCGTGCAGGCCGAAGCGCAGAAGGCAAGAAGGTACCAGGGGCAAACTGCAAAGAAGGAAAGGGGCACCTGGCAGCCAATGAGGAACATCTTCCTAAGATTGAAGATTGTTGGGGCTGAGACCGTTGAAACTAGTTTGAAGGTGCACCCTCGAGGACCAAAGGAAGCTTGAAAACTTTGTGAGGCGACAACTCGCCGGAGTGCATCCAAGTCACGCCAGTTCTCCAGCAGCGGATAGACTTTGGCAGTGCAGAAGTCTGCGTAGAGTCGCCCCAAAACATAGCCTGGAGCCACAGCGAGATCACAGGCTGGGAATCTCGAAACCTTGCAGTCGACCAGCTACATTTCTCAAGTGCCGCCTAGGACAAAGTTAGCCAAGCCACCCACGTAGAGGAACCTCGGGTGTATGCTCTCTTGACGCTACAGCCGAGTGGCTTGTTTAGGCGAGGATTCAGGCCTTACCCATCCCAGCCGAGCAGCGGGACCAGCCACTCTCGCTTCGACACTGGCAAGAATTCACAAAGCAGTGCTACGTCCGTCCCGACGAGGGCCTGCAAGGCAGAGGCCCGACCAAACGGCAAGAGGCAAGAGCGGCGAGGGCTGAAAGGACGCTGCATCCAAGGAGCCCCCAAGCCGACGCCGGTCAGAACGCGACAAAGGCAAAAGATCCAAAAAACCTGGGCGCGAGCATGCTAAAGATGTGAAGCACTCAAGCACCTCATGCACCTCCACCCGGCCAGCAACGAACGGATGGGCACTGGAGCCAGAACTATAGAGTCCAATTCACTCGACTATGCCTTGTGCGTGCCACTTCCAGTTGTGAGCGTATTCAACTGCTCGCCGTGGCCCTTGAATTGTGAGACTCGGCCCAGCAGCCGGCGCAAAGATGGAAAGCAACGAGAACGTGGCAGCCAGAAGACCTTGTTTTGCCAAAGGCGGCCGGACGGTCTAACTAACCTGAGTCTGACCTCAACCAAAGCAAAGGTATTGACGGCCAGGGAGCATGAGATACAGAAGACAGGACGCCGACCGAAGCCTTCGGTGGACACACAGAGTTCCACTCGTGCACAGCTCTGCAAGATTCTGCACATCTCGAGTCTGGAGTCGTGGGGCTGTCTGCGCAGGACCCACTGAGGAATGCTGAGCAAGCCATGGCGATGTGGCAGAACATGCGCAGGTCGGCCAAGCTGATCTCGTCTGTATCCCTCCGCAAGAACCAAATGAAGCACTTCAGCACTCCAAGCCGCTCCCGTGCCTCATGCACCCTTCGACTAATCAGCAGCTGTTTGCTGCCGCGCAGCAGCGCTTCTACCAGGTGCGGGGACATGTTATGAAGCAGCACATTCTCTGCCCCATCAGCCATCCACGCGAGCATGATGGCCAGCCTCAGCCCAAAAAGAGAAGGCTGCTCAGGTGGATGTAAAATGTATCAAAAAAGGGCGCCGGAGATCAAGAATGCGTTCACCTGAGTTCACATGCCTATCCCGCCTTTCTCCAGCCCGGGAACGCGATGGTCAGTTGGTACCGGCCCACGCCACAGACGGTGAGCGAGGCATCGAGGTCAAGGTGCGGACTTTGAATGGGCTGACTGGGCCAGAGCTCAAACGGATCAGAGTTGAGGGATCAGGGTGCAGATGGTTTCTCAGCTTGTTGCAAGGAAGAGAGCCTGGACGTTGTTTCAGAGACTAGTTACGCATCCGAGAATACGCATCAGTATAGCAAGGCAGGTTTACGGTGACATCCAAGCCACCAAACCGTTCATATTTCAAGGCTCTTCAGTTTGACTGCGACGGTCCGCAATGAACATGGCTAGGGTCGGATACGCTCAAATTGACCATGTAGGACCCTGTCGATGTGAGCCGTCAGAAGCTACCAGACCTGGAACACAACGAGGGCATGATTTATGCCAGGTCCAGGATCACCTCCAGCTACCCTAGCTTGACCCTGTTGAGGAAACCCAGCACGCCTGGTCGTCGTCGCTGAACCCCTCCACTGCAGAACACAGAAGCACGCCAGGGTGAAGGCACCGAGCCTTGGCGGAAACCTCTAAAAACTCACGCCACTCGCGAACCAGCAGTGCTGCCGAGCTACTCCAGCATCCGCCGGAGATTTTCCAGCGTAGGCTGCAATTTTCGGGGGGTCTGGATCACCGTGGCCTCAGGTGGAAGAATGCCGAAGGCGAATGCCGGCGGATGTGCAGTCCATTGCATAATATGGTGACTACATGGTGACTATACATGGTGGCTACATGTCTGCCTGAACTGTCCGGCCCCACGCATCGTGCTGGCAAGTGGCAGACTGAAAAGGCGTCGAATGCGATGCCGGCTTGAGGCAAACCTTTGCTTTGCCAAAGCTCAATGCCAACGTGCTAGAGCCTAGAGCATCCGGAGTGGAGACCTTGCCTTGTTGCTGCCAGTCGAGCGGACTCGCCTCGTGCCGTCCACTGGCGTGTTTTCATCATGCTGTTCTGCCAGGATCTTTGTCGCTTTGCAGCTCTTGGCCTGCTTTGCGCTCTTTCCCGCTGCATCCACTGCTATGCGTCACTACGCATTGTCGACCGGGTGTCTCCTTCTGCAGACGGCGCGGTGAACACTGCTTGTCAAACACACCGTTTCCCCGTGTTTGTCGGAAGTGCCGACAGATGTTGAGTTCCTTACCTCAATTGGGCACAAGTCGACTGTGGAGGGGTCTTTTCCCGAACAGGTGGCCTGGCTTCGGGCTGCCCTTGGCTCTGCTCCCTCGTGGTAGCGGTCTAAAGACCGCAAACACAGAGATGCGCATGACATGCATAGCCAACAGCACCTGTTGCCTTCAGCGAAAGGCCACCTCTCTTGCCCGTTCCTTCCCCGAAACCCAAACACGAGACCAAACAAGAAAGCAACAGCCACGAGTGCTTTTGTGCGCCCAAGCTGCTACACAAGGCGGCGCTACTGGAGGTGCTGGCGGTGGCAGCACTTCCTTCAATGGCAGATGCTCTGGTAAACTCTGTTCTCCGTGGGATGAGTGTCCTCCTTTGATTATTACTTTATATTGGTGGCATCGCCAAGCAGCTGCAACGGAGGCATTGCCTCTGGCCAGCAGCGACGGGCGAAAGGCTGTTGTGAACGAGATCTCCACAAGTAGCAGTAGAGCATGTCGCGTCAGCATGAGCAGTGTGCACCCATGGCAAGCCCAGTCTTAGGCCGGGAGTCGCATTCCGAAACACCGCAGAATAGTAGTACTGGAGCCTGCAGTGAACCTTTCGACATGTGTCTGAATCTACCCGACCCGTGCACCTTGCCCGATGACCGCATGCCAAGATTCCATGAAGGCTCTCGATTCGCAGACAACACTTTCCTTTTGTGCCGAACAGCGTATGTAATTCAGCTTTCTCCATGTCATGCTGCACTATCAGCAAAGGTTGGCAGAAGCACCGTGTCCAGGTACTTGCCGAGAAGTGAATCCACCTTGGCTCCGAGCCGTGCTCGGTGAAGCCCCACACTTTGGCTGCTGGGCTTTCTGAGGCCACCACCACCTCCTGGTTCGGAGGGCTTCCAGAAGACCCATCCTGTCAGTTCCCAAAGGCGGATGATGGCGATGCTCCATCACATACACGAAGGCCGAACGCCGCAATGCAGCCAAAAGACCTGTGGACATGAATAATCTATGCTGTGCCCTCAATCAGAAATCGAACACTGTCGGCCACATGGCTGGTGTAATGCCACCAAAACTTGGTTCAATGAGCTTCTTTTCTCGAGCCTTGACACGATGAGGTTGTAAGTATATAATAGGGCGACATACCTAGCCTTAGCTCGTGCGCGCGCTTGCTTGCAACCGAATCCTTTCTTCACAGCTCTCTCCCTCCGGTACTTCTGCCAGCCTTCTCTTGAAGATATGCCGCCAGGGCCGTGGTGAACTCGCCTCCGAAGCGAGAAGGTGCTAGTGAACTTCAGCGCTTAGCAGCTGAACATCCCTCCCAGAGTTTGACAAGGCGGAGACCCAGCTCTCCGCCGGGTGTTGTCAGCGCCGGCTCCAAAATGCGGTCATCCAGGCATGCAAGCGTGGTCTCAGCCTCATGGACCCATGGGAGACCATGGAAGACCCATATTTTTGTCTGCGAATCCCAGAGGACAGGGGCCCGAGCTGCACGCAGCAGCAAGCCACGATGGTGCTGCTCCTCCCGGAAGGGATCTTTGCCCATGGTGCAAAAATTGGGAGGTGCTTAGTGTTTGTTGAGGTCTTTATGCCTGTCCACAGCCTTCTGCCCCACTCCCTATTCTGAAAGCTGCCTGCAAGGCAGTGGGTCTCTGTGCACTCACACGCATGTGCACAGAGGGCGGAGGCCCTCGAACCCCGAGGCGTGCCTCGCTAAGCCTGGAACCGCCAAAGCGGGCGGCCACATCCTGCGCAGAGAGGCCGCCACCTGGGCTTGTCAGAACTTGCCAGCGGCAGATGCATGAGCCTCCGGAGCCCCCAACTTCCTTGGAGCTCTTGTCTGATGTCAAGTCTTGACCTAAGCACAAGCAGAAGGCAGAGGTGCGAGACGTAACTGCCTATACTGACCACATCGAATGCGTTAAGGGCAGGGGCGCTTCACCCAGCACGCTGCTCGCTTCAAGCCTCGGAAGCGAAGAAACGGACAAGTCGAAACGTGCTCACTCTGTGGTTCTGCAGGCTGTACACCGTGCAGCTGCGAAGGTGGGTCATGGTGGGTCTGTAGGGATCCAGCAGGGACTGCTGAGCCGCGGCTGCAGCCTGCACCAGGACTCTACCATCTCAGGCGAAGAACCCTAGCAGTCCGAGGAATTGGCAATCACCCAGACACGTCATGCATTGATCTGAACCCTGCCTTCGTCGAACATGGGCAGTCGTTACCTGTCGCCTCAGTGATTTGGCCCGGCATCCTCCCAATGCACATTATGCGAGACTGGACAGGCGAAACACTGATGGTTTTTGGGGGTCAACCTAGCCTTGGGCGCACCTCCCTAGTAACGTTCCCGCTGCGCGTCGGCACAGACTTGCGAAGGATCCAGTCTTCGGTGCAACGGACAGTCTGTGTAGGCAACGGACGTCCGCACTGAGGGCCACTGCGAGCGCCTCAGAGTAGGGCGACTGGCGACTCCGGAAGATCTGAGAGCCTTCGAAGCCTCCCGAGGCCCTGGCAGACCCAAGGCCTAGTCAAAGATGCGAAGCAGCGAGAGCACTGAGATGCGAGACATTGTGGTTACAAGTAGCACAGACAGATGTGTAGAAGTACATGCAGGCATGGCCAAGTCTGCATATGTATCCCCTCCCTCGCTACATACATACCTTATGATGTAAGTAAATATACAAGCTGCCTCGTAGAATCCGATACACTTCTGCTTCACGCCTACAGTAGCCTGTTCAGCACAGGTCAAGCGTGCCAGCACCTCTCCATGTTCCGGCTCTCAAAACCCTCAGAGCCGATGACCGAGTTGTCCAAACAGTTCAAGGGCTCGGCGTGGCCACGAGCCCTGCCCCCTGCCTCCAAGCAAGGAGGCCGTCCTCTTCCTTGGTCTGACTTCTGACTCGACGGAAACTAAAGGTAAACTTCGAAGCGGGCCCAGGATAATGTCTGCTCGTAGAGGAGCGCAACTCGCACCGGATTCGACTGGAGTCAAACGACGCACCGCCCCCACCAGCTGCCACCACGCCACATTGACGCCAACCGTCGCTGGAGCGGCCGGAGGCTGTCGAGCCACGAAAGTCACGGGTGAACCCCAAACCGCCAGGATCCCCTAGACATCCCCGAAACTACGCCCACTCTCGCCACAATGTCAGCGACCGCAGAAGTTCAGCGCTGCTCCAGACTCTTGGACGGCAGCACTGCGCAAGATGACGACACGAGCATCTTTTGCCGGCTAAAGTTGAACGGTCCATTTTGGAGCCTGACGCCTGGAAACTGACTTCTGCAAGTTCTACGCATGTTGCTTTCGTAAAGGAAGCTGCACCTGAAACGGAAGCGAGTCTGTTTCCACCCCAAAGGGACGCATAAGAGGTCACCTGATTTCGTATCCCTACCAAGGAGCTCTCCCTGGTGGGCCGCATATTTCTCAAAAGTTGAATGCATGCAGCGCTGGCTCAAAATGCCGACTATGCACCGAAGGCTGCGCAAGGAAAGTGACAGAAGCGCTTGATTGCTCCTCTTGGACCTTTCAAACCCTGGCGCTGTCTTCAGTGCATCAGGTCTTGGCATTCTTTCTCGAAGGAAGATCTTTCATGAGCAGACTGACGCCTGCAGCTACCAATCCTCAGGAAGATATCTCGAAGACGCGCTATGCAAGGACTGGCCACAAGCATTTACCACGAACGGTGTTGCAACTTTCATGCTCACAAGCCCCACAGCTTTCATCATGATCGCACACTTTTCTGATGCTGTTGTCTGAGCTGGCTTTGCCAGCAGGTTCACAAGCAGCAAGGACGTGCGATGCAGATCTGAAGGTCCTTGCTTGCAGCAAGCTCCTGCTGCTGAACCCTTTCTGGCCCTAGCCCTAGGTTGTAGCAATCGAAGAGTAGCATCTCCAGTAGAGGCTCCAGAAGCTAGGATAAGCCTTGGACCCAAGGGCAGCAGGCTGGTGGAAACTCGTGTCGCCACACACTATCCTATGTGGCTGTAGGCATTGGCACGAAATAGTTCTGCGATGTCAGAAAGCAAATCATGTACAAACGTGCAGAAGTGGTTTCGTGCCATGAATCTGCATCATGTTGAACTTTTTTGAACATTGTTGCCAGCACGCAACGAATCTCAGCGCTTTGCTGGTCAAGAGAGGCTGTGTGCTCAGAGTTGCGAGGATGTAAAGATATGACCTGACCTTCTTTTTGAGTGTTTGGCCTGGCACCACAGTTTCTGCAGCTCGTACACACAACACAGGTCTTGGTCTTGAAATGAATCGACTCTACGACCTCTGCTGGCACAAAGAGCCATGCAGGATGCTCACTTCACTCGAAAGAACAGCGCAGCATCGCAAGCTTGATGCTGCACCCGAATTCGTCTGAAGCATGCACACCGGGTTGGGCAGCTATTGCGGCTCTGATCCCTATTGCCTATCGTACGTTGCCCATTTCAGGTGATTGTTAGAAATCTTTTCGCTTCTTTTTGTATGCATGACGTAAGCGTAGTGTTGCAGCCCCTTACACAGAACCCGACACTGGCACAGCGCTTAACCTCAGCGAACAGCAATGCAAAAATCAGGCGTACCTTCGCTTCTCCTCGGCGAGAGCTTGCAGGAGTGATATGCAGGCAGGTGTGATGGAACACACAGGCACGTCTCGTCATGTCTCGTCAAACGACCTGCCTGAAGTGAACGCTTCTCGAAGCTGAGGCCAGCGCGAGCCGACTCAAGCCATCGTCAGCAGCGCGATGTCCCGAGAGTCCCTGAGCACAATGAGTGTTGCTAAAATCCTTGTGAGTTGGGTTGATCGGATCGCGGCCTGTCCGCCATCTTAATTCGCTCAATTTCCAGGTCTGGGGTCCTGGCGATCTGGGAGCCGTGCGGCGGCGAAGAGCGAAACCGACGAGGCCATCTCAGCTTGTGAAGTTATGCGCAAAAGCCGACAGGCAGGCACTCGTAGAGCGAACGAGCTGAAATACGATTGCTGACAGTGCGATGGGGTTCGGACAAAGCGCACCCACAACGCAAACAGCGGCAAGCAGAAGCTCTCCTGAAACTGCCTCGTGGCTCAGGGAGTCACAGCCACCGGCAGCACTTCTCTTCGCAGTACGCTTCTCTCAAGATTGGACTGCAACTCTGGATCCGGATCCGGAGCCTTCATCTTGGGTTCAAGGAGAGGAGTGGACCTCTAGCAGGCTTCAGAAGATTGCACTCTCAGAACTCTTACACCAGCACTACCCTGCGAGTGTCTATCAGTCTATCATTCCCGTGTCGTTGCACTGCGCGCCTCTCGACAAAGGACTCGGGAGTCGCCTGGAAGGGTATCGACTTACCCAGGAGTGCCGGCCATCCATCAAAAGGATAACTGCCATGACGTGGCCCACTTGTTTCCCTGCCTAGTAGTCTCCCCATTCAAAGCCACATCAATTCTAGAAATACCGTAAACGCTCAAGTTTGCCGCTGCTTGCCTTGTCTTTCGCCTCCTCGGCTTTATCAGCTGTCTTGGCGGGTGATGCCATGTCGGCAGCCTTCGTGCCGCATGACACGAGCAGCAGCGGCAGCGATCAAGCTCAGCCACATGCCGCAACTGTTTACGCTGAGCCATGCTGCTGAGAACGAATGCTTCTCATCAGCGCAAGACTATACAGTACTTAATTACTCTGAATTCCTGCATGGAAGGGCAACCCTTCATTGCCGCGCCTGCGAAAGGATGCCCGTAAGTAGGGCGCGACGCTCTGCCGCACGATGCATGGAGGCCTGTGACGCTGCGTTTGAGGGCTTCTCGACTGGGACCCTTGAGGCTAGATGAAGCCCCTATCCGAGGTTCACCGCGACACTTCAAACCTCCGCACCCGGGAATTGGGGCTCAAGAGCCATCCAAATGGACAGCACTCGCACATTACGAGAACTACGGTCCAACAAAGACGAATGGTCAGAGTGTCGCGGGTACATCCCGTTCGGCCTCCGCCGTGCGCTGAGTCGCTTCGCTGAGAGCGGCAGTCAGCGACCTCGGACCGGAGCCCCGAAGCGCTGGAACAACGAAGAGGCTTTGCAACAAAATCTGTTTTAGGTTCCGCAATCCTCTGGGACTTCTCTCTTCGACTATCTTCTGGGATGCCAATGCCCGCTTTTCGCGAGATGCTACGCGCGCGTTCGGGCGAGCTGATATTGGAGTTCTACAGGCTGTTCAGACCTTCGCAGCATGATTTGGAACATTTTGAACACACATTATGTTAAGGCGACCAAACACACGCACACTTTTTCAATGGTAACAATGCACACTCCACCAGGCAGCAGGGAATCCTGCCGCTGGCTCTTCCCCCTCACGAGGCCTACAAAAGCCACATGGGGCTACACCGGGCACAAGCCCATGCCAACACAGCCAGGGGCAATCACGAAGCACCGCCCACTCCAGGGGCCACATGGAGACGCTGTAAGAAGGGGTGGGAGGGTGGGAAATTTTGTGTGCAGCAAGAGGTGCAAGCGGAGGCTGCACACAAGCTCACTTAACACCTGTGTGTTCGCTGCATGCGCTAGTAGAGCGGCATGTGCGCGCAAGCATCCCGAACCTTTGCCACTGCTTCCTGGTTCACAAGTTGGGGTAAGCTATAGCTTGCTTGCAGGCACGCGGCTTTTCCAGCTGATCTCCAGCTTCTTTGGCTTGCTGCGCAAGCTGTGGGCTCTTTGCCTGCTGACTGCAAATTCTGGGAATGAGTACTGTTGTGATGAGCAACCCTGTGAGCGTTCGAAAGAGGACTTTGAAGCCAAGGTGTCGAAGTGGCCCAGGGGATCTTACAATAAACATGGCTACGGTGCGACGATAGCTACATGTGGATCGATTGCCGACCGCTGCAACAGGCTGCCACGAACAAGAGCACCTCGATGCAGTGCAGCTTGTGCCTGGCGCTCGATGCCGGCCACCCAGCCCTTCGCACCCTGAGCCAAAGGTAAAAGGGCAGGCTCCCAGCCAAAGCGGTGAGACTTCTCGTCCATTCGGAAAACTCTGCCTGCAGGAGCTGGTGCTTCGCCTCCGTCGCCCGCTGGCGCAAAGCCGCGGTCTCGGCCCCTTGGAGCCTCCAAGAGTCCAAGAGAAGACCAGCAGAAATATGAAATCAATGCCTTTCATGCATACAGACATACTGCAGCCGCACATTGGCGCATTCTGTTACTGTTAGCCATCGTGAAAATGCCGAGCTCGATGATAGGACAGGAAGTTGCAGAAGCTTCCAAGATTGTTCTGATACATGTCCCATCTCTGTGCCCGCAAGAAGAACCTTTCGGCTTGCCACGATGCGGACCCCACACGGTGAGTTGAATCCAAAACTGTTTCTTATCCAAGCCCATAAACCCCGCCCGAAGTCTAAATCTTGTGACTTCTGCAAACAGCGAGAGCGGGAGAGAGAGAGAGAGATATATATATATATATAGAGATAGAGATAGGGATAGGGACGGAGACAGAGACAAAGACATAGAGTGAGAGTGAGAGAGCGAGAGAGAGAGAGAGAGAGATATATATAGAGATAGAGAGCGAGGGAGCGAGGGAGAGAGAGAGAGAGAGCGAGGGAGAGAGAGAGAGAGAGAGAGAGAGAGAGAGAGCGGCAAAGAGAGCCAGAGAGAGAGAGAAAGAGCGAGCGAGAGTAGACTCAGACTGGAGTCTACAGTCTAGTAGCATCGAGAGCTCGCTGCGCCTGCTTATGGCGTCTGAGGCACTGCGACCTGCATTCTCGAGCTCCTGGCACGTCTTGGAGGTGCAAGGAGGCAATTCATGGTGCCTTGGACATGCAGCCGACTGTCCAACCCAGCTCCAGGAACCTTTACGTTCCGCTGCGTCAGCGGCTCTTGGGTGACCTGCCTGGCAACAGAGCGATTTGACACGAGTCCAAGTTACCTGTTAATTAGAGACCTGATTGCATGCTGCGATCGCCAGATTTGCCAACCCAACACAAACCTGAAGGCCACCGAAATTTGTGACAGTAGTGGCGAAACAAGCGACGCTCTCGAAATTTCCACCACATTTGAAACATCTGCACGCTGCCGCTGGGCCTAAGCCTCGCCATGGCATCCTGCAGCTCCTCGTGGCGTCGCATGGCGTCGCTACCCGTTGCAGCACGGTAAGTGCTCTCCGGTGCCTACATTAACTCCTGGCACTTCCAGACATGTCTATGGCATGGAGAGTGGAAGTGGAAGGACGACGACCTAAGTATGTCTGGAGGCACTGGCAAGTCTCGGCGTCCTGTGCACGGCGATTTGACTCCGCACTGGCCGCAGAGCGCAGGCCATGCCTTCGCAGTGTCCATTGGGCGTATGCGCCATCCTGCGGAATAGGGGAATAGCCAAGGTTTCCCAGACAATGTGGAGCCATGTGGAGCCGACAGGTAGCAACCATAACGGCCCATAGCCCGTCCTTCGCAGCTTGCTGCAACTGCTGGAGGGCAGCCGCTGCCCTCGCTGCCTCCTCTGCCGCCTGGACTTCTGCTCTCACAATGGCCGGGTCCTTTGCAGCAGAGCTTCTCAACTCGATGACTGCATGTTGTCGCATCATCATAATTCATAATCTTTCACATGTCAAGTCTGCAGTCCTCCTGCAAAGCATGCACTTCGGGCTGCTCGGCGCTTGCTGGCAGCTGAGGTTGCATGGGCATGGACGGCTCAGGAAAGCTGTGCTCCTGCGAGTCTGCCCACTCGTGGATCTCTGCGGCTACAATAGTGTCTGATGCACTGATGATACTGCCCAAGCGGCTTGTTTGTTCGCTTCCAGGGTCCTAATGCGACCACCGGCTGAGCGCCGATCACCGGTCCCTAGCTGCCACAATCACTACAGTCACCACAGATGGCCGAAGCCCAACTGAAGCTGGGTCGATTGTAAGACGGGAGTATCGCTGCAAACATGCACATCTCCTCGGCGTTCTCTGCCTGAGGCTGCGCCGGCACTCCTCCCACCTGAAGAGCACTGCAGAAAATGTGACTGAAATGGGATGGGGTTTCCGACTGGGAAGCGCTTCAAACCACTTCATAGGTGGCTGGCAGTCTGTTTATTCTGCGAGAAACGGCCATGAACTCAACAGCTTGCCATATGCCGAAACTCCGAAGCTCCCACCTTCTCTGGCATTGCAGCAAGTGAGACGGCCTTCCCAGGCTCCAAGGGAAGGCGCTGCTTCTTTTGGCTGCACGTGATGCGGGAAAGCAGGTGCGGGAAATGAGCCTTGGAGGACTCGGAGGACTTGTCGGACCTCGGAGGGGGCATGTCTTATGACTGCTGTAAGGCAGTGCACGCGCTGGGTTGCCTGAGCTTGGCTTCCTGCTCCACCTGCGCTTGGGAACTCTCAGGGAGCCAATTGAGAGCCTCGGCACAAAACTTTGGTAGAGCACGCTGAAGGGGCTGGCAGGGCTGGGGCTTCAGGAACGTCATGGCCGTTGTGCATTCAGGATTTGGAGCTTGTCGGACTGCTTCCGGGTTGGGTTAGGGCTGATTGCCACGCTGCGTGGCACTGGGCACTTTCAATGGCTCTTGGCTCAGTTTCGGGCATAGTCCCGCATGTACTCAGCAAAGTCGCCCACAGAGCCCATTTCCATGCCTGGCAGCTGTGCCAAAACGACGGCTACTTAGTTCAAGGATGCATCCTATTTGTGTGGCCGCACGAAAATGTGTCGTGATTGTGTTGTGGCACCACCGCCGATGCCACTCACGTGGAAGGCAACATGATACCAGTCTGCTGCAAACGGCCGGATAATGCCTGCTGGTGGAAAAAAAGCTTGCAAACACAAATCGCTTCAGTGCAGCGCAAGCCGCGATAACTAACAGCATTAGGCAGCCGCGAACAGCAGTTCTCGGGACAATCACAGATGTGACTTTTCGTCTCTTCTTTCTGACTCTCTTTTCAAGCGGATGCCCCAGATGGTTTCCAGCCTCCGCTGGCGAACTCTTTGCCTTCGTAGCTGAAGGCGTTGTGCCTCCAGCTCAAATTCCAGCCACGAAACTGTCACAGCCAGCAAACTGTAAGTTGTGCCCTGCTGTTCTCGCAGTCGGTTCCAACATTGAGATGAGAGCGCCACCCTCCTTCGTCCGTGGCATACTGGGACACCCAAGGCCTCATACCCGGTCAGAAGATGTCAGAGGCAAAGCACCGGAGACGGCTCGGCCATGCTCGGCCCATCCGCTGCGTGGCGAAATTGGTCCCGCACTGCGCGAAGGGCTCGTACCCCACTTGGCCACCGTGTTCGTAGAAATGGTCCTGCAAGCGCAGAGTTCCACCGAACAGAGCCTTCTGTAGATCCGGAAAACAGTCGCGTTCCCCATTGGGTCCTTCGGCGAGCCGTGTATCGGCGTGGCATGGCCCCACGGAAGCCCTGCACGGACAAAGGCTGGAGGAATACATGCCGTGCAAGCTTGGCCTCCGGATCCGGACCCCTTCTCATGGCCTGCAGAAGTGGAATCATAACATGAGAAAACATGAGCCCTTGCACCTTCATCACCTTCAATCCCGCCTCCTCCCGGCACCATGCCGCCACCACCGCCGGCGCCGCCGCCACCCTCTCCCATGGTGCCTGCGGGTTAGGTCCCGCCACACCGCACCGAGACATACCGAGACCGCACAGAAGCTCCCGCTGCTGAATACGCTCCGTCTGCCTGCCTTGGCCGACGCTGTTCCCTCCGCTCTCGGCGCGCTCCTCGCGGGCATCAGCGCAGACTACGCAGTTCCTCCGTTCCCTTCCGTGTGTCCTCTGTGGCTTGCTCCGCAAAGTTTTCGTACGGGCCAGGGATGTAGGTGTTGTAGGTTTGCATCATGGACCTCAGCTCGAGCAAGCCCGTCAGCCCATAGCACCGTACAGTACTTGCTAAGAAATCTAGTCGCTCCTTGGAATCGGGCTTGTTCCATGCGCTCAGTTGGCTCTGCCTCACGAAACTGCAGGCCACTCGAGTGACACGTCGCTGCGTGGCTCGCGGCTCAATGAAGGCAAAGCCTGCTTGACGCAGCGCTCTGGTTTTGCTGAACCATCGAGACTCTGTACAGCATCAGCACTTGTTACACATGCTGATGTAGCTGCCTGTACAATGGAGCAGCACCGCAACAGCTGCAGGGACATTGGGATGTTGACAACCGGGTTGCACCCCATTGTTCATCGATGTTCCTTTTGTCACACTTTGCTTGTTGCCCTGTTGGCATCGAGGCACTACCATGTCTGCCGTCTTCAGCCCGACGAGCCGGTTGCCCCAGCGTCCAAAGTCTGCGGTGTTTAAGGAGGCAAGTCCGTCACGGTCCAGCCTCTTTTTTTGTGCCGTCCTGGCAGGAAGATTCAGCTACTATCTTGCACCAATTTGCATGCTTACATCAGCTTATCAATCTGGATGTTCGGAAAGGTCCGCCCGTCTTACATTGCATGCCGCATGTCTATAATTTCAGTAGCCCGTTGTGTTAAATCGGAGGATGTCTCTGATGGTCTTCGGTTCGGCCCTGTACAAGGAATAGCTGCTGCGTCCTGCGTCGGGTGTCAGCAGCACTTCCTGTCTCAGGACACACCCAAAACGTTTCAGCAAACGCCTCAGCGTTTCAGCACGGAGCGTGCAAGTCCACGGCTCCAGGCTGCCCACCTTGGCAAAGCTCAAGGTGAACCCTTCAGTCAAGGTCTCGTCCTTGCTCTCGGGGAGGTCTTCTTCGTCTTCGTTGTAGTACCTGACTGTGCCAATCTGATCTGACTTCGTTTCCTCCCCAGCTGCACACGGGTTCAAGGTGTAGGGTGTGGGGTCGGGGTTCAGAAGCACACTCCCCTTCCATTCGGTTATAGTTGTGATATGTGATAGCAATAGTAATTCAATAGCACCAATAACGGTAGCTAACAATAATCGTAGCAACCAGAGTAATCATAGTCATAAGACTAACACTAGTCACTAGTAATAGTAGCAATACTATTAACAAGTGTAGCTGCTGGTCGATAAGATCCGCACGTTCGCGTGTGACTCTCCGCAGTGTGGGTCGTGGCAGTTCCCTCGAGGTAAACCGCCTCCAACGAAGAGCAGGGGCGCAAAACGGAGCTTGCAGACAAATCTTTTTTTTCGAACGGTTCTTCTAGATCGGCCACTGCGTCCGCAGTGCCGCGGCTGCCGAACCAGTGTGTGGATCCGTAATTGACGGTAATTGTTTGCTCCCGTGCAGACAAGCCTGAAGCTTCGGAATCTACGGCTGTGCTACGTCTGTGCTTTAGATTCGGGCGTGCTCGTGTGAACCAGGGCTCCACAAAAGGGAACTGTTGTGGTCTGCGGCTTGCTGACACGTGCATCAGCTGAGGCCTGCAAGAAATTTCAGGATATTGTCTGGTGACATGCAACACTGTCGGCATCACCTCCCTAGCCAAGCCTNACACGTGCATCAGCTGAGGCCTGCAAGAAATTTCAGGATATTGTCTGGTGACATGCAACACTGTCGGCATCACCTCCCTAGCCAAGCCTCTTCGAGATCCTCCTTGCCCACATCTCCTCAGCATGCACTCAGTTTTGAAGATAGCTTTTCGCCATGACTGCGCCTGTCTATCAAGAACATCGGACCTGCATTGCTTATGGCATATTGGCAACACTTCGTCACCTTCACACCGTAAACTCGACAGACTTGTCTCAAAGAGTTCTCAGGACCTACACACGGTTGTTGCCACACCTCCACATCCCAAACCACATTGACAACAGCAAATCCTTCCAGAAGCGGGAGGAAAGGCCTCCGTTTTCCGCAATGTACAATGACAATGTCATTCCATGTGCATATCAAGCACAAGGCAAGCTAAAGACAAGTAAAGCGGCCCTCTTGCATTGCTTTCAAGACAAGCATCTCCGAATCAGCTGCCACGTGCCCGACGCATCCATGTCCCTGTGGGTTTTTCCGGGAAATCTCTAGAGGAAGCTCTCCCTGACAGTTGAGCTGCTTCCCAAGCGATCTGATGCGAGCCTGTCGTAGTTGTACCCACACTCGGCATCGTGACTGTGGACTTTTTCTGAGAAGTTAAACTTCCCTCCTGGCAATCGCATATGCAGCGGTGTAACGGTGAAGCGCCTCGACTGTTGCAGGCCGCCAGCTTCAAACTGGACAGTCGTGATGAGGTCTTCTCATGAGGCAGTATCACGACTTGCATCCGGATAGTGGTTTGAGATACCTAAGTTAAGTAGACTCCCTCCTATTTACAGCAAGCTCAGCAGGACATGGGATGCCTGCGTACAGCTTCAAGACGAAGTCTTCCGAGTCTTCCTCTTTCCCGCAGTGCCGACCGTGGATCCAGGACTGCCAGCGCGAATGTCTCAGTCTGAAACAAACACAAGTAAGGAATTTTCTTCACTTTCAGGGCGTGCTGATATTCGCTTCGCGCCTTTCGCCTTTCATAACATCCTCAAGTAATGAAAATGAAGAGAGTTTGCTGTTGCCTTTAAGTGAAATAATGGAACGTAATTAACCATGAAAAGGGCAACAAGAAACGAACGAAATGAAATGGAAACCGACCGATACGAGGATATGATGATTGAAGAAAGACAAATGAAAAGAACGTAGTGAAGTCAATGCGTGCTGTCCTTCTTTCATCATTTCAGACGTGCGTTTCGGTTATTCCGTGCCAATATTTATTGAATTAATCATGCATCGCCTCGTTATGAACATTCGATAAAACATGCGACACGAAACTCACTTCACATTATGCAAAAGGGAGCGAAGCGGAGCCCTATGCTTTAATGAAAAAAGCAAACAATGAAGTGTAATGTGTATGTGTTGTTTTCTTCTCATTAAAAACACCTGCACAGAACGAATCATATGGACTCCTTTCTTATAAGTTAGATCACGCGGCACCGTATATTTCATCGTAAACGAAGGCTACAATTAATGATTCGTTCCCTATGGGTGTATTAGATGAAAGTGAACACGTGGTTCCTTCAATCGCAATAATAACAGGTAAAATCACATGTCACGACTGAAGTGAGACAAAAAAATGTGTAGAAAGGTAAATGGCCATAAGATTTCAAGATACTACAAATAAAACAGTCGTAGATTAATGAAACAATTCATGAGTTTTCACAAGTCTGATTAAACGGAAAAAGAGCAGGCATTTCGCGCACCTTCTGCGAGTGCTTGTGGGAAGGTAATCTTGCAGAAGTAAACCGACCAACGTCGAATGTTGGCGAACTGCATCGTGGTCTCTGTTTCTGTTGTTCTGTCTACTTCGGGTTGTGTGAAACCCGGGCCCTGGGCAGAAGGGTGGTTTTACTTAGGTGCGACTCGGCCTCTGTGAGGCTCGGCTGCTTGCCTTGGCTTGGCCTGGCCACTATTTTGTCCTGGGTGGGGCCAGGTTTTTTGGCTTGGCTTGGCCTCGCTTTGTCGCGGCCCGGCTGGCCACGGATCGGCTTGGTTGAGTGGAGGCATCACGGTCACAAAGGCAGAAGCATAGTCATCGACATGCACATGCACGGTACCAGTAGCTGTGTATAGATGTGCATATGCAAGCACATGTATATACATGTACGTATGTCTACTCCGCACGAAGACCAAGCAGCAAAGGCTAAGCTGCAGCTTCGAGATATGCACGTACACGTATATACATGTGCAACTCTATGCGCTGCCAATGTGCATGTTTATGTCCAGGACGATGCTTCTGTCTCTGTGATGTCTCCACCAAACCAGGCCAAGCCAAGCCCGGCCACGAGACAAAGCCAGGCCAAGCCAAGCCAAAGGCAAACCTGGGGGAAAAAACAAAAAGCGCCAGACCAAGATTTGGCAAGCCGAGCCAGCCGAGCCGAACAGCATCAGAACATGAAGGGCCAGGCCAAGCCGAGCCGAGCCAAAAGCCGAGCCAAGAAGAACAAAAAGGGTACCCCAAACCTACATCTTTCCCCCGGACCACTACCCAACCTCATCTGCAGTTCGATTCAGCGAATCCAAGCACGTTGCAAGCGTCACGGGCACATGTGGTATTTTCCCATGCTCCACACAACTACCTGTCATGAGGTGTGTGCTCTGTCTCTGTCTCTCTCCTTCCGTGCCTTTTTGAAGCATTTCTGTGTGCACCACTCCGGCTCAGAATGCCTTAGCCGCGAGGGCAATCTGCAAGCATGCTGAAACACGTTCCATTGTACATATGGGCCTTTGATGCTCTCTGACATGTGGCTCCGATTCAGCCANACATATCAAGGATGCCTCCCCAGCAACCCCGACACCGACAACCCTGTTCTGGAGCTCCTGCAGCGGCTCTGCCCCGGTCTCTGCCGATGATGGGAGGAAAAACAGGGAGGGCCTTGGTACGAGCTTGACAAAGGAAAGGAAAGCGCGTGTTGCTGCTGCTGCTGCCGCTACCGCTACCTTCACCGCCAATGCACCTCCTCGTCCTCCTCCTCCTTGAGAAGCTGGCCACGAAAAACTAAGCAAAGTTGATAGAGTTCGTGCGCTATTGCGCACGTAGTCAGCAGCGTGGGGGGCAACATAGACGTAGACACGCTCGGCCCCGTAAAGACAGAGGCAAGTGCCGTGGCGCTTCAATCTGCGAGGTCGACACTAAACATGTGTGGACAACAGATGCGCTCCCCATGGTGCTTGATAAAATCATGCTAGGCCGACACACGCAACCGTCGTAAATGCACACAACATCCGGAGGAAGTCCAGGTGGGCCGCGGTCAAGACTAACATGACGAGTCTTGTCAGAGCCTGACGATGGGAAGAAATTCCTTACGGGAGTATGCTGGCGACCCTTTTTGGGCAAAGTGCGTCTGGTAAGAGCCTGGTTTGCTCGTTTTGCCGCGTCCTCCGCCCTTCCGGGTTGGTGTTGGGGCATCTGGCCTGTACGGCCAGTCACCAAAGGCCACGAGCCGCTAGAGCCAGCACAAAAACCCAGCCGCCCTCCGAGGTCCCAAAAGCGACCGAGGCCCCAGCATGGCTTTCTCCTTCATCAGGCCCAACTTCAAGCCAATGTCACGTACTAGAGATCCCAGGCTTGCATCCGCAGGGCAGGAGATGGACGCGGCGGTGCCGCTCAAGAGGGACACCTGCAAGGTAGGAAGATTTTCCATCCCAGAACATTGCAGCGAACGAGAGAGGACCTTTCAAGAAACCCGGAGATCCACCTCGAAGGTAACTTCAGCAACGCCCTCAGCCATTGCACCGACTCGATTCTGTCGGGACCTTGAAGCCGAAAGTGCCTTCTCGGTCGAAATGGCTCTTCGATAGTATTTTTCATGGTCAACCATGCTTGTGCTGATACAGACTCTCCCATAGGGCAAGTGAATCCTCGGCGCCTGACCCCTTGCCCTTGTAGTTGCTGCCGGAGGTCACTCCGGGCCCTGCCATGNAGTGAATCCTCGGCGCCTGACCCCTTGCCCTTGTAGTTGCTGCCGGAGGTCACTCCGGGCCCTGCCATGGAGGCGTACAGACCTCGCATCGCCGTGGGCTGTAAGCAAAGTCTGGCATAACCTGCACGCGACGAACGTAACGAGCACATTCCTCCTGGCAAACCTAAAAGCGCCAAGCCCTCGACTGACATACTTATCGTAGTCTGCCTGTGGCCCACCGTACCTGAATATTGTCAGGTTGATTCGTGGTTGGTACATCCGGTTGATGTTTGCCAAACCAGTGATCAAAGGACCTGATGACTACTAGGAAGGTCACTCCGAGAGGTACTTGTTGTAGTCTGCGGCCTTGCCTGCAGCTTCTGCAGCTTCACTCACACGTGCACAAGCCCCACCTCATTGATGTGCACCCACACCCCCAAAACGGCACAGTGATTGGGGCCCAGACCGCTGAACTGCGTCATGTAGTGTCGCCAGGACCTGGCGGAAGCAAGCCCGGAGAGCGCATGTTCAAGCTGTGCCGAACCGAGGGTCTGCTCAGGTTCTCTCTGTCCCTGGGGCCCTCGCGAGTTGCCGCCGACCCAGTCGTCGGTGTAGTGGTCGTCTCCTGGTGGGAGGTATGACCTCAACAAAGGTGCATGGCTCAAGCATTACGATCAGCACGAGCTCGGCCCTGGTTGACCTTGAGGCGCCACCCTTGGTGTCCAGAGCCAAGGCCTTCGCTTCACGTACTTGTCGTTGAAGTTGTTCTGTGCATCGGAAGCCTAGCAGGCTGTGTCGACCTCCCTGAACTCCTACACCCCGGAGCCTTTGTCGTACCCAAATCCGATATGCTTCCAATCAGAAAAAGCCCCCTCCCAGACTCCTGGCTGAGTGCAGGCCGCACCAGGAGCATTCCTGGCAAGATGAATGTATGACAACACTCCCCGCCTTGGAGTGGTCCAAGAGGGTCCAAGAGCCAATAACAAACCGTCCCCGAAAAAAAAAACTAAACTTTAACCCTTGAACTCCCCTCAACCCTTAACCTCGAAACCCCCGACGACAGGGGATGGAGGATGCGGGTATGGCACGAGCAGCAGCAGCAGCAGCAGCAGCGCAGCAGCAGCAACAAGCACAGCAGTGGGCAGTGGCAGTGGTTCTGGCAGTGGCAGTGGCGGCGGCGATGGGGGTGGGGGTGGGGGAGGAGGTGCTGGTGACCTGGTGGCAGTGGAGGTGTGCTGGTAATGGCAGCGGCGACGATGGCGGGACCGGTGCCGGCGGCGGCAGCTGTGGAGGCGGTGAGGGTGGTGGATACCGGCGAGCGAAAACGGCTGCGGAGTGCAGTTGCCTCACTCGCCTGCTCGATGCTTTCTTAATCAAGGTTTAACAAGCCGTGTAGGTAGGCAGCTCAAACAACAGCACTAACAGCAAGAAGAAGGAGAAGGAAACACAGCAACCACCGCCAACAAATTCAGCAGCAACAGCGACCGCACCCGCACCTGCAACCGCAACAGCAGCAGCAGCGGCGGTGGCAGCAGCAGCGTCGGCAAGAACAGCCAGAACAGCAAGAACAACAACAACAACAGCAGCAGCAGCAGCAGCCACCACCACTAGCACCACTAGCACCACCTCCACCAAGACCACAACAACAACTACCACTACTGCTGCTTCTGCTTCTACGCTTGCTACTACGACGACGACTGCTGCTGCTACTCCGACGACTGCAACTACGACTACTACGACGACGACAGCCACCACTATTCCTACACTGCAAAACACAAGGCAAACAACATACAACAACCACAGCAACCGCAACCATAAAGCTAAAAGCCATGGCAGCGACAGGGACAACCACAAGAACAACGACGATAAGACGATAAGTACTCATAGCAAAGAAACCCGAATTGAGCAGTAGAGTAGCAAGACTACTGATGGTCATGCTAGAAGTGTGCAACAACAACATCTGACTACTCACTGTAAGCATACGAACACCTTCAAGGAAAGTGCGTGCGTCGACGGCATGCATTGGGTACGTATGCTGGCTGCAGATGTCGAGGTGTCAAGCCAGGTGCACGAGCGGCGGGCTGTGTAGGGACGTGCACCGCGGGATTCAGCTTTCCAACTTTCAATTCCAGAACATTTTTACAGTAATCATCAAACAGCTACGATTACGATTTGTCAAGATGGCAGCTAGCCTATCACCTCTGACTATGCAGCAGGGTGATCTGGCAGGAGTGGTCCAGAGTAACAACCGGGACGTCCAGGCCTGCCGCAGCTACAAGCCATGCCATTTGCGCCGCTCGGGCTCGCCNCTGACTATGCAGCAGGGTGATCTGGCAGGAGTGGTCCAGAGTAACAACCGGGACGTCCAGGCCTGCCGCAGCTACAAGCCATGCCATTTGCGCCGCTCGGGCTCGCCAAGAAGCAAAACAAATCTGTAGGTACTGTCACACCGAGCAGCGTTGGAGGTTCGCTTCGGGCCGTTGGAACCCATCCCCGCGCACTGAGCACGTTCTAGTGAGTGCTTTCGAACCCTGTTCCACTGGACAAGTTGCACTTCGGCGTTTGGGCCTGAGCGGCGTGAATGGTCCTGGCCAGTTGCCTGCCTTCATGACTCGGACAAATGGACTAGACCTTCCTCAGGCCAACCATTTAGAATGGCCAGGCACCTCCAACATCTGCATGTGACCGTAAGATGCGCTTGCCGAACTGACGAAGATTTCTCCGAAGTCGAAGTGTAAGCTTCAAGTCTCCTGAAGCCCTCGACGAGGCCCTCGTGGCTTCTGCTCAGAGTCTGTCGCGCGACTACGCCTGCAATCTGCCGTGGCATTCCCACTATTGTCCCTCATCAGTAAGATCTGCACGCCACTAGCTCCACGCGCACCACCTGTGCCTTCTTGCGCGACCCGTTTGGGTATGCCGTCCTTCCCCTGATCAAGAACGCACTTTGCCTCTGTGGCAAACAAATGGCAGAGCTGCGGCTCCGCGGCTCCTGGGAAAAAGCCGGCACCTTGACCGCTATATACACAGCTGCAAGTCAAACGCGATGGGAAAAGGATGTCGCATGAAGGCAGCAGAGCTAGTCTCTTGTTCATGGCATCACAAGCTCGGAGAAGAGAAGACTTCCTGCTCAGATGGCATTGACATTACTCGCGCCAGGCTCTTTCCTGAAGCTTTGCTGGAGCGTAGTGATTAGAACGCCATGCCCACAGGTGCTGCCACCCTGCACATGGTTCCTACGCCCAGGCCGACGTCCCGTCTCAGAAGCGTCATGGTTGAACTCCATCAGGTCCACTGCAGTGGACCCTTGGTATCAAATCACATTAAACAGGGAGGTAAATCATACTTTACTGTGACTGTGACTAGACTGGACTATACCATGCTATACGCAGGATCTGCCAGAAGGTTACCAGAACGCCCTTTGATCGCATCAACAGCGGCCCAAACCACACGTGCAGCACTGTAGCTGGCATGGCCCGTGAAGCCGTGAAGCTATCTGTGGATTGTGTTGGTTGGAAGTCCGCACTATACATTCGAGGACCCACACATGCTTCGGACCTCCTTGCACGCAGCAAGCGAGTGTGGCAACTATGCTACATTAGGCAGTGGAGCAGCAGGTCTCTCGCTTTGGCCTAAAACGATTGAGATGCGTGCCCATTGCATGCCAAATGCAAGCGAGATGCATGTGATTAGAGAAACGGTCATATTTCGGAAGTTGCAATGGATGTTCAGAATGTGTGGAACGTCACGGTCCCTCCGCTCTCGGCGCGCTCCTCGCGGGCATCAGCTCCTCCGTTCCCTTCCGCTTGTCCTCTGTGGTGTTGTAGGTTTGCATCATGGACCTCAGCTCGAGCAAGCCCGGCAGCCCATAGCACCGTACGTCCTAAGAAAACTGCGCAGTTTCAAGTCGCTCCTTGGAATCGGGCTTGTTCTGGGCTTGTTCCAAGCGCTCAGTTGGCCCTGCCTCAGCCACGAAGCTGCAGGTCACTCGAGTGACACGTCGCTGCGTGGCTCGCGGCTTAATGAATACAAAGCCTGCTTGACGCAGCGCTCTGGTTTTGCTGAACCATCGAGACTCTGTACAGCATCAGCACTTGCCGCACATGCTGATGTAGCTGCCTGTACAACCGAGCAGCACGGCAACATTTGCAAGGACATGGCGATGTTGACAAACGGGAAATCTGCACCCCATTGTCCACCAACTTTCCTTTGTTTTCTCACTTCTTCAAGTGGCTGACGCCATAGCAGCAGTGTGGCTTTTTAAGAAAGCTGGTGAAAGGGCGCAGGGAGCTCTCAGTGTTCTCTGGATGTCCCAGCCAGGGACCTGAAGCACGTAGACGCACTTTTCGAATACACCTGGGCTTGCCTTCACGAGCTACACCAACCCGCTTGGCATCGAGGCACAGCCATGTCTGCCGTCTTCATCCCGACGAGACGGCTGCCCAACATCCGAAGTCTCCGGCGTTTACGGAGGCAAGTCCGTCACGGTCCAGCCTCCTCTTTTGTGCATTCCTGGCAGGACTGTTTCGCAATGCATGCCGCATGTCTATAGCTTCGGTAGCCCGGTATGCCTATGATGGTCTTCGGCCCTGTACGAGGAATAGCTGCAGCGTCCTGCGTCGGATGTCAGCAGCACTTCCTGTCTCAGGGCACACCCGCAACATTTCAGCGCTTCAGCACAGAGCGTGCAAGTCCACGGTTCCCCACATCTCCCCGCCTTGGCAAAGCTCAATGTGAACCCTTCAGTCACGGTCTCGTCCTTGCCCCTCGGAAGTTCGACCGCCTGGGTCTGCTTCTGGGTCTGCTTCTTCGGCGTGTGGTCCTCCTCCTCCTCTGCGTCGTCCTCCGAATCAGAACAGCCTGAACCTGACTCTGACGGCCAGTCATTGTAGTCGTTGTAGTACCTGGCTGTGCCAATCTGATCTGTCTTGGCTTGCTTGCAACTGAGTCACTGCTGGACGATAAGATTCGCACGTTCGTGAATGCTTCGTCACAGTGCGGTTCGTGGTAGTTCCCTCGAGGTAAAGCGCCTCCAAAGAGGAGCAAGGCTTCAAAACGGAGCTTGCAGACAAGTCTTTCTTTTTGAAGCGTCCTCCATCGTCCTCCTACGCCAGTGGATCCTGCAATTGCTTGCTCCCTTGCATGATGTCCAGCAGGACGATCGAGAAAAGTGATTCTATGAATGACAGATGAAGTCTGCTTGCAATCCGTGATCGTCGAAGGTCTTCATGTCGATTAGCTTCCGTTCGAGACTTCATCATGGAGACTTCTTTAGCACCGAGATGTGAGACAGGTTAAGTCCTGCGTCACTGTTCTCTTGGCTCCGACATTTCTCTCACGTGTATGCAGCTTCGGAAGCTACGGCTGTGATTGAGATTCGGGCGTGCTGTCTGTTCCAGAGATGCACAATTGGTCGATTCTACGGCATTTGGAGTTTCGGGCTGTCGCTAACACTGTGACTAGTGTGAATCAGGGCTCCACAGAAGGGAACTGTTGTGGTCTGCGGCTTGCTGACACGTGCATCAGCTGAGGCCTGCAAGAAATTTCAGGATATTGTCTGGTGACATGCAACACTGTCGGCATCACCTCCCTAGCCAAGCCTNACACGTGCATCAGCTGAGGCCTGCAAGAAATTTCAGGATATTGTCTGGTGACATGCAACACTGTCGGCATCACCTCCCTAGCCAAGCCTCTTCGAGATCCTCCTTGCCCACATCTCCTCGGCATGCACGCAGTTTTCAAGACAGCTTTTCGCCATGACTGCGCCTGTCTATCAAGAACATCGGCCCTGCATTGCTTATGGCATATTGGCAACACTTCGTCACCTCCACACCGTAAACTCGACAGACCAGTCTCAACCCCCCGGAGTGCAGTCTGCAGGAGTTCTCACGACCTACGCACGGTTGTTGCCACACATCCACATCCCAAACCACATTGACAACAGCAAATGCTTCCCGAAGTGGGAAGACAGGCATCCCAACGCAGAATAGTTTGCCGTAGACTTAGATGTCATTCGGCATGCATATCAAGCACAAGGCAAGCTAAAGATAATTAAAGCAGCATCTTGCACTGCTTTCAAGGCAAGCAACGCCGAATCAGCTGCCATGTGCCCGATGCATCCATGCTCCTGTGGCTTTTCCGGGAAATCTCTAGAGGAAGCTCTCCCTGACTGTTCAGCTGGTTCCCAAGCGATCTGATGCGAGCCTGTCGTAGTTGTACCCACACTCGGCATCGTGACTGTGGTATTTCGCTGAGTAGGTGAACTTCCCGCCTGGCAATCGCAGATGCAGAGGTGTGATGGTGACGTGCCTCGACTGCTGCAGGCCCCCAGCTTCAAACTGGACCGTCGTGATGTCTTCTCATGTGGCATCACGACTTCGATCCCATTCATTCGTGGTTTGAGGAAAGCTAAAGCTAACTCACCCCCTGTTTACTGCATGGAGCCATTCCTGCCGATCGGGTCATGGGATGCCTGCGTACAGCTTCAAGACGAAGTCTTCCGAGTCTTCCTCCATCCCGCAGTGGCGACCATGGATCCAATACTGCCAGGGCAAATTCTTGATTTGAAACAACCAACAATAATGGAAAGAAGTGAAAGCACGTTTTGTTTGTTTAAACCCTCTCTTAATATTCTCTCACGTTCGGTTCGTGCTTATGTTTGCTTCGCGCCTTTCATTACAACCTCAAGCAATGAAAGTCAAGAGCGTTTGTGGCTGCTCTTTTAAATGAAGTGAAACAATAGAACGTAAGCCATAAGCATGAAAGTGCGACAAGAAACTAACGAATTGAGATAGAAACCGATGTCAGGATGTGATGAAAGAAGCAACACACATGAAAAGAACATAGTGAAGTTAATGCGTGTTTTCTTTCGTTCTTTCTTTCATCAGTTCACGCGCACGGTTCGAGTGAACTTCGCTTCTTTTGATTTTAGTTCAATAAAACATGCGGCACGCATTACTCTACAAGGTTTCAGGAAAATGCAAATTAAATCCAAAAACCATGAATTTTCACAAATCTAATTAAACGGAAAGAGAGCGGGCATTTCGCGCACGCCTGCATTTGTTTCTTCTATGAGGGATTTTGGAAGGTAATCTTGAAGGGAAAAAACCAACCAACGGTGAATGCTGGCGAACTGGAGCCGGGGGTGGTCGGTCTGGCTCTCTAATCTCCAGTGGCTCTCGCTTGTGCCCCAAGTGTTCGTGGTGGTGCTGGTGGGCGTGACTCTCCGAACATCTCAGAACCGAAACGAACACGTTTCCCCCGACCACTAGACCCATCCCAACCTCATCTGCAGTTCGATTCAGCGCGTTGCAAGCGGCACGGGCACGTGTGGACTATTTCTCATTGCTCTACACAACTACCTGTCATGAGGTGTGTGCTCTGTCTCTGTCTCTCTTCTTCCGTGCCTTTCTGAGGCATTTCTGCGTGCACCACTCCGGCTCAGAATGCCTTAGCCGCGAGGGCAATCTGCAAGCATGCTGAAACACGTTCCATTGTACATATGGGCCTTTGATGCTCTCTGACATGTGGCTCCGATTCAGCCANGTGCACCACTCCGGCTCAGAATGCCTTAGCCGCGAGGGCAATCTGCAAGCATGCTGAAACACGTTCCATTGTACATATGGGCCTTTGATGCTCTCTGACATGTGGCTCCGATTCAGCCAGCGTCGGAGCTCACAGGAGAAACCACACAGCCGCTTATTTGCCACGAAGGCGCACTCCTGCCAGTATGCTCTGGTTGGCGAGCTCGCCTGCCGTGACCGTCTCCTGGGCGCATGAGGACAGCCTGCCTGAACCTGACGTAATGAAGAACCTGCTTTGACACTATGCAAAGCTATCTCGAATGAGTCAACAACCGAGGTTGCTGCAACCTTCGCCCCTGGAACAACGAAACATATCAAGGATGCCTCCCCAGCAACCCCGACACCGACAACCCTGTTCTGGAGCTCCTGCAGCGGCTCTGCCCCGGTCTCTGCCGATGATGGGAGGAAAAACAGGGAGGGCCTTGGTANACATATCAAGGATGCCTCCCCAGCAACCCCGACACCGACAACCCTGTTCTGGAGCTCCTGCAGCGGCTCTGCCCCGGTCTCTGCCGATGATGGGAGGAAAAACAGGGAGGGCCTTGGTATGAACAAGCTCTGCAGCTCCTGATACACTACGACTCCCAACTGCTACTATCTGCTACTCCTCTCCTACTCCTACGGAAGGCACAGTGCCGCTGTTGATGTTTTAACACTTTTCACTTTGAGCATCATGGCGCCATTTTTGCGCGTTGTGTTGTGCCATCATTATGCTTTTCTGTTGTTGTAGCTGCTTGTTCAGTTTGGCATTGCTTCCGTCAGGATTGCCACCCTCTTGCCCAGGAGGAATGAGGCAAGGAGCCTCGGGAGGGACGAATCTGTGTCGTGGCTTTTGGATGAGCCACCGGTCACCAGTCAAAGGCCACGAGCCGCTAGAGCCAGCACAAAAACCCAGCCGCCCTCCGAGGTCCCAAAAGCGACCGAGGCCCCAGCATGGCTTTCTCCTTCATCAGGCCCAACTTCAATCCAATGTCACGTACTAGAGATCCCAGGCTTGCATCCGCAGGGCAGGAGATGGACGCGGCGGTGCCGCTCAAGAGGGACACCTGCAAGGTAGGAAGATTTTCCATCCCTGAACATTGCAGCGAAGAGAGGACCTCTCAAGAAACCTGGACATGCTTCTGAAGGATCCACCTCGAAGGTAACTTCAGCAACGCCCTCAGCCATTGCACCGACTCGATTCTCTGCTGCCCCGCACTGTCGGGACCTTGAAGCCGAAAGTGCCTTCTCGGGATCGAAATGGCTCTTCGATAGTATTTTTTCATGGTCAACCATGCTTGTGCTGATACAGACTCTCCCATAGGGCAAGTGAATCCTCGGCGCCTGACCCCTTGCCCTTGTAGTTGCTGCCGGAGGTCACTCCGGGCCCTGCCATGNAGTGAATCCTCGGCGCCTGACCCCTTGCCCTTGTAGTTGCTGCCGGAGGTCACTCCGGGCCCTGCCATGGAGGCGTACAGACCTCGCATCGCCGTGGGCTGTAAGCAAAGTCTGGCATAGCCTGCATGCGCCGAACGTAACGAGCACATTCCTCCTGGCAAACCTAAAAGCGCCAAGCCCTCGACCGACATGCTTATCGTAGTCTGCCTGTGGCCCACCGTACCTGAATATTGTCAGGTTGATTCGTGGTTGGTACATCCAGTTGTCCGCGTCCTTGGTCCTTGCCTGCAGCTTCATGAAGCAACAGCAGTCGCAGCGGTAGTAGCAGTTGTAGCAGTGCTAGAAGCAGTCGCAGCAGTAGCAGTAGCAGCAGTAGTAGCATTAGTAGCAGTAGTAGCAGTAGTAGTAGCATTAGTAGCAGTAGTAGCAGTAGCAGCCGTAGCAGCAGTAGAACCAGTAGCAGCAGTACAACCAGCAGTGGTGGTAGTAGCAGTAGTAGCAGTACTACTAGTAGTTGTGCTAGTACTGCTACTAGTCCTAGACCTAGCCAGTAGTACTAGTAGTACTAGTAGTACTAGTAGTACTAGTAGTACTAGTAGTACTAATGCTAGTACTAGTACCAGTACTAATAGTAGTAGTAGTAGTAGTAGTAGCAGCAATAGCACTAGTATGTACTAGTACTAGTTCTGGCACTAGTACTAGTTCTACGAATGGTTGTACTGCTGCTACTGGTTCTACTGCTGCTACGGCTGCTACTGCTACTACTGCTACTACTGCTACTACGGCTGCGACTGCTGCTACTGCTGCTACTGCTACTACTGCTACTATTGCTGCTACTGCTACTACTGCTACTACTGCTACTACTGCTACTACTGCTACTACTGCTACTACGCTTCATGAAGCTGCAGGCAAGGACCAAGGACGCGGACAACTGATGGCCATGCTAGCAGTGTGCAACAGCAGCTGGCTACTCCTTGCGATTATACGAACACCTTCAATGAAAGTGTATTCGTCGGTGGCATGCAATGGGTATGTATGGTGGGTGCAGATGTCGAGGTGTCAGGCTCAGGCGCACGAGTAGGGGGGCTGCATTGGGATATGCACTGCGGGATCCAGCTTTCCAACTTTCAATTCCAGAACAGTTAGAAGCTGGTATCTTCAAGCAGCTACGCGTTAAGATGGCAGCCAGCAACTTACAGCCTATCACCTCTGACTATGCAGCAGGGTGATCTGGCAGGAGTGGTCCAGAGTAACAACCGGGACGTCCAGGCCTGCCGCAGCTACAAGCCATGCCATTTGCGCCGCTCGGGCTCGCCNCTGACTATGCAGCAGGGTGATCTGGCAGGAGTGGTCCAGAGTAACAACCGGGACGTCCAGGCCTGCCGCAGCTACAAGCCATGCCATTTGCGCCGCTCGGGCTCGCCAAGAAGCAAAACCAATCTGTAGCTACTGTCACACCGAGCAGCGCTGGAGGTTCGCTTCGGGCCGCTGGAACCCATCCCCGTGCACCGAGCATGTTCTAGTGAGTGCTTTCGAACCCTGTTCCACTGGACAACTTGCACTTCGGCGTTTGGGCCTGAGCGGCGTGAATGGTCCTGGCCAGTTGCCTGCCTTCATGACTCGGACAAATGGACTAGACCTTCCTCAGGCCAACCACCTAGACAACCTCGAATAGCCAGGCAGCGTAATAAGCTTGTCAAGCACCTCTTCACTCGCATTCGCGAGGGCAACCTTCTGTGATGCCGGCACAAACAAATTCAGTGTCAAGGAGGCCAGGCACGACGGTAGCCAGCGTGCGGCGCAAGTTAATGAGAGAGGTTGAAAAGGACGGGGGCTACGAGTAAGATCTGCACGCCACTAGCTCCACGTGCACCACCTGTGCCTTCTTGCGCGACCCGTTTGGGTACGCGGTCCTTCCCCTGATCAAGAACACACTTTGCCTCTCTCTGCACACAAAATCTCGCCGTCTGGCGAACAAATGGCAGAGCTGCGGCTCCGCGGCTCCTGGGAAAAAGCCGGCACCTTGACCGCTATATACACAGCTGTGCATCCAAACGGCGATGGGAACAGGATGTGGCATGAAGGCAGAGCTAGTCCCTTGTGCATGGCATCACACGCTCGGAGAAGAAAAGACTTCCTGCTACACCCTGCACCTCGCCCTACACCTCGGCTATCGACCTACATCTCGCTACTAACAGGAGCCCACCAGCTCAGCTCAGCTTGGCCCTGGAGCGTCATGGTCCCTTCGCTTCAGTGCAGCAAACCGCACAACTTCAGTTTCACCCGTCCGACTCAGCTACTCTCTGCCCTTCCGCACACTTACAGTCTTCCTGCCTCCAGCGACTTCACAGATGGCATTGACATTACCCGCGCCAGGCTCTTTCCTGAAGCTTTGCTGGAGCATCAGCGGCCTACACTCCGGCTACCAGTGAATTGGTTTGATGATGTTCGCAGGCAGCAATCCTGGCAAATCCTGGCAATATCAAAGACAGTGATTAGAACACCATGCCCACAACGTCACCCTGCACATGGTTCCAACGCCCAGGCCGGCGTCCTGTCTGAGAAGCATCAGGGTTGACCTCGAGCGGACACCTTGGCATCAAAGCAGATCATACAAACGACCAACTATACTACTCCGTGACTATTATAATACCATACCAGACGCAAGATCTTGTAAGACTGAACGCCCTTTCATCGCATCAACATCTGCCCAAACCAGACGTGCAGCACTGTAGCTGGCATGGTCGCGCTGCTATCTGAGGATTGTGTTGGTTGGAAGTCACCACTATACGTTCGAGGATCCACATATGCTTCACATCTGGACCTCCTCGCACTACATGCAGGACGTGAGCAGGTCTCTCCCGCTTTGGCCTAAAACGATTGAGATGTGAGCCCATTGCATGCCAAATGCAAGCGAGATGCATGTGATCACAAGAGAAACGGCCATATTTAGGAAGTTGTAAAGGTGGACGTTCCGGCGTCACCTGTCTGCTCCAGCTGCTCTGTCGTGCTCTGTCACGAAGGTTTGCAGCGTGGCAAGAAGACAGAGCAACGGCAAATTTCTGCCTCGACAACGGGCATGACGAACGGAGGAGGCCCATATCTCTCCTTGCGCATGGCAGCCCACGACACTGGCTTGATATGTCTATGTGAGCACTGCGGAAGGGAAGACGATGCCACAAAGGCCGCTCTTGCAATCGATGGTGAAGATGCTTCTTGAAACACCAGGCTGTGCAGAAACCACAAACGCAGCATCCTTGGTGTCGTCGCCCACAAAGCGGCTCATTGAACCCTGCAGCTCCTGCAGAGACCGCAGAGTTTCTGGAAGGTCTTATGCCCGCAGGCTTCGAAATGCAATTGGGCGGGCCTCACCAGTAGGCTTCCGCCTGCGAACGCTGATGTACGATGCGTTTTTGACCTGCAAACTAAAACGGCGCCGGGCAAACACCTCCAGTCTCTCAACCGGCCGTCCCTCGACTGAGCATGCAACGACTTCAAAGCCGTGCAGCTGCGACAACAGCAGCTCACCTTGTGGACCCATGCATCGTCGCAGCTGTCCTACCGCTCTTCCTGATCCGATCTTCTCTCGTCCTCATGCTGAAGATCCATTTTGACACCCTGGCGCCGGGAGCTAAACGAGAATCCCCTTTCCTATCCCAACCTGAAATTTAAATGCAGCAACAAGGGCTGAAGGATGATCCCCAGCCCATGTCTAGGCATCCAGCGCGGCTTGGCCGGGTGCAGCTTCCGGTGCCGCACGTACTCATGTTCTCCTCTACAAGGCTACGTTTCTCTGCGCACCGAAGTAGAGTAACATGGAAGAGCTTGCAACACTCGCAGCCGGGTGCAGCTGCGCTTTGCTATGGCAGTGGAGTCTCCATTCTCGAGGCTCGCACCAGTGCAGAGTGTCTTCCAGATACAATCTGCAGAGACCCGGTCGACTGACGCAGGTATGCCTCGCTGTCAAGCTCGGGGGCAGATCCGAGAGAGACGGATCAGATGCAACTAGGACAACAGCGCAGACATTTCATGTAAAACAGAAGGGTTGTCCTAGCTTGAGATGTTCAGAATGTAGGAACATCACGATCGCATCAGGCACACTTGCGGTTCTTCTGTTCTTCAGGTCATGTGTTGCTCAGAGCATGACCACCTTAGCACCGGCTGCCGAAACCGTTGCAGCCTGGGAGTTGCCCCCGCGTCGTGGATGTTGGCTTGGCCTCGCCCATGCCGTCCTCGCAGCTTCCGCGACCACCCGTGCCCGTGCAGGTCTACAAGACAATCAGAAACTCGGTGAAGCCCTTCAATCCGCCAGCCTCTGGTGACACATGCCATCATGATTTCTATTTCCTTATACACACAAAGTTGCTTGGATGATTCATACGATTCAGTAAGCACAGATTTGGTATGCGTGGCCTGCGAGCCTTTTTCGCTTGTCATTCTTCAAACCGTCAGCCGCAGGCTCCCCCACAACCTGCACAACCACTTCCAGAGCAAGCGACGCTCCATCCAAGAATGGTTGCCAGGCTGTGCGTATGTTGAGAAGCAAATCCCGTCAGGGACTCCATAAAATGGAAACAAACAAGAATCTGTCCCGTCTCGGGCGCTGTTGTTAATCGGTCTCGAATCATTACGCTGCAGTCTTTGCCATGTTCGGGCAACAGAGCAATTGGATGAAAGTCATCATCACGAGCTTATTGCACCCTTCACTTTGGGCATTTGGAAGTCAGTCCTGGAGCAACTGCTAAGCAGTCCACCGGAGCGCACGGAAGACTTCTTGAGCCAGGCTGTAATCTAAGGACCTTTCGGCAGGATGATGGCCAAGACTATGACTCCGACAATCCGAATGCTTACTGCTTGCTACATGATACATGCAACATAATATTAATGGCAATATATACATGCTACCACAATACCCACTATGAGTTTCTAGTATTTGCTGCTGCTCGCTACCACTTGGCACTGCTAGTACTACCACGACGCCAACAATGATGCCGGTTGCTGCTTCTGCTGCTGCTGCTGCTGCTGCAACCAATAACATTCGTACGACTCATTATTATGAATATCTATGAATCACAATGTACCTACTTCCACTACTAAAACTCAAGCTCTAACAAACCGACTTACAGCATGCTGCAGAAACAGATATCAGGTGATATCAGATACATGGTGTTCACACCATGTGATGAGATCATCGATGTCTGGAGCATTCTCACCCCTTATATCCGCCATTGGCGTTCCAAGTTTTGCTGTAGCTGGGCCTCTGCACGAATACGCGCACTCCATGACCCATGTGTACATAGCAGGGGCGGGCGGACGCGCGGACCTCGTGCTGGTTCTGGTGCCTCTGCTGGTGCCGATGCTGGTGCCGGTCCTCGTGCTGCTGGTGCTGCTGGTGGCGGTGCTGGTGGTGCTGGTGTTGGTGCTGGTGCTGGTGCTGGTGCTGGTGCTGGTGCTGGTGCTGGTGCTGGTG
>BGNK01000106.1:90376-103134 GCA_003297005.1 Symbiodinium sp. clade A Y106 | reverse complement strand
ATAGCGGTATAGCGGTATCGCGGTATAGCGGTATAGCGGTATAGCGGTATAGCGGTATAGCGGTATAGCGGTATAGCGGTATGGCGGTATAGCGGTATCGCGGTATCGCGGTATAGCGGTATAGCGGTATCGCGGTATAGCGGTATAGCGGTATAGCGGTATAGCGGTATAGCGGTATAGCGGTATAGCGGTATAGCGGTATAGCGGTATCGCGGTATAGCGGTATAGCGGTATAGCGGTATAGCGGTACAGCGGTACAGCGGTATAGCGGTATAGCGGTATAGCGGTATAGCGGTATAGCGGTATAGCGGTAGCGGAGCGTTAGCGGTACTAGTAGTAGTAGTAGTAGTAGTAGTAGTAGTAGTAGTAGTAGTAGCAGTAGTAGTAGTAGTAGTAGTAGTAGCAGTAGTAGCAGTAGTAGTAGTAGTCGTCGTCGTAGTAGTCGTAGTAGTCGTAGTAGTAGTAGTAGTAGTAGTAGTACTCGTCGTACCAAACAAGAAGCAAAGATTGAAGGAACCAGGTCAGGTAGTAGTAGTCGTCGTCGTAGTGATAGTTCAGAGACGCCGGCAGCATGCATGTTTTGATTCTCCGCAGCTGTGTTCGCATGAAGGGACGACAGGATCCAGTTTCTGAAACTCGAAGACGGCAACCTGGCACAGAAGGGTCTGGCCGTTTTACTCTCCCATTGCACGATGCTGGGATAAACAGTGAGAAATCCGCACCGATAAAGGCCATCTAAAGTAGTTGAAATTTTGGCAATCTTCGGAGAACGATTTGTCCCATGCGCTGCCTCTCCCACGGCAGCGTCGACGCAGCCGTTGAGGCAAAGGCCCGCCGATGCTGCATGCTGCTGGATGGCTGCTACCTGCGAGCTGTGTGCATGGCCTAGCCGCCTGCATTGTTGCAATGCTTTTGGCCGAAGTCTCTAGTCTCGAATTATCCGAGTAGCTCCAACGCTGGCCCCGCGTATGGTGTTCGCAAGAACCTGGCACGGGCATGCGATGCATGCGGCAGGGGCTACCACGTCGGCGCATGGCCCCTGGCTACATCGGGAGCTTCACCGGCCAAGCAGCTAGGCGCCCACCGGGTCGCAGGGCACAAGCAGCCGCCTTGAAGAGCCGGAAGCCGGCAATTTCGTACCTCAGAAGATTTCAGGATTTCAGCCCATATTACTGCTGTCAACATCCCAGTTTGTGAACCCAAAGAATTGCCGACACGGAGCAGGATCCTGCAAACCTAATGCAGCACCCGACTGACTGCTGCAGTGCGAACACTGCAGCTCCAGCAGGCTCTTTGCAATCAAGCTGCAGGATGTCCTTGCCACGGCGGCAAGTCACAGGACGATGGCAACGAATAGCACAAAACCAGAGCTATGTAAGAGTCTTTCTGCATCGAACCCCATAAGTCGAGCCACCCAACCGCAATGGAGACACACGCGCCGAAGAAACAGGCAACTTCTTCTGCAGTCAGGATGCCGAGCCGATCACCAGGTCAAAGCCTGTCAACCACAGAGGCCGGTCCTGGTGAACGGAACGAGCGACGGTCAAGAAAGTTGCGTTTGCAGCTTGCAGTGTGCTCTGTCAGCTTCATGAAAGACAGCTTGCGACAGGACACGGGAAACGGCTGATGAGGATACAACACGGACTCAGCTCAAAATTGGAGCCCCGCAACAAGCCTCCCAGCGAAGTGCTTTGACTTCTGCCCTGCCTGAACGGAAGCGGTGTCTAGTCCCAGGGCTAAATCCCGTTCAAAGCCGCAGCCAACACCGTCTAAGAGCACCTCTTCAGCATCTGTATGGGTGCCCCGGTGCCTTGCAGGCCGTTTAGATCGACGTTCAGCTGAAGCAGCCGCAGGACTCCTCGCAGAGCAGGCTCTTGCGGTACAGGTGCACAGGTGCAGGAAGTTAATCCCTGGCTGTCGTCGAAAGTCGCTGTTTGAACAGCGTAATTATGGAATGCAGGGACACTGACTCCGTGATAAGAACAGTGCATAGCTGGCATGGCTCGCACTCCTTGAAACGGTATCGGATGTGCGGAGCTTCTCCTGGATGGCAGTCTGTCAGGACCACGTGCGCCCCAGCCGAAGCCAGCCACAAGCCAGGAAGCCCCATGCCAGAACCTCGGCACTTTCCAAGAAAAGGATCGAAGGGCCTTGCTCCTAGGATGTCCTAGGTCTTGCCCAGACCCAGACCTCACATGCTCTGGGCAAGTTCCAGAGTCAACGGACTGACACCAGCCGACGCCGGGCCGCCAAGCTCCAGCGCCTTGCCAGTGAAGGCTTCGCGCGAGAGCCTCCAGCACAGGGCCGGCACCTGCATTGCCACAACAAAGCAGCCACTAGCAGCACTAGCACGGCAATCGTCCTTCTTCCAAGCTGCCCTTCTGGTTGACACCAAGTTGCGGTGTCGAAAATGCAGGCACACATGCTGTTCCTGGATCAGTATGACTTTCTGCCAGAGGTCCATGTGACGACACCGTACAACGAGCTATCTTCGGACTTAGGAAAGGCATTCAAACACTCTTCAAATTGACTTGACAAGGTGCAAGATGCTGTCATCGTTGAAGTCTTCTGGCAGCAGCTTGGACACTTCGGAAACTTCCTGTCATGCAGTGCTTTCCGCGCGGGAAGAGACGCCTCGCTGCCCAGGAGCCTCCATTTCCAAAGGTAGGGCGGCCTGTCAAGGCTTCACACGGCCGAGCTTGACTTGGGCGCAGTATGAGATCCGGCCTGTCGTGCTGCGGCCCAGAACTGCAAGTCTCGCCCCGCCACAGTCGCACGGTGTACGGCCTTGCAGCTTCCATGGGACAGCTCCTCAGCTGATTGCCTCATCCGGCTCGGAGGCCCAGGCCACCGGCATCTCACAGAAGTCGAAGCCATCCATGAAAGCCGGAAGCGAAGGGAGCACGTGGACGACGCGGTGTGGGTTTTTTCGACTTTGCCGGCCTTTACTTTGCTCTGGAAGGTGCTGTATCATGCTGCGATTGATGTTGCAGGAAATGAGATGAGGAATTCATGCAATGTCATTCTGTCACAAGTTGCTGAAGCGGCTTAAACATCTCAGCACATGCTCGCTCTCCTTGCTGTAGTATGCTGTAGTCACTGATTTGTCATTGCGACGACCAAGGTCGTCCATCATGGATGACCACGTGGTCTTCGTCAAACTACGGAAAACTCCTGCTTGACGGCTGCAGGGATGGATTCTGGGTGAGTCTTCGCGGTCTTCGCGCACAATGGGGAAATTGACAAGCTGAAGCCCTGCAGTCTTTGCAAGCCATGGCGAGAAGCTAGTCTTAGGCTAGCCTCTGAATTATGTGGAGGCCACGGCTGCCAGCAAGTACGTCGCTGAACTCATTGACCTCGCTCCACGAGCCGACAACAAAACAATGTCAGCCTCTCTAGCTCGCACTGCACTTCTCTCCACACCTAATGGCCTGGCCCATTTCGTGCGGCCAGGGCTCACTGAGCGCGAAGACCGCCTCGTCCAACACTGCCTCCGTCTGCCCCTTGACCTGTGAACGAGAGACGCGGATGACGCGGCCTGGCGCCGCTGCGCCGCTGCAGCCTCTGAGCTCTGGGCCAACCAGCCTAGATCTCCGCAGAGCTGCCCGGGCTGATCCCCGCTTTGGCAGTCCGAGAGCTCCCTGCGCCCACGGCCCGTCACGGCCCACGGCACAAACAAAACAGCATGCGCTTTTCAGGCCCCAGGCCTGCAAAGCTTGGGAAACTGGTTCCTCGCAGTGGGAACGCTACGACAAAGAAAAGTGACATGAGGCACCCGATTTTCAGCTGAGCTACGGGGTCTTCAGGAGCGTCTCCAGCGTCTTGAGGGCGAGCTCTTCCGCGTCTGGCAGCGCTCTGCCGGGGTCCCGGCGCAGCATCGGGTCTGCCTCATACACGAAAAACAAGGGAAGCGATTCCATCGCCTTCAATGCAATGGTAGAGAGAGTTTTCTCGACATGCATTGCTGCACCTGGCGGACCTGTTGATGGCGCAACAGGATGTGCCGCACCTTAGCGAAAACGAGTATTGGCACTGGCACCAATAACCAGCACGTCAGGATGCGCCGTGTAATCAGCTTAATCGGAGCCTACTGTGCCGAAGATAAGCTAAAAAGGGAGCAAAGCACACGGGAGCAAGAGGCAAGGACTCATGAGTTGTAACCTCAAGTCCCAGAGCAAAGGCTGACACAACAACATGCAAACGAGACCACTCTCTGAACAAGGCTGGCGGTGAACCAGACGCACAGTCTTATACGACCATATAAGACCCGACAATAATGGTAATAACTGAGTCATAGGATTCCGTAGTTCTGTTTCAGTCACATGGCCTGTTGTGGCTTTTGCTGAGACCGCTCCACCGAATGCATACTGACAGTCGCAGAGATGAAATGAGATGAAGGCTTCGGACGTCGTTACAACTTTAAGGTCTGATCCTCAACCGAAATTGGGCAGTGCACCCGCACAGTGTCGGAGCTGCCGGTCTTCTGGCGCTTAGCAGCAGAAGTTTCGGCCTCGCTGCAGCAATACGGATTAATGACAAGTGGCAACCAGCGGTTACGTAATTTAATTGGCAACAAGGTTTTGGCTCGATCCAGAGAATGATAACCATCAAACTATCAAACGTGTTGAAATCAAGCATGCCCTGCCTTTCCAGACCGCCTCACGCTGATGCACACCTCGTGGTTGAGGAGCACATTTCCACTCGTGAATCGTAACTCTCTGAAACATCATGCATAAACGCCGCAAGCATCATTTATGACAGTGACTATTTATGACGACAGTAGTGTTTTCGGGCTATTGGCAACGTAGCGAGGCATGATGCCAATGTTTGCCACAAGTACCGGTCAAGCACATGGAAGTGCGCTCGACCCTGCCCAGGCGCAGAAGCGCTGGACGCGTTTGCCGGCGAGGACGGAGTGCTTGCATCCGACAGCGCGTTGAAGACCAAAACGGAGGCCTTGGGCCTCAGATACGCCCAAACGGCCCGAACGCCTCATCTCCTACCAATACTGTACAACGGGGCCTCCATCCGAACACACAAAATGTGTGGTCAGTGTCCCATTCTTCAGCTACTCCTATGGCACTGGCCCACAGTCTTCGACTCACCTTGTGTGCGGCAAAGAAACCAAGTCCAAACATGCCCCAAACCAACCAACTCTTTGCCCTGCGGCCTTCTGGAATGTGCGGCTGCTGCTCGAGTCAGGCTCTCATCACTGAGAGAAGCCGTCGCACCACCTTTGACAAGAATCACAGTGCGACAGCGCGCTGTAGTCTCTTTCCTCAGCCCCTCATCTAGGCTCCTGGGCTGGATGCATGGCGATCGAGGCTGCACTCAAGAAACCAGGGCCAGCACAGAGAAGTGCAAAGCGCACAGAAGCGTTGGTCGAGAGCATATAGCTGACAGACTTCGGCTCCATGAGCACCAGCGGGCGTGGAAAGCGCAGATCCCGAAGGCCTGGGCCCAGGCCAGTCGGTGGCGGAGATGAGAGCAAAGCAGCGAGCGTCTCAGATTCTCCTCTTCACTTCCTTTCTTCATCTTCCTCATGCTCTTCAGTTTTTTCCTTTTCTCTTCGCGGGCCAAGGCTCCCAGGGCCCGGCTGCTTTGGGCGCCCTCGCGGAGCAGTGCCTCGCTGCGCGGCAGCGCCTCTGCGGCCATGGGCCGCGACACGGTGCGGACAGCCTCGTCACCTCAACGAACAGCACGCGCACAGAGACGGAAGAGAAGAGAAGAGGAGAAGACGAGAAGAGGAGAAGAGAAATTCCCTCTTCCAGCCCAGTTGCAGATGGCTTCGGCTTGCCGGAAATCTGGCGCCACCACCTTCCAGGCCACCCACACAAGCCGCTTCTCAGCACTCCCACTCACAGGGTTTGTAGGAATGAGGATACAACGAGCGTGTTACATCTCTACTGTTCCCGAGGCACTCTGGGCAACGTTGGAAAATTGGCTGGTCTGTGCAACATGCGGCACCCGGCGCCGAGCCTCCATCTTCGAAATCTTCCGCTTTAGCTCTTTCGCGGCCCGCTCGGCTTCCTTTGCCTCAGAACTCAGAACGTCCAAGGCTCCGGCATCTCTACGTCATGCGGAGACACAGCACCGCTCCAACACTTCCATGATATGCCACCCTGCATTTTGCCACGGCACCACCTCCTCGATGATAGAATCCTCGAAACACAGATGCGAATGGTGCCAGTTGCGATGGTCATTGCAGACTTTCTATACTCGCTCCCAACCTGCCGTCTGAGTCTCAGTGGCTGCGGCCTTGTCCACGCCCAGCAAGGCCGCTGCACCGGAACGCGTGGCGACCTGCGACCGCAGGTGCTGCAGGCTCGCGTCACGCATTCCCCGAACACAACCCCAAATAGTTTGTCGGTATATGTCGGTATCTTCGTGCGGGGGTGCCGTCAGGTCTGTCTTGCCCTCACCAAGCCAGCAAGAAAAGCCCTGCCTCCGCACGAAGAACCCGGCGAAGCTCGCGGCACGACTCGATATCCTGCCGTATTCCGCATGCTGGAGAATGAAATGTCAGTTTGACCATGCTTTGGACATTGTTGTCCCCAGGCCTCGGCAATCATGGCCTCAAGCTTTTCGCGAGACCTCGCGAAGTCGACACAAGACTCCGGGTCGCCCTTCGAAACCGGACTGGAGGCCTAGCTTTGGAGCAAGTTTCTGCTGAGCTTGCTGTGTGCGGAGGCCTGGTCTGCCCTCACCAACAACGACTCTCGAACAGGCCAGGCTTCAAGGTGCGCTTTGTGCCCGGAAGCTTCTGAAGTCAAACTTCATCCCGAAATCCCAAATCATTCTCCGTACCTGTCTACCCCAGACATTAACACTAAACATTCAGTCGAGGTTAAGGGGGGTGTGCAGTTATTCCTGCTGAAGTTCGCATGCAGTGGGACTTGGCAGCCCAACTTAAGATTCCATATGTGCCAAAGTTCATGTCCTGAAATACGTCTGAACAAGATTCGATACCAGTATGAAGCGTGCGGAAAAGATCCACAACATGCAAAGCTCCGCAGGGCCAAAGACCGACTAGCTGCCAATGCAGCGTCCGAAAAGCACGTTTACCGGCCCAGCAGCTCTTCTAACCGTGCGAAGGCCAAGCCAAAAGCTCTCCTGCATGTTGATGCTTCTTCGATGCCTCGCCCTCCACCCCACCGTCACGTCAACTTGGACCCTACAGTATTTTGGGCATGTTTCGCATGCCGTCGTCCTATGGACTCACGAGCCATGTGGTCGTATGATGTTCCCTGCGAACAGTTCGTGCCCCTGCCACAGTTCTGACAAACGAGAAATGTTCCTATGACCCCTGCAACCTATCAACGCTGGCAGCCATGAGTTAGTTCTCCTGTCAGCATCGCACTCCGCGCCCGTCTGCTTGTCCGGGTGAACTCGGAGTGCCCAGCGTCGGTACGAAGCCTTTACCTGAGTTGGACTTTGTGAGGAAATGGCGGCAGCTATCGGCGCTCGTGGCTCTTCCCGTTGCCTGCTTCTCATCGATCTCTTCGCTGTCCGCGAGGAGCACGTCGAAGCTGAAGCAAGCAACCACGGTCGGGCGTAAACCACAACTACACATCTCCGAATACGCATGGCGCTTTCTGCCCAGACTCGACCATTCGAGCACGGATCAAATTGAGCTAGGAAGCCACGCAGCATGTGATTCTGCAGCAACATCCCAGAAGAAGTTTGAGTTTGGATAGGACGTGAAGTGTTGCATCGAAGTAGCACCAGCATTCAACCGTTGCTTTGTTGACTCTTGGACATTATGGTCCCCGTTGCAAAGCGAAATGGATGCTTCAACGATGCGCACCTTGCGCTTTATCACGGACTCCACGGACACTTCTACGGAAGGAGCACACTGCAGCTTCAGACTTCAGGCAGGCGGCACGTTCGGTGCACTGAGGATGCGGTGGACATCGTCCAGTTGTTCCGGCTGCTGATGGTACAGGAGGCCATTAGAGACCTCATCCAGCACAAGTGCCACCGTCCCCGCTTCCTCCCAACTTCTTGGCATCCGGCCATTCCACCAGCCTTCCAGAAACGCTGCTGCTCCTCTGGCTCCTCGAGGCCAGCCGCCTTCTCCAAGAGCGGCGTGGCGCTTGCGGCCTGCGAGCTTAAAATGGAACTGAGCTGAGCACCGTAACACGAGGACTCGGAATGCGCAAAACCAACAGCGATCATGATAAGAAAAGCCTCGACTCCAGGCATCTGGCCTGGCCCTCCCCTTCCAGAAGCACCACGCGGCAGTCGCCAACACCGCTCATGACCAGGCGGTTTCCTTCTGAAAAATCTATACACATTCCCCTTTCACACCTCTAATCAGTCTAATCTTCAATGGTCGCATCGAAAAGAGGGGGACATTTGATGAAGGGTTGGTGATGTGCCCAACCCGTGACAATCTGAGTTGACCCGCGTGTCTGGTTCGAGATTTCGACAAATCGAGGGGCCCAGCAGCAAGGCCAGCAGCGCGGAGCAGCCACCTGCACCGCAGTGCCGCAGTGACTTCACCTCTTCAAATGAAGTGCGAGTGCTGCCAGAGCCGCCGTACGGGCTGCATGCGGATCCAGGACCTGGACAGGAGAAGGACAAGGGCGACTCACGACCAGGCCAGGGTTGCCCTTGTTCCTGGGCGCAGAGCCGCTCAGCAGCTCACCATCCAGGTCCCGCAGTGTGGCCTCGGTCAGCGGCTGATAACTGTCCTAAGTCCTAGGCTCCTTAGCCATCCCCAGCCTCCAGCACTCCCTGCAGATCCTTGCGGAGCTTGTGTTTCACAACGCAGATCGGATACACCCGGGCCCACCTCCGTGGTGAAGACATGGATCTTCTCAGCGAGTCGGGGCAGAAGCTTCTTGTGAAAATTCCTTGAGGACAGGCAATGGCAAGCAACACCATTGCAAGGGCGCGCAGCCCTGCCCCGTTGCGAGGAGCGACGGCGAACAAAGGTGGAAAATGCTATGCAGCCGCGAAGCTCGGCACACCACTGTGCTGCATCGGCATTGCGTACGCCGTAAAAGAGGGCCTTGTGCTGGCACATGGGTGAGGTCGAAAGTTGTCAATTCACTCCCCCCGTGGTTTGGCTTGATTTTGCCGGAGTGGCGAAAGCGCTGGCAGGACGGTCCACGAAGCTCAGTGGCAGCTTCAGAGCCAACCGTGCGATCTTCGTCACCTCGAGAGAACAGAACTAAATTATGTAGCCATGTCTTGCAATTCTCTTAACCCACACTCCTCATTTGCCTGAACACTTGAGCACCGTTTGACCATTTGTGATTTGTAAAACTAACTAGACCGCAAGAAGCGATGCTCCGGGCTTCTGCTTTTGCATTTGTTCAGACAACGAAACAACAGAAACGTTGTATTCCCTTCCTCCTTGAGTTCCCTTCAACTTTCTGCCACAGTCTGTAGAACGCTGTGCACAATGCGGAAAACAAAACGGACAACTGCCAGCAAACAGACTTTTCCTCGAAGGGTGCACGGTCCGGTCCGGACCACCCGGACCCAAATTCCCCCAAAAGCTTTGTCTAAGCCGGATTGTGGAAATATGTGCCGTAATCCTCCACTGTACAAGTAGTGTTTGTAGAGACGCTTTGTCAAGCATTCGCCCACACTTTCAACTTGGTTCGACATCTCACTTGCGATGAATTTTCTCCAGAAGTCAATTCCCAGAGTGCCTTTGCCTCTTTCTTTCACAGGCTTGACGGCGAGCCCCCGCTGTGCGTCTGGGTATCTGCCCCCCCCCCCCCACACACACACTCTCTCTCTCTCTCTCTGTCCCTCTCTGCAAATACCGGCTCGAGGCCCTGACATCGTTGAGGATCACCGCACGGTCCAGCTTGGTGCCTCGGCCTCGGACCAAGCTCTCTGTCTTTCCCTCTCTATGTGAAGTTGAGGTTGAAGCATGGTCTTGACCTTGCTCAACTTATGTTCAAGGGGCGGGAGCTTGAGGCACTCCCGGCGCGCACGAGGAGGTCGTACTCCTGTTAGATTGGCTCAGCACTCCCAGCTCGAGCGAGAGAGTGGAGATGGAGCGGCCTGCGGAGTGTGCGGAGGATCGATGTCCTGCCACTCTGCGCTTGTACCTCGACGGACGTAGCTCCCAGCCTGCATGAGCAGATATGGCACAGTACCACGCATCAGCACGTGCTGCCTTCTCGCCCGTCTGGAAGAAGAACACTTGGCCTCGCCAGTCGCCAGACCACGCGACGCAGATGCGGCAGAAGCGCGGATGTGTCTCTGCGTCCCTTTGGTGAAAGTGTTTCCAAGGCTGCAGCTCTGGGGATGCACCAGCCTTGGCTGGTGGCGATCCACGAGAACCCGGGTGAAACTCGCGAACTCGAGGTTCTGCACAAGCTTTGCAATCACTACAGTATTCAGGCGTCCTCCTGAGTGCTGCCGAGAGGCATGGTCGGACTGTGCCGTGTCCAGCCTTCACCAGGGGGCACGAGCGCCTCCTCGACAAAGCGGGTCGGTGGAGCAAGACAGTCAAGAGCAAGGCAGGAGCAGAGAGCAGCGACGTCTGTCGTCGTGTGCTCTCGAAGGAGGCATGGCCCGGTCGCCCGCCTCCTTGCTCAGAAGCTCCTGGTTGTCCCGGAATCCTCGCACAGGAAAGAACAGGCTCGCGCAGCAAAGAAGTCCTCCCTCCCGGACCCGGAAGAGGATGGTTGGTGTACAGGTCTTTCTCGTCGACGGCTGACAGCCTCAACTGACAATGTCTCTGAGAAACCGCCGCAAATCACATCTAACACGTGTGCACCTTCTTATCACGTCCCAGAGGCTGCTGAGGTGTCCAGCGCGTCTTCTTCAGCTTTAGGCACACCTCACAATAAAAATGAGGCGAAGGCGCTCACTGCACCCCTAGCCCCATGGCAGAACGCTGAAAAACTGCGACCAGGAGGCAGATCTTGCCCCAGCCTGGGATGAAAGGCGAAGATTGTCTCGGCAACTGGCAGAAGCCCTTTGTCCGGCCTCGCCCTCTGCCAAGAACTTCTTGCCAAGCTCCATTCCGTCCTCTCTTCGGAGCATTGCAGGCCGATTCGGAAAGTATGCGGTTCTACCCACAAGTTCGGAATCCTAAATTGGTCAGGTCAGAGCACAGCCACGGACACACTTGCCCAAACACAATGCAAAGTTTCAAAGCAGGTCGGTCAAGCTGCAGTCCAACTGCCTCTGGACGCCGACACGACTCAACGGGCTGACAGTCGGGGCCGCTACGTTTCCCTTTACTTTTCTCGGCATGACTCAGAAGTCCTTGACTGCTTCTTTGCGGTTCGCCCGTGGGGGCCCCTCCAAGTTCACCGCCTTCATGTAAGGCACCTGCTGTGCAATGTTTGCAGCGTGATGCAGCGTGCACAGAGCGACCAACCTACGAGAGGCTCGTGTGCTTGGCTTTCTGCTAAATCGTGTAGGACCTGCCTTGATGTTGCATGTCAGCAAGGCATTGAAGGACTTCGTGACATGCTCCTGGCAGCATAATGAATCTCAAGGCAACCTGAATCTGAAGTAACGTGTTCGCAGTCCGCGCATCAAGCTCCCACGTTCTGCGATTCCCCACCATTCCTTGATCATCACGTTCAGGACATGGAAGTCTCCTACAAGGGTTGATCCATCCAGGCATCACTCGGTCAGACAGCACACATCTAACCCCCTCGATCTTTGCTCTTTGGCAATAGCCTGAGACGGGCTTGCAGGCGGGGTGGATATTCGCCATGGAGACACATTTGAAGGATGCGCCGTGGCGAGAGATTGCGGTACTCAGAATCTAAGTGAGGGCTGCAACTACAGCTTGGCCTTGACTGCGTAGCTTGGTGAGCTCAACTCGAGACAAAGAAGAGACATGTGTTATCATTTCGCTAGCTCTACCAGTAAGCACGCTTTGTACCGAGTCGCTTGTGCTTACTATTCTTGGTTGATGCGTGCAGCCTGTCTTCAGCTGCCTGCATTTTGGTTCTCTTACATGTGGCACAGGCAACTAGGGGGTTGAGCTGGATTTGAGCAGTTCAGCGGCGACAAAGTTTCGCGCAAGCAAGCGAAACCAGGGATTCTGAGAGCAGGAGAGGAGGAGTCCAAAGGCTGCAGGTACTTGGAAGACCCCGTGGGGGGCGTGGGTTGGAGCACTAGTCGCAGGATCTTTTAAGGCAGGCAGAAATCTAAATCCATGCCGGCACCGGCCGAACGCGGAAATGTCAGGTAGCCCCACTTGAGCGTGCCCGAGTGCCGAGCGTGCACAACTCCTTGGCCTCCCCGTCGTTGAAGGCATGACGAATGTCTTGTGAAAGAAGTTTATCAGGCCATGGACCTCATAGGAGTTTCAGTGGGACGACGATTCTGCAGCATTGCCACAGCTCATACCACTAGCATCGCTTGCGAGGGAGCTTCCTGGCTTCAGCACCACGTCAAGGGGGTCACCCAGAGGGAAGGTTCCACTCGCGAGCCTCTGCGATCAGTCGACGGATATCATTTGCCGTTCACAGCTTCGGTGCGTGCAAGCACCGATCGCGAAGCATTAGCAGATATCATCATTGCCATACTCGCATGCACTCGCATGGCAGCGCCGTCTCGACGTTTGAGAGAGAGCTGCCACGGCCATCGTCCCAAGACACTCCATGCGGGCCGCCGGGTCAATCTATGGAATGACAGGCCCTCTAGTTTGAAAGAAACTCCGTGAGCAACAGCGAGGTGCCATCCAGCAAATATCATGACTTCACTTCAGCTAGCACGACACTCGCGCAACGGGGTACTCAATGCTCAGCGTACATGGCTACCGC
>BGNK01000106.1:73907-90328 GCA_003297005.1 Symbiodinium sp. clade A Y106 | reverse complement strand
GTGATAACATCCTGAGCTTCCGCTCGATCTCTCGGCGGAGGATACTGCCCCTGCGGAAGTCATCTTCTGAGGACGAGCCTAACAAGGCCAGCTTTTCAGCAGCACTTCAGCATAGAACACTTCCACGTAACAAACAGATTCTGGTGTTCGCCACTTTTTTGCCTCACCATTGGAAGCCTGGCCATGACTGGGCTCTTGCATCGAGGGGGTCACCCAGAGGGAAGGTTCCACTCGCGAGCCTCTGCGATCAGTCGACGGATATCATTTGCCGTTCACAGCTTCGGTGTGTGCAAGCACCGATCGCGAAGCATTAGAAGATATCATCATTGTCGTACTCGCATGCACGCGCATGGCAGCACCGTCTCGACGTTTGAGAGAGAGCTGCCACGGCCATCATCCCAAGACACTCCATGCGGGCCGCCGGGTCAATCTATGAAGTGACAGGCCCTCTATTTTGAAAGAAACTCCGTGAGCAACAGCGAGGTGCCATCCAGCAAATATCATGACTTCACTTCAGCTAGCACGACACTCGCGCAACGGGGTACTCAATGCTCAGCGTACATGGCTACCGCNTTTGAAAGAAACTCCGTGAGCAACAGCGAGGTGCCATCCAGCAAATATCATGACTTCACTTCAGCTAGCACGACACTCGCGCAACGGGGTACTCAATGCTCAGCGTACATGGCTACCGCTTGAAGGAGTGGTTCTCAGGCCATGGACCTCATAGGAGTTTCAGCGGGATGACGATTCTGTAACATCGCCACAGCTCATGCTGCCGGCATCGCTTGCGAGGGAGCTTCCTGACTTCAGCACCGGTGATAACATCCTGAGCTTCCGCTCGATCTCTCGGCGGAGGATACTGCCCCTGCGGAAGTCATCTTCTGAGGACGAGCCTAACAAGGCCAGCTTTTCAGCAGCACTTCAGCATAGAACANGTGATAACATCCTGAGCTTCCGCTCGATCTCTCGGCGGAGGATACTGCCCCTGCGGAAGTCATCTTCTGAGGACGAGCCTAACAAGGCCAGCTTTTCAGCAGCACTTCAGCATAGAACATTTCCACGTAACAAACAGATTCTAGTGTGCGCCACTCTTTTGCCTCACCATTGGAAGCCTGGCCATGACTGGGCTCTTGCGTCAAGGGGGTCACCCAGAGGGAAGGTTCCACTCGCGAGCCTCTGCGATCAGTCGACGGATATCATTTGCCGTTCACAGCTTCGGTGCGTGCAAGCACCGATCACGAAGCTTTAGACGATATCATCATACACGCATGCACTCGCGTTGCAGCAGGCAGCTGCGACGGCCACAACACTCCGTAGGCGCCACCACTTTAAAGGATGGCTTTGCGTGCTGCCACATGTCTGCCAGTATCCACTCAGTCACACAATCAACACGCAAGTGCAATTCATACAGCAGCCTCAGCACAAAATGGCCACACAAGGCCAGGGAAGCTGCTTGCAGGCCTCTGTAATCTTAAATGAGAAGACACATGGCCAGGCACCCTTACAACTCGTTCAGTTCCAGCAAACCCTCCCGCAGCCGCAATGAAGCCCTTTGCTGAAAGTTGATACGAGTAGGAGCCCGCACACAAAGCACCCGTGCTCCACGCTGACCGAGAAGCAGCTACACTAGGATTCGGCAAGCACACGCAGAATTCTTTGCTTCCCGCACTGTCGCGGTCCGTTCTCCAGCTGGTGATTCCCAACTGAATTCGGCCACAGGCACAGGCATAGACACGACCCCCTGTGGCGGTGAAACATATTTCGAACAAGCCACGATACCTAAAGTGGAACAGCCAGGCTGACTTACGCTTAGTTGGTGCCATATCTAAACCATGGCAGTGCATGAATTTCGCAGGTCTTCAGACTTATGGCTCCGCATCTTGACGATGTCTGGCGAAAGAGCTAGCAGCCGGTCAGCTCCTAAGAGCTCACAGACAAGCAGTGACCGGGCGCAAACACACAACAAAAACACCAAGAAATGAAAGCATTCCCCTATCTTCACACATAACTTCATGCCTGCATCTTCTACTGAGCATCCCATCAGAATATCCAAACAACCCCTGATAGGATGTACTGCAGTACTCGTCACATAAGATCTCGGAACCGCACGGCATATCCATGGTACTCATCTTCCACCGGCACCTGACACATGTGGACGAAGATGATATACAATTGAAAAAAGAATCACTGCTGACATCAACACTCACATGTTCGTGCAATGAATCGTTGTGGTTATTTCGACGGGTGCTGAGTGGCTACCAAGCTTGACATCGAAACTATGAGGCCAGTCGCAGATAGTTGTGTGTGCATTTCACAGCGTGTATGTATGTATACGCATGTGTGTATAAAAAAATATATTTATCTGAATATACACACATAGATATATATATATATGTATATGCACATGTATGCATTCCCGTTGACTCAGTCAAATATTTTGTGATCGGCTTTGCCTAATTACGTATCAGACATGTATACAGATCTTTACATCAGTCATATCTGTATGCATATGTATGTACGTATATATGTGCGTATGTATGTACACATGTGTGCATATATATATATATACATGTATACATACATATATATATATATACACATACACATACGAACCGGCACACTCGAAATTAGGCTGTGGCAGCAGTGATCCAGATCTGCCCTCTCGGGATGAGCCTGGGTCCACCACAGCTTGAGGGGGCAAACGGTCAAGGACAGAGCAGGTAACGGTGGCAAAATTACGAGTTGCAGTAGCAGCATCACAGGAAGTTGCAATCGTATCAGACACGCTGGTAAAGGGTGTCGCATGCTTGCAAGGCCGAAACTGAGATATCGACGGGAAGCTCGTGGGGAAGTAGTTGGAATCCCACTGTAGAACTTGTTGAGGACCTTTCAGCTTTTCACTGTCCTGGCACAGCACACGCAGCTTTGGCCGCGCATCACCCCATGAATTCCCGACTCCCACAACTTGGAAGTGGGCTATCTGCTGGAGTCTTAACTGGAATTTCAGATCGAAGCAGGACAAACGTAGGGCAGAACATGGCTGCTTGGCATTCACACTGGGGCCTCAAGGCTTAAGACTCTGTGGCCCATTTCAAGCACCTGCAGGTTCGCTCGTTTCAGCCGCAGGTGGGCTGTTTGCTATCGCCGTTAAAGCCAATGCTGCGGCTTGTTGCACACGTGCGTGAGGATCGGCCCTGGCCACTCGCTGGAGGAGCAGTCTCACTCCGGAAGCTTCATCCCCACACCTTCCTAGAGCCTCAGCAGCTGCCCTGCGGACGCTCCACTCGTCATCGGACAACGCCTGGCACAGAGGCTCCACCAGCTCTGCACGGCGGATGACGTTCAACTTGGCCAGCTTCCCCAAAGTCTGCACAGCTGCCTGGCGGGCGTCTTCTTCCTCGTCTTCCGTAATCAGGATCAGGGCCTCCATGGCAGACGCCGACGCTGCACCAATGTTGCCCAAAGCCTCAGCCGCACCCCAACGAACGCCGCCGTCCTCGTCCTCGAGGAGCCTCGGCTGGAACGATCGGATCTCCGCGTACATCCCGCCACTAAGGAAAAACACTGTAATTAGATGTAATTAGACACTTTCTCTGAACTTTCTGCTCGGGGAGCCTTTTACACGGCGAAAAGGGCCCTCCCTGCGCCTATGGTGAGCACGGTGAGAGCAGAAAAGAAAAGAGCTCCGCACACGCAGACGAGCAGCGTTGCGAGGAGGTCCACTGCAGAGCCATCGCACACATGCCCGACGGCTCGTGCCGCAGCACAGCGAACATCTTGGTCGTCATCGTCGAGACATCGCAGCAACTCCGGCGAAGCGACACCGGAAACCGGCTTTCCCATCCTTCCTAGAGCAGCCGCAGCCTTCCACCGGTCACGCGGTTTGGAGCTGCTGAGTTGCCGCACCTAGCCGAAAGCACAAGGACAAGACATAACCTCAACACACAAGCATCTTGAAGCCCCTTATAGTGACTTCGTGCTTAAGGCCGACCGAGTCCGGAACAAGCGCAGTCACCTCACTGTCACCGCTTTCCTCCACCGCATCCACCATCATAACCATTGCAATGGGAAGCGGCTGCTGTCTTGAGCCCAGCTGTGTCAAGCTTCACGTCACAAGGGTTTCAGCTGGCCACGAGCCCTGAAGTCGCCGTCCCATGCCTTCAACAGCTTCTTCATGGCTGTAGAGGAAATCTCCACTCGTGCCTCGGAGGCCCAGGGGCGAAGAGAGGCTAAGCTGGTCTTCTTGAGCCCTTGAGGCCAGAGCCAGCTCCTGCGCACCCATGACCTGGCATCCGGAAGGGAAAAAGATACTGGTCTTCGCGTCTACTTTCCACTTCGGTGCCTTCTGATTCTGGACAAACAGGAAAAGCTTCTCCTCATCGTCGTCCTGCACACCCAAATCAAGGTTTGAGTCATAGCCAATAGCAGTAGCATGTTGAGCCAGAGACTGATAAGCAGCTAGACGCCACACCTTTTTGGAGATCTCGCGACACTCCAATCTGACGCTACAGCAATGTCTCTGCATGACCACCTTCGGCTTTCTCTGCATTGTCGTGGATTTGCATGCGGACTCATTCGTACATGTGGGCTCGGCTTCAGTAATAGTCCGACGAGCCTCACCTGCCCAAGAGATTTGCGAGCATACAGGTCCGCTCAGCAAAGCGCCACACGAGGAAGGAGGCAGATTAGACAGCAAAGGAGCAGTGTCTTTTTTCACGCTGGCCAGTTCAAGCCAGATGGGCTGCGCACATTGACGGGAAGAGCTCCGATCGGTGCCAGTCGAACTTCTTTAACGCATCGACTTCAAAGTTTTCCAGAAATTCTAAACTGCACACTTGAAAAGGCATCGATTTTTCGAGCTTCAGAATCTTGTGTCTATAAAGCCTCTGGTACCCTGTGCAGGATTTTACGGCCCTTGCCACAGCTCTCAACTGCTCAGCAGTGTCCCTGCTGGAGCCCAGGTGTAGAAGAGATCCAGCGCTCCACTGCTGAACAGTTCCCCTTGCTTCGGCGGCAGTCAGCCCGCACTGTTGAGGCAACGAAAAAAACATGTCGGGACTTTCTATGAGCTTACTTTGTAAGCCAGCAGCTGTACAATGCTTCACAAAACTCGCTCGTGTAATCTGCGCTTGCTTGCAAGGCCTTCTCGCCTCTCACCTTGCCGTCGCATCGGACGTAGAAGTTCTTCTGCATCTCGCGAAAGCGCTGTCGCTCCTCACCTCGCAGAGACCGTTCCATGTTGTGCAAGAGAGGCAACGTGCCTACAAGCATTGTCCGCTTCATCATCTTGTGGCCGAAGCATCCCATGTAGGTCGTTACTTGGGAAGCTGCGACTTTGCTCATCAGCTGCTGCAGCGGAGGGAGCCGGAACATTCCACTACCGGAAGGCTGCTCAATGACCCACTCCACCCCTCGTTCCGACATCAGCTGCAAGAAAGTCGTCATGTTGTGAACGATGAAGTTGGCGAGACGTACCGAGCGATAGTTTGTGTTCCCCCATGGCCGCTCAGGACTCCGACGATGAATCGGTGAAGAGAGGAAGATGAACAACGAGCACGGAGGTCCCGCGACGATGATACCTCCGTCTTTGATCCTCAGGCCGAGCTGCAAGAGGTTCTTGAAACCGCCTTCGCTGCATATGTCGTGCTCAAGCCCGTAATTTTTGATGTCGTAAAGCTCCGCCTTCTTGTGGTGCCGAGCCCATGTCCGTTTCACCGCTCCCGAGGCTCCGAACAAGTCTAAGCATGAGAGATCTCGCTGCCCCTGCCACTCCCGAACCATGCGACGCAACGCCGTCATGTCACTAGAGGCGGTGTACCATTGATCTTCCTCAATCGCCGTACTGGTGTCCTGGTTCCCCGACTTCTTCTCGTTCTTGCCACTGTCTTTCACATGGACCTTCTTGACGACTCCGTGGGGTTTGCCTTGCTGTTTGCTTGTTCCCTTCACCATGGCAGCAAGGCGTCTTTGCTAGGCTGCTAGACGGCTATGCAGCATACAGTCTACCCTAGCAAGCTCAGGGCACAACTCGTGTAGTCGGTAAGCTGTGGAGTATAGTTCTCTCAGGCCATCTACTCTGTATCCCGTTCGTCATGATGGTTGGGCAAAGCTGCGGGCGGCGATGTGTTCAAGCTGAAGTTCTGCACAAGCTGGAAATGATCACTGTGCCGACCCTCTGACCAGGGCAACAGAGGCAAGAATTCACCAAGCGAGGACAAGGCGCGCGCCTCTGCTGCCAGCGCTTTAGCAGCATGGCCCAATTGCTGCATGGCGCTTTGACAGACAAATGGCTTGTTGCTGCTCAACAAAACTGGCTCCTCAAGTTGCATTCTTGTTGGATCGACAACACCACGCCACGTGCCACATGGTACATGCTAAACAGCCTCGCGCACGGCTCATGCCATCATCAGTGCCGTCGGTTGCAACGCGAGATCGCTTCGATGCCTACACAAAGAAACCATCACGCGAGTCCTCATCAAAGTTGAGTTGCATTGACTCCTTCAGAATGCAATCGCTTCCGGCATTGTTGTGCACCTTGGCTATGGCATTGATCAACTCAACACCTGATCCGAACGAAGATCAGCTAGAGAGCACACGGACCCCGACCCGAGTGCGCATTGTCTCATTGTAGCCCATGTAGGCCTCCACAAAGACCTCTTGCTTGCAACGACAGTTCAGCCGCTTCCATCACGGCTCTATATGGCTTCAGAATCTGATTCTTTTGAGGTGCCCGCGTGGTTGGCATGGAAAAGGTCGCTCGATGCCAAGTCTTCGACTTTCCAGATCAGCAACTGGCCGCCGGAGTACCAATGCTCTCTCAGGTCTTCATCTTGAAAGCTCTCTGCCGCTTTCTGCCTCGATGGGCTTGAAGCGAGCTGTGCTCCAGCAGTTCAAGCAGTCCTTCGCCTTTGAAAATTGGCGTTGCGGGCTTGCTATTCGTCGGGGGTCTGTATAGTGCTCGTGTGTTCGGAGACAGGTAGAACTCCAGACAGCCAGCCCTCATATTAAAAACAGTTGTGTGCGGACGTGCACAACAGCAGCAGAACGTGGACCTTTATCCACTACTTTAGATTGAAGTGTGTTGTCCTGAGCCGTAAAAGAACCGTGAGATCTTCCCTCAGCTTGAAGCAGAAATCCAGACCACAGAGAAACAACCAGAAGACCACCAGAGGAAACCCCAGAGACCAAGGATGCATGGCAAGAGCTCAGAACAGGAGGAGGGGCACTTTAAGCCCCGTTGTTGTCCAAGCACGGAGTCTGGCCGAAAGTGCTTTAAGCCTTTAAGCCTTTACATCGTTCAGACTGCTCCTCAGTCCTGCGAAGAGGCCTAAATAAGCAAAATTCCGAAGGCGCGTCTTTATGTTTCGCACGCATTGATCAGATTGATCAGATATGTGTTGCTGTCGGTCATGGCCCGATGCCTTGAAGTGAAATTTCCGGATTGATGCCACTTTGGTACAAGAATCAGTGATCGACAAACGCAGCAGCGCAGCTTTCTGGTCACCGTCAGCTTGTGCTTCGCTCTGTATGTAGCTTTTACCCGCACTGCCCTCGGGCACCTTGCAGTTGAAGAGCTGCTTGTGGTCGAGGCCCAGCATGAGCGCGATCCTCTCCTTGAAGGCCACCTTTCAGATCGCAGCTGCACAGAGGCGACCAAATGGATCCAAGAGAACTCGGAGCGATCGCAGAAATCATTTTTGCCCCGAGCCGGCAGCTTTCTTCTCGGACTTAAAGCTCTACGCAGCCCCGTTGCTTTGGCTTCGCTGCTGAAGGTCCGCTCCTGTCCTCAGCAGCAAACGCGGTGCCAGTTTAACACGCAGAATCGTTGAAGCCCGGAGTGCCCGATTTTGCCAAGCGTCTCCTAACCGAAGCAGCGCGAGGCTGCAGCCGAGGGCGGCCAAAGACAGGACCACATCGCCTCGGGCACAGAGAAAGGACTCAGAGAACCCCACTTTAGCTTCAAGCTTCGACTGGCAGCTGGCCTCCTCGTACTGGAGACGTTTGCGCCGGCTCCGCTTGGGGCGGGCTGAGGCCTTCCTGGCATCCCCTCCCCTGGAACGGCTCACTTCATGTGGCAGATTGTGGCATGTCCTGTAGCCAGGGTAGCAGCCTCTGCTTCATTCGCTTCGGATTTAAGCTCACTTGGCGGATCTGCTGCCCATCCTGCACGCAATCTCTTCGCAATCCGAACCAAGCCCCTCCAGTCTCCGAGTATTCAGAGAAGCCTAAACCGGCCGCCATTGACATGCTTGAGCGCGCTCAGCTGAAACGTTCGAGTAGAGTCACCTGCCTTGTACTGGGCAATCGTCGGATACATCTTCACGCTTTCCGTGTTGCAAAGCACCTGCGCAAACTGCTACTGCCACTGAAGCTTGCACGAAGTGCAGGCCATTCCCGAAGCGATCGAACTTCCTGAAGCAATCCTTCAGGACTTCGGAGTCTGAGTTTGGAATTGCTGCTCTGAGCAGCTTGGCCTTCTCCGTCGCGCAGTCGACGATTGCAAAACGCACCTCTGGCAAGTCATCATTGAAAGCAGCTTTCCTTCAAAGGCTCTGCTAATGCAGGACAAGTGACTGCAGCTGTGAAATGTCCGGTATTGAGCTTCTTTTGCCATTCTGCGGCTTGCCTTAGATCATTGTCTCTGCGGTTCTTGCACACACAGCCATGTCGGAAAGACCATCGAAAACACCTGGTTGCCATCTTGGGTGCTCAGAGAAGAGAAGCTCGAGCTGATGGCAGGGCTCCCACCAAGAGGGGCAGAAGGCCACCAGCCATTGCTCTGCGCCGCCTCAAAAAGCTGCTCATATCACAGAGGCTGCCAGGCTCCTCCTCCTCAGCGCCGTTCCCGCGCCGTTGCCCCGCGCCTCCTTCCGCCGTCTTGGCGGTGCCCTGGAAGAGGACGCTGTTCAGGCGCGCCAACTGCCTCCCGGCCACGCGGCGACGCCCGACTGTGCTCACTGAGCCGTCCGGATCTAGATGCATAAACTCACCAACACCTAAGGCCTACGAGCCTACGAGCCTTCCCATGTAGTGCTCGCTGAAGCCTGTTAGTTCCTCCGGCGATGTCCAGCTATCACCGATCACCGGCACCTGTGCAGTGACAGTGATCTGTCTGCGCTACCGTCACTGCCATCCCCGCCTCTTTGGCTGCGGCAATGGAGACCAGGCAGGAAAAGATGAGGCTGAAGGATGCCATGGCGAGACGGTACGGGAAGCGTGAGTGGACGAAGAGAGCGAATCCCTCTCCGATGCTACAATTCGGGGCAGACCGCTGGAAGCTCGCAGAGGAATCATGGTCAGACAAGTTCACCGAGGCTCTACAATACCACGTCTGCTGCAGTGCATGCATTGCATGCGGCGCACCACAACACCGAAAGCGATGATCATCGCCTGGCTGCACACCGGGTTGAGTCTGCTCCTCATCACTTTGGAGTGCTACAAACTTTGCCAGGAGAACCAAGGAGGTGGCCTCTGCGCAGCGCGCTGCTTTGACAGCAATGCTTCCATGCGACCACGAGCGATGCTCTAAATGCTGATCGAAGGGCCCATTTCAGCACGTGGCCGAAGGCCCAGCCAGCAGACTTGCCCAGTACCTCCAGGGTTGCTGCTTCGCTGCCTTGCCGCTAAGTGCTGAGGCGAGGACCGCGACGTACTGCCCGAAAGTCCAGTCCGGAAGCCACTGAATCACCTGCGACAAACTTCCAGAGCAGGAGCGAAGCCGCGAAGCCTCTGGCTACAGCACAGACGGGAGCCCCTGCCAGGTACATCAGCAAGACGTTGAAGAAAGTCATGAAGGTGTAGAAGTACTGCGCAGCCAGCGTGCTACAGCTGCTACAGCATACGGCTCGACAGTAACGCCTTCACAGCACACCACAGGCTTTCAGCCATTTTCTGTTGTACCAAGCCAAAATCCTCGAGGATGATGTTCTTGGCGGAGCTTTGCCTTGTGTTGAGAGCGCTGCCTTTGGACAAGATCGAACATATCGAAGCCTTGCAGTGTGAAATTTGTCGCAGTGGGAGGCGCGCCCTCACACTGGATTTCGCCAAAGCATGCATGCCCATACTACTCAGATCAAACAATTGCATGTGGGCCTCCAAGATCAGCGGAAAAAAAAAAAAAAAAAACACACACACACACGCATTCGGCAGCCACGAGGCTTACCCATGTGGAAGCAATGAAGCTTCCTTACGACTTTTTTGGTCAGTTAAACAGGCACAGCCAACTGCTTGCCACTACTTCGAGGTGTTCTCACTTGACGGTGGCCCTGGCCTTCGACTTGTCGGTCTGCGCAGGCTTGAAGACATACTGAATCAGGGAATCTCTTATGGGCAGCATGCCCGGAAACTCCTTCCACATCTTGTGGGGGCTTAGCTCATTGTTCGAGCGCGCCGCTGTGATGACCTTCGCTTGCTCCTCAACTGTAAAGTTGCCCCACTTGAAGTCGGGGTCGATGTAATCCCTGTACAGCTCTAGCACTTGATTGTGGCTAATCGCCCCAGGGTTGCAGAAGTTGTAGACACCCACTAGCCGTCTCAGGGCCATCTCCACTGCATAGGGCAGCAGCTCCGGAAGGACTGTCATGCTGTTAGGGATGTTGACCACTTTGTTGTAGTGGGCAATCTTGTAAATGAAATTGCGCTTGTTTGTCAGGATGTCGCCATCGATGGGCATGCGAACACGTAGAGTCAGAACATGATCGAACTCGCGCAGCATGTTCTCCACGTAGCCTTTCGTTTCGGAGTAGAAAGAGCCGGTGAAATTGGGGCGATCTTCCTCACTGAACGTAAGTGACGGGTCCTTTGCCACCAAAGAATCACCCCGCTCGATCTTCTCGGGCTTCTTCTCATCATAATGGAAGATGCATCCTGTAGCAAAGTTGGTCATGTGAATACCGTGGATTGCGCAAAGATCGGCAAGCGTGAGAGTTCCAATCACATTCACCCGAATGGTCTCCTGACGATGTGTCTCACACCAGTCGACATTTGGACGGCCGGTCAAGCCTGCTGCGTTCATCACGTGAGTGCAGCCACTGTGGAGCAGCTCACGCTCCACACTCTCCCGGTCCTGCAGGCGGGAAGAAGCCCATTCCCAGGCGAAGCCCTTCTGAGTGAGCAGATCTCCAATCATGCCGCCAATCCAGCCGGTCCTTCCGAAAACCAGGAACTTGACCTTCTTGGCCTTCTTCGCGGGGGGCTCAGCATGACTGGAGCTTTGCTGATCCGAAATGCCTGGGGTCTCCAGCCTTGGAATGGGCACAGGGTGTGCCACCAAGACAGAGTCCATGTCACAGTCGGCCCAGAAAGACTGGCCATGGACAGTGAACCAATCTACTGTCTGCTTCAAGCCCTCATCAAACTTGATGGTCTCCTTCCATCCCAGCAGCTCCAACTGCTTCAGATCGAGGAAGTAGCGCATGTCGTTGAAAGGTCTGTTGCGAACATGTTCGATCATCTTCTCCGGCTCCACGTCCGGCTTCATCATTGTGACAATCTGTTTCACGATGTCGATGACGGAGTGTTCCTCGGCGGTCCCAATGTTGTAGGTGCTCCCGGTGACCCCCTTGTGCAGGATGATGTCAAAAGCGGCTGCCACGTCCTTGACGTGCAGGTACGAGCGCTTGCTCAGCCCATCTCCGTGCACCGTAAGCTTCTTGTTCCGCTTCAACATCATGATCATTTTGGGAATCAGCTTCTCCGGATATTGGCGTGGGCCGTAGACGTTGTTGCCACGGGTGACCAGGACGGGCAGTCCATAGGACCGGTGGTAGCTTTTCACCATCATCTCTGCAGCGGCTTTCGAGGCTGCATAAGGGTTCGTAGGATCCAGCGGAGAGGTAGCCTCAACCTTCATGTCCCCTTCATCGTTGTAACTTGCGTTCTCGCCGTACACCTCATCAGTGCTAACATGGATGTATCGCTTTACCTGATGCTTCAACTCCTTCAGCACCTCCAAAATTCTGTGAGTGCCCAGGACATTGTCATCCGTGAAAGTCACAGAGTTGCCAAAGGAGAGGTCCACATGCGTCTGTGCCGCGAAGTGCATCACTGTGTCGATGTCCTCTTGCTGGATGATGTAATGGAGCAAGTCGGGGCTCTTGATGTCTCCTTTCACGAACTTGAAGTTGGGCTTTCCCTGCATGGACTCGAAGTTCTTGGTGTTCGAGCAATAGTCCAACCGGTCCAAGATGACAATCTTGTACTTTGGATATGTGAAGAACAGGTGCTCTGCCACGTGGCTTGCAATGAAGCCAGCTCCGCCCGTCACGAGGATGTTCCTAGGCTCGTAAACCACCTTCGCCATTGCTCTAAGGGGCTTCTATCGAATTCCTAGCTGTCACTTCGCTATCGGCTATGTGGAGCCGAGCCGCCCAGGTTTGAACCCAGTGGCTCAACGTCAAACGATCAGCTGCTAATCAGCTTCTGTGCTTCTGCACATCAAGACACATGCGCGAAGAGTTGCACAACGCACTGCTCAGGGGAGGCAGCCCACCGGCAACCGCTGCGACATCCTGCTCGGACATGCAGCCACGGAACGGAAAAAGCCCTGAGAGATGATGTCACAGAACTTGCTTCAAGTGTCGGTCCAGGATGCCATCCGCCGCGCACTTGGTGAGGACATCCCGGCGCAGTAGCACTGGGCGTGGCACAAAACATACAAGCGATTGACGCTTGTGTGCACCCTCCTCAGCATCTTCAACATCACTGTCGTGATCATCATTGATCATCATTGCCATCGCCAACATCAGCACTAGCCGATTCATCATAAACATCATCGTCATCATCACCATCACCTTCACCAACATCATCATCATCATCATCGCCATCGTCATAAGCATCATCGTCATCGCCACGATGGTCATCAGCATGTTCATCATGACCACAGTAATAATCCCCCTGGCCATCTTCATCAGCATCATCAGCATCACCAGCATCATCAGCAGCAGCATGACTGTCATCAGCATGTTCAGAATTCATATGATCGCCATCGTCGCCGTCATCATCATCATCATCAGTACCATAGTAACAAACGGTTTGCAATGATTGTCAGAACGAAATCCTTGCAATAACGCAAAGTCCACCAAACGCAGGTATCGTGAAACGTGGCTTGCACTTGCCTTCACATGACCAGAGCGTGCGACCGTCCGCCAGCAGATCGTGACGTTCGCACATGCTCGCTACACAGACTACACAGGTGACGGAGGTGCTCAAAATGCAACACGAGCCGATTTCATTCGCGGAAACCAATAGCATAGCTCGCTAGTAGCGGCCCATGTCCAACCAAGGAGTCGTGGGCACCGTACTGCAAGCGCAAGGACTCGCATTGGGCCCTCGACTGGAAGGCAGAAGAGCCAGGCGCAGGTAATGGTGGTGAATATCAGGATCCACCTCAAAACGGAATACGGAATCAAGAGTCGAAGGAACTTGTCCGACTCCGGGGTCTGGACCCCTGGTACTCTGCGTCGATGTTCAACCTGGTGACACGAAGAGGGTCTGCAGACACCAGCACTGTTGCGCGCTGTACGCCCGGCCTGTAGTCCAGCACTTGGGTCGCATGAGTTTTTATCTGATCCAGCGGTGGCTTGGTGGTGTCCATCGCCTGGTCCTAGGCCCTAGGCCTCTCCGAGTCCGAGCATCAAAAGAACTCGCAAAAGAGATCTCGTGTACTCTCGGTGTACTGCGAGCTTTCGAACGTGTTAAGGCAAAGCGGCTAAACATCTGAGTCTAAACCCTGAAAAGTAAGCCATTGCCCACCTGAAGGTTCCGGCGCTACTTCTTCATTGCAGGATGCTTTCAACTTGATGTTTGTGCATTTCTGCCAGCGAGAATCTCGAGCTGGCTATGGTACTGAGAGACAACAGCAGGCAATACATGTGGCGAGAGCACTCTGACCGGATCGAAGCACAAGCCGGCACTCGTTCTCGGCCCTCCTGTCCCCCCAAAGCGAGACCATGGGCCACTCTACTTGGTTAAGTCATGCAACGACCTACTGCAGCATGCAGCTTTTGTCGCTCCGGTGCCCGAGCACCAACGAATCATCGATGCAGCCACCGCGTCACTTCAAAGCAATCCAAAGCAGAGATCCCATGCGGTCAGAGACCAGCACCGATCCGCCGCTGTCCTGCGGCTACGAGGCAAAAGCGACAGAAAGAATGACACAAACCATCGAAGAGGCTCTGCGAAGCAGGCAAGCTTATCAGTCATCCCTGCAGTCCCGTGGACAAGGCTGCTGCCCAGCCAGACACCCGGAGCACGAGCGGATCGTCCTGCAATGCGAACGAGTTTAGTCATTTTACTCAGTCGGGAAAAAGTGTCTCTGAAAGGAAACCCCTACAGCACACAATGCGGGCTCCTCCACTTGGAAGGCCAAGGGACACCTGAGACCACTCGCCTACTCGACGATGCGATCTCCTGTCACGTCTCCTAGGACCGGCACGTGGTGCCCCGAGCCTTGAGCCTGGCCGCCTCAGAGCAGAGACTCTGAGACTCTGAGACTCTCAGCTCTTCAAAGCCCCCTCTTTCAGTCAGCCTGTCGATCTGCGGACTTCAAGGCTTGCTCGTAGGCCTGCGCGCGTCCAGCGCCACAATCCCCCCATGATGCCAAACTCAAGGCCGACAAGGCCCACAAGCCTTCGCCACACTCTGGTCCAAGAAGATCTCCGGATCCAGCTTCCGCGATGTAGGCTGGAAAGCAGGACAGGAGCTTCAACTCTGCCGACGACTGTGTTTCAGCTGCATGCTGCGCACATTTAAAACGCCGCAAACGGCCTTGAAGAACGGCCTCTCAAAAAGCTTCGCCAGCGTAGAGACCGCAGGCAACTGGCAGCACGCAAAGCGCTTCAGAACATCTCTCGCTTGCCGTGCTAAGCTCGAGCCCCGCGCATGGTGACGGAAAAGCAGCTGAACCTCCCACAATGAACTGGAAGCGACCTGGCACATGGCTACAAGGAACCCGCACGGCAAAGACTTGCTATTGTGATTGCCTAAGGGCTTTTTCCAGCCACTGCACAGCTCACCGCTGCAGGTCAAAACACGGACTGTTGCTCCCACATGTCTGAAAAGACCATCTCGGCAGGCTGTTACCCTTTCTCCCACGATTGCCTGCTTGGTAGCCTGTGTAAGGTCTGCCTCGCTGTCGAAGGTATCCTTCGACTTACAAACATCGACTTGTGCCTGGAAGATGAACGATGCGAAGCGGACGATACAACTGTTCTTGCTCTTCGACAGGAACCCCGCAACTACACTACCACGCCAGGATTGCCTGAGGGCGCAGCATGGGCATCAGAGGAATTCTTTTTTGCCTGAAACCTCGCCTCCAAACAAAGCTGCTGTTACGGTTCAACCGGGTTCAACAGCCCGGGCATTTGGGAATTCCCGCCTCTTACTGATATTGTGAGAGGACGTCATGTCGCAGGTGGAAACAACAGACAGGGCCACATCATCACCAGTGAGAAGTGGCAGCCAGTTTGCCAACAAGACCCCAAGACTTTGTGCATTGCAGCCACCAACAAAAGACTCGGTCGGGAACGACTTGCGGGCCCGTCCTTCGCCAGGTTCGATACCCCTGGCCCACATCATGCTGGCAGTTGTAACGCAATCGATTTCAGAAAGCCTACACAAGCGCATCGCCTTCAATCTCTTCCCGATGGAGAAGGAAGCTGCAGTGGCTGTGGTTCCTGCATCCATCTACCCAACAGGCCGTGCTTGGGACCTCAGCCAAGAGCCTGGATGGCCATGATCAGGAGGGCTGCTGTCTCCTACTTCCCAACAAACGGACAGAAAGTAGGAGCGAGCCTCTGGATGAGGCCATAAGCCAGGCTCAGGAGCCACAAAATGCTCCCAGGCCTTGCCGGAAGAGCAGGGACGCAGGATGTTGGGTGCTCTACCCGAGAGCGGGGGGCAATGTGCAGACTTGTTTGTCCATTTCGCTCTGGCTGGCCTTGCTGATTTTGACTCCAGGAAGGTGTAGCAAATATCAGTACCAGTAGCAGACGCAGAAAACAAAAAGAGATAAGTAGCAGTAATGGTAGTAGTAGTAGTAGTAGTAGTAGTGGTAGTAGTAGCAGCAGTCGTCGTCGTGGTAGGAGAATTCGAGTTGTAGTAGCAGTCGTAGTGCTAGTAGTAGCAGCAGCAGCAGTAGCAGTAGCGATAGCAGTGCAGTAGCAGGGGAAGTAGCAGTAGCAATAGCAGTAGCAGTAGCGGTAGCGGTAGCGGGCAGCAGTAGGAGCAGCAGCGGTCGCAGTAGCAGCGGCAGTAGCAGCAGTGGCAATAGTAGGAGCAGCAGCAGCGCCAGTAGTAGGAGCAACAGCAGTGACTGTGGCAGTGGCAGTGGCAGTAGCAGTAGCAACAGTGGCAGTGGCAGTAGCAGTAGCTCCTACGGCTATTGCTTCTGCTACTGCTCCTACTGCTACTGCTACTTCTAC
>BGNK01000106.1:10027-73350 GCA_003297005.1 Symbiodinium sp. clade A Y106 | reverse complement strand
CTGCCACTGCCACTGCCACTGCCACTGCCACTGCCACTGCTACTGCTACTGCTACTGCTACTGCTACTGCTACTGCTACTGCTACTGCTACTGCTGCCGACCCTAAACCTGAGGATTCCGCTCCGGAAGCGCGATCGCCACCCGGAGACCTTAACTCGGTGAGTAATGGAAGCAGTCCGAGGGGCGATGGCTGTCTCGCTGCCCGAGTTGGGCAGCAGCGCGCAGCAAGAATGCAGAGTTCGGGCTGTCCGAGGCGCAGATGGGGCTATTTCGTTTTGGCAAGATGTAGAACTATCTCAGCATCATGCAAGAACGATAGATACAATGACAGAGAGGGCCGGACATTTCTTGGCGAAGGCGGCCGCAAATCCGCCTGGCCTGAAAGCAAGGTGGACAACGGTTCATGAATGTACACAGGTGAAAGTATCGCGCTGCTTTGCACATGTTTTGACATCGACGACCGTACATGTCATGTGGAAGCACGGGTGTGAATCTGGTAGCAGCTGAGTCGCAGTAAGCCACTAGTAAGAGCCGCTGCCTGCGGCCGGACATATGCTGCGAGTTGGCAGTCACAGCCTTATGACAAAACCACATGAAGCTGAGGCTTGCACCGCCAACCGCTGGAACCTCGCACGGCCTGATATGACGTCACGTTGCAGGTCTTGGATGCCCAACCAAGATGCATGCAGTCTGCAAGCAGCAATCGCTCACGGTCCACTTTTAACCAGCTGGCCGGCCAACCGTGCCAAGTGGCAGAGAGGCCTTTGTACAAGTTCTACCACTCGCTGTATAACAGTCCCTCACTTGCTGTTCAGAAGGCTGCGAGCATGAGACCGATTTGCTTCGGTCATGATGCGCATGGGCAGGGAGCAGATGCGGCTGCCAAATGCATCACCACAGAAACTGCACTAAATTATGATACTTTAAACTGTGCGGGCGGTTTGTCACCTCAACAAGCCCACCGTCATGTCTTTACAAGGGCTGAGTTGTAGAGAAGTCGTTCCTCNCACGGCCGAACGTCATGGCACGAGTGAGAAGCTGGGACGACAACCTGCTCGAGCTGGGCAACAACTGCACCCAAGCGGATCGACCCTCACGTCTCTCACGTCGCAATGCGCTACCTGTCAAAAAGCTTCTGCCGCAGCAAGATTTCCAACTGCAAGCCAGGATGTATCCGGTCTGCAAGCAGCAATCGCTCAGAGTCCCCTTTTAACCCTTTTAACCAGCTGTCCGGCCCTCCGTTCCAAGTGGTAGAGAAGCCTTTGTACAAGTTCTAGCACTCGCTGTATAACAGTCACTCACTTGCTGTTCAGAAGGCTGCGAGCATGAGACCGATTTGCTTCGGTCATGATGCGCATAGGCAGGGAGCAGATGCGGCTGCCAAGTGCATCACCACAGAAACTGCACTAAATTATGATACTTTAAACTGTGCGGGCGGTTTGTCACCTCAACAAGCCCACCGTCATGTCTTTACAAGGGCTGAGTTGTAGAGAAGTCGTTCCTCNTGCATCACCACAGAAACTGCACTAAATTATGATACTTTAAACTGTGCGGGCGGTTTGTCACCTCAACAAGCCCACCGTCATGTCTTTACAAGGGCTGAGTTGTAGAGAAGTCGTTCCTCTCTCGATCTCAGCAGTGAAAAAGACGAAGCCACGCTGAATTCGGCGAATTGCTGATACATGTCGGCATGCATCCCTGTATGGCAGGTTACGCAACATGAAGTTGCCGGTCACCAAAAACTGGAGCGGGCCTCATTTCAGGCTATGCAACTTGAAATTGCTGGTCACGGAACTGAAGTGGTCTCACGGCAAAATGGGTTGGCTGTCCGACGGAGCTTGCTTCATCATGGAGCCGTAGCTAACTTGGCAGCCTCCACAGTGGCCACTAATGCAAACTGCACACTCAAAGCTCGCAACAGATCTCCGGCACGACTCGAAACAGTGGTTGTTGCCGCAACTCGAGCATCCACTGAAGCAAGCGTTGATGGAGCACCGGGCATAGCAACCAGACGGATCTGGATGGCTGTAACAAGGGGTGCCGCAGCCATGCAGCAGGGAACCTCCCGTTGCGCAGGTCCCTGCTTGTCGTGCCAGAAAGCTCACGGGGCCATCTGCCTCCTCACTGGTGGCACCGAGAAAGAGCTTTGTAAAATCGGGTCCAACATCCGAAAGCGAATGAGACTCGAAGTTGAGTGCCTTGCTACAGTCCGAACACTGGGTGTCCAAGCACGTTAAGCAGGAGCTCGAGGAGTTGCCAGAGCTACACTCTTTTGCACAGAATCGTCGGCCACAGTCGACTTGTGTTCCGAGACAGGAGGCACAAGTAGATGGCACCTTTAAGTCGATCAGGCAATCGGAAACACACGCTGCCTTTGTGTCCTTCTCTGAGCATTGCTGCGCACACGTGTGCAAGTTGTTCTGGTTGTCAGATAGGCAGCTGCCCTCTGCCATTGGCAGGCTTGCCAATACCACCACCAAGACACGGCCGAACGTCATGGCACGAGTGAGAAGCTGGGACGACAACCTGCTCGAGCTGGGCAACAACTGCACCCAAGCGGATCGACCCTCACGTCTCTCACGTCGCAATGCGCTACCTGTCNCACGGCCGAACGTCATGGCACGAGTGAGAAGCTGGGACGACAACCTGCTCGAGCTGGGCAACAACTGCACCCAAGCGGATCGACCCTCACGTCTCTCACGTCGCAATGCGCTACCTGTCCATTGGAGCTTATATATGTCCACTGAAAGTGGGTCGCCACGTTGATGCATTTCAGCTGGAATGACTGGGATTTGCACGCTTCAGTCGGAAGGTGGCGGGCCGAAGCAGGCTGTAGAGCTGCGAATAGAACCTTTCTTGCGCAAAATACCCGTCAACTTCGGCACATGAACCCGAAGGGCTGTCCGCAATCTTAATTCCCTTTCATGATGGGTTTCTGGCACTGCTGAAACGTCAGCGACGACTCTGTTCACGCACTTTCTGTCAGTATCGCTTGCTAAGTGTCGGGCTCACCACAAGACGCAGAGAGGGTCTCCGGATCACCGAGACCATACCGTGTGAGCCTAGCAAAACTTCTAGCACACTACTCGTGAGCTTGGTTTACCTTCCCAAGTACTGCTGCTACGACTGCCACTTATGCTGGCGCTGCCACTGAAACCACTTCTGTCGTATGAAATGTCACTGATGCCGCCTCCACAACAACAAACACCACCATCACCACCGCAGTGGCTGCTGCAGCTGCGGCTGCAGCCATCTTCTGCTTCCGCTAGCGCCACTGCTACTAGCCGTTACTAGCCTTTTCAGAAAGTAGCGAGATGATCTGAGCCCCCATCAGCAAGAGCAGGCCGCTCAACGCCAAAACAGAAATCTCGAGGGAGCCTGTTGCACCGCTCGCGGCTTCAAAAGCTTCTAGGCTCACTTGCGGGGTCCTAGCCTGCGTGGAAAGCTCGTAAGTAGAAGTCAGACAAAAGCAGCGGCCGACCTTAGCAGTCTCGGCATCCGGCGATGTCTCACAGAGATCTCCAAGGCCGAGGCTCAGATGTGGAATCACTTGAGTGGGCAGCAGCTGGAGCCTGGGAAGAAACGTTCGCATCATTTCAAGGCACCCGCCGGCACCAGCTGCTCGGGCCCCAGCAAGCCGCTACAGTGGAGAAGAGGCACACGAAGTCCCAGCCTCGCAACTCGCAAGGCGCAAACAGGCCAGTCTCTCTCTGTCTCGCAGAGCATTCTCGGCATCTCACAGCTTTAGCCAGGCTTCTTGGAAGAGCTTCCGGTACTCGCGACGGTAGTGCCCCAAGGCCCTCAGCCACAGTCTGCAGGTGTCCTCCACAAGTTGCCCAAGCATGTTCCCACCTGCTGGTGGGCAACAGCAGCTCGCCCGTCACCTCCTCGTCGTCCTCGGGGTTTGGCTTTGGGAAACACTGCAGCGTGCTTGAATCATCTCACACAAGAAACACCCGGGCTTCGTGAATACCAAATGTCCGAATGCCTGTGCTAAGCCGTGAGGTGGAATCGAGAGAGCTGTTGAAGAGTGTCGCCATAGGGTCGGCACAATCGGGCTGACTCACGCTTTCGATGGCAGCCGCATCTAAACGTGTTGTTGTTGTCAGTGTTTCGGCTCCCCGCTTTCTACGATGGAGGGATGTACCCGAGGGTAGCCGATGTGTTCAACACATCTGGAGGATCACTTGCTTGCCGCGGGTCCGACAAGCTATCGTTTGTTCTGTGTTGTTTTTGCACACCACCTGCCTCAGAAATCGGAGAAGACTAAGTAGCTTCAAGGCCCAAAAAATCCCCTGCCCTGCCTGGGCTTTGACAGGATCTGGTTCCGGAGCCTGGCTTCAAGAACTCAGAGCCCAGGTCAGGTGGCGAAATGAGAGCACAATCAAGTAATGCCCCACGTGCAGCGTGCAGCGCAAATTAGATGTTGTGCGCCATGCAGGCAAGTCTGTCACTCACCTATGTAAGCCCCTACCTGTTTCAGCAGGGCCAGCAGCCTCTCGAAGAGCTCCTCTGCGCTTCGCCCTTGCAACCATCTCGCACCCAAGCCAAAAGAAACTCCCTCTTTCCACGCCTTTCTGAAAGGCCGCTTCTGCCTGAGCAGACCCGCAATGCTCTTGCGGAACATGCAATCCATTTATTATCCAAGTTAACACTACGGGGGCTCGGAAGCATGAGAGCATGACTCTGCAAACATGGACTGGACTGCGTAGCGGGTTTGTGCAAGAGTCCGCAGAGAAGATTCAGGTCAGCACAAAGGGCCCATGCAGGCGCTTGCGCTTGGTGGGTGGCTCGGCCTCCTCGACACATTGACCATGGGACCATGCTTGCAATGCTGGCATCAAACTAATCTAAGCTACTATAAGCCCAGCTAGGCTTTCCTCTGCAGAGGCCTGAGGCTTGTCAAGGGCTTGTCAAGCAAGCGCTTGTCAAGTTGTCTAGCACGCCGCCTCCCCCTTGTCCGTCACGGTTGCATCCTTGGACACCTGCCAGACACGTCCCTTCTCCAGGAAGCACCGTGCCAATAAAAGCATCTGGCCGGAAGCCTCACTGCCGGGTTCACGGCTGACTTTGCCCACCTTTCAACCAAGACTTCGGCTCACTGCTGAAGGTGCTGAAACCTCTTTGGAGACAAACTTCGGCCAGGCTGGGCCATGCCCACCTGCTCTGCACAGCTGCGCAAGTGGCTCATCACATAGTGCCTGGGGAGTCTCACTGCAAGACTGTACGGTAAGTCCGTTTAGAGGGAGTTGGGCATGGAGAGCATGAGCGACACCGCTCTGGAGGGCGTCGTATCCCCGCCTCTTTGTGTGACAATGTGCCCACGACTGCGGCTCAACGCTTTCGACGCGGCTTGTGGAAACACCAAGACCAAGGGAGATTTAGAACGGCTTAGCTTAGACAACCAAGGATGCGACTTCGATTTACGATACGAACTGAGATGTCGGTGCATTGGCTGCCAGCAGTGGATAAACGTTTGCACGCTGCACTTGTCGGTGCACTTGGCGTCCATAACTCCACCCCTTCGAAACCAGATAAGGCCCTGGCCTGAAGTCGTCGTACTCACGAACGTATTCAGACATCAGGCAGTCCACCTTATGTAAATGCTGCAGACTAAAGAGTCGTCATGTTATGTTGGCTCACAGTCAGCTCCTGGCGACCTGGCTATTCCACCTGGCAGAAGAGCAGAGGAAAGTCCAAGGGCCGGTTCTTTGCACAAAGTGCCTGGGTGCCAGGAGCAGCTCACTGAGCAGCGTCTGGATCTGAAGTTCAGGCCTTGCGAGCCTCAGGTTCGGAAACACAGTTGAAACCCACCGAAAAATAAACTGAAAAAAGCACGGTCCGCTTGCTGGATATTTTTGGTCCACCGTCCAGGTTGTCGATGATGGTCTGAAGCCAAGGCTGGCCATGCAGTTTTTTCAAGGCGTCGAGGTACGCCGTTGTCAATTCTGCACGGCAGGTGTCCTGCTCGAGAGTCAGTCTCAGCTGGAACTCATCGGCAAGGAACTGCAGCAAAGCATTCCAGTCATCTGAAGACAACGGTGTCGGCTTTGAAAAGAATTCATCAATCGCAGAGATGCCACGTCCAAAGTCCTGCTCCCATGCTGCACACTCCTGTGCGAATGCGCAGACTCTGCAACAGAGGGGCGGCACTGAGCCCGCATAAGTATCAGTTTTTTGAGCTCTCATCCAATCTAGGCGACAGTCTGCATGGTAAAAGTTTCCTGAATCCACCACCCCCATCCGAGGGTCAGCAACTCCATCCCCATGATCTGACATGCAGCCAGGGGCGCAGGTTGCTGGGTCAGCCCCTGTGAATTCGCAGCAGCAGATCCCGCAAACGGCTTCGCATGGCAAAGCTCCAGCGACCGGAAAGTCTGCCAGACCAAAGTGGCTCTCTTCTGCGAGGCCCTGCATGCGCCTGACTGCAAGGTGCTTGCCTCCTTCGTCGACAAGCAAGAACACGTCGTGCCAGTGCAGTACGTCTGGACGTGCGAAACACTCGCTGCAGTACTCTGGGCGCCCATCGAAAGCACTCTCCGGCGGGAGCACCTCGCACTGCATGCATTGAAAACGTCGTTTGGGAGGTAGACTTGTCATGGATCGAGCGCAGCTCGAACAGCGAATGCAGGCGCAATCTGGCGAAAAGCAGCAAAGAGCACCACACAGTTTGCTGTAGTAGCTCTGCCAGTGCATCATATTTTCAGAAACCGATCGAACAGGAAGATCTTTCATCCAATCTTCGAGTACGGCGGCATCTAACTCTTTGAAGCTCGCACTGCAATCAGTGCCCTCCATGTTCGCACTCGCTAGTAGACCGACGGAGGATCACCAGCCGGGCATCAAGAGACTGTCTACATCTGAAGCCGGGTGGACGCGGGACACGCGTCGCAGTGCTTATGGCAGCCCCAGCTGCAACTATGGGCAGAAGTGCCCAGCGGAAAGCAGGGGCGAGCATCAATCCTGAGGCAGATGCCCAAACAGACGAGCCAGCTCGTCACCTTAATTGAATCATGTGAGTCGTACGCATACTTTAAAACTCTGACAGTCCTTCTCCTGAGGCTTGCACCGGACATCTTGGTCGCGAGACTGATTTCAAGAGCCTGCTGGGCAGCAAGCACTGGCAATTGGCGTGCTCCAGGTCAAGAAAAACTTGGGCTTTTCGACATTTTAAAGATCCTCTGATGCCGAAGCTCAAAACGTGTTTGCCAGCTGCCCGACGACTTAAGGGGCTTACAGCAGCATGGTGCCATGCGCCCCAGACACTCAACGCGTCTGTCTCCCAAGACCCTCAGGGGATCCACGGATCCCCTCGAAAGATCCGATCCCCTCGCCTCGTCCCGTAGGAGCGAGGCTTGGAGGCGAACCGCACCTCGCTCCAAATCGAATGCAGCCTAGTCTTGGCAAACTGCAACTAGTAGCTGCAAGCTGACTCTTACATGCTCTTCTGCAAGACAACCCCGACAAAAGTGGAAAGCATCACGACTCCTTCGGCGTTTTCCGAACGTGAGGCATGGGCAAACTTGAGCGCGAGTCTGCCCAGAACCGGCCAGCTGCAACAGGAGCGATCGCAAGGCCTGGCGACTCGCGGCAGGCGCACAGTGTCGTCTCTTAAAAGCTTTTCTCCTTCAGGGCAGAGGCAGAGACCCCAACTGCCAACTTCACTGCTCAGTTGCACCTCGCCGTGTTGGCGAAGCCATTTCACGAGCTCTTGCTCAGCACCTGGCAGCTTGGCCCAAGGCCCCAAACGCCGAGCACAAAAAACTCATATGCAAGCGAAAAAACCCGTGCACCACAGACTACAGCAATATGTTCTGGCAGATATTGTATGTTATGTTGATGATGCACAACAATGGACGTGCTCTCTGAGGCTCGATCTTCTGTCTGCTTCCCCCGCCAGCTCAACTGTCAGCTTGCGGTGGTGCCTCGGCAAAAAGCTTGCATCCGGCCGCAGTGGCCAACACTTTGTGTTAGGCCGGGCCTGCTTCTCACGGCACACGCAGGAGCGGACAGGACGGTCGTGCTTCCCAGGAAAACCGCAAAGGAAGCAGGTGCAGCCAAGCTACGCCAAAACTTTCGACACACTGGACAGTGCAGCAGCCACGAGGCCTCGTTGGCAATCAAAACTTCTTGTAGCCATGGTGCGCTCAGAGCCACTCAAAACGCATTCCATTGCTCGTCAAGCTTCGCAGGTCCTCGGATTCGCACAGCGCGAAGAGGTCCGAGATCTGGCAGCTCTGTCAGCTACGCTTGCAACGGGATTGTGTGGCCATGCTGGCACCACCACTGTTTGCCCCTTCCGCAGCCCCTCCCCCCGACAGATCAACCATGATCACGTATGCGCACGCACGCAAAACCCCATCTTCAACGAGGATGCCAAACGCAACGAACCATGCCAAGCGCATAAACTCCTCTCTCTTAACAACCTTCTGCCTGGGTCTGCCTTTGCCCGACCATTCCGACCTATGTGCACACTGCTTGGCACTTGGACAACTGTGCCAGCGTCGTGCTTCTTGTACTACAGCTGTTCAGTTTCCCGTGTCATGCAGGGGACCACACTCTCCAATGCCACAGCGATCGTACTAATCAGCATTGTCGAAGCAACGGCAGCTAGTTCCGTGCATGCTAGAAGCTACAGGCATAGTCTAACATCAGAACCAACAGAAGCATCAAGCAGATAAGAATGACTCTCGTCACCTGCATCATACACCCATTATAAACAGAAGTATTGCCAGGTACCGGGCTGCCAGTATGTACTTTTGCTGCAATCCTTCTTGGCGACATCATTAGCAGCATTCGCATCTGCAACGTCTGATGTCTGTCTTGGCGTAGCCATCGTGCGTGTCATGACTCCTAGCTTAATCCTAATGGCGTTCTTTTCTGCGCCACTCACTCGTTTCTATTCATACTTCCAGCCTGTTGATCCCTGTTTCTTCCAACTTCGACTTCACGAGTTCAAGCATTGGTGCCACTCTCCATGCTGCATCTGCTACTGCCAGCTCTGGCTAGATTGTCGTTACTGCTCTTGCTGCGATTAAAGCTGTGACCTCCCACCACGACAACTAGCTGCTTTGTGGACAGTGCCGTTGCTTCATTAGTGGTATCCGTGCAATACGAGCAGGAGCTCTCTTCTGGCTATCAGCAGACACGACTCCGCCACATCATCTTCCGGCTCTGCAGCTATAACACATACTAGCTGCCGCAATAGCTTCTTGCAGTCACTCCCATGTATTCTTGGGCCTCGTTCAGATGCTGACGCCCAGCAGGGCTCAGCAAGCGCTGCCTGCAAAGCCGCGGGGCATGGTCTTTTTTCTTATGATGTAGGTTTCTCCCCTCCAGCGAACCTCGCTTTTCCTCTTGCGAACTTGCATGTTCCTTATGCCTTCAAGGCTAAGGCTGGGTGGAGACCTCGTCCTCGCTGACCGCTAAGGGGGGACGGAGGTGGGGGAGGGGAGGGGAAGCGGAGTGGGGAAGGGAGGGCCTCGAAATTGTCGTAAACCAGCTTTCAATCAAGAACTCACCTTTGCCATGCCTACGTCCTGCGTCGAACGTGTTCACCCTGAAATCCAAATCAGGAAAATCGCAGGGGCTGGATGTCCAAATCTCAGAAACACCCAAAGAACAAGCGAAACGTGTTGGGTTTTAGCTGTTCTCCTTCGGGGTCGTTGTGTGGCCCTGCTGGGGGTCCTGCCACAATTCAATCAATGACTTGCCTTCGCCATGTCACTGTAAAACCGAAATCCGACAAATCCAGAAAAACTCCGTGCACGCCCTCCTAACAAGGCTTCTTGCCCAAATCCCAGAAAACACCGTAGAAGCTTCGAACCTGATTTTGAAGTGTTAGTGCTTTGTCCAAGATGTCGCCGATATTTCAGTTCGGGCCAGGTGCCCCTTCGGGTGGTCATTGCATGGCAGCATGTGCAGCCTGCAAGCAAAAATCGAAGCCCAAAACAGCCATAAACCTACTTTCACAAATTGATCTGCTTTCGAATTGGCGTTGCCAAAGGCAGGCTTCCACCCTAAACGCCTAAATGACGTGCTCCTTCGGGGTCATTGCATGGCTTCTTGGCAAACCTGCCACTGTGGCCCCAAGGGCAAAATCCGAGCCGAAAAAAACAAAACGCACTGCTAAGAATTGCTATAATAATCGCTGAATCCAGAAAATCCGCCAGCCATACGCATATTGAAATCATGTCCCCCAAATTAGCGCTGAGGGGGAGAGAGAGTGGGGCCCCACACAATGGAAAAGGCGACCCTTCAAGGAATCCAACATTTCGTTGCCCGCCCAAACCAGGAAACGGCAGCCATTGCTGCATCCATCATGTTTGGAGAGGTCGAGCAGGCTGAGTTTTCGAGAGATGCAGTCAGACTCGTCGCGGCAGCCAGACTAGTAGAGTAGTCCAAAGGCCATACAGCAGGAGCAGGAAAGGCTGCAGGCCCAATCAATGTCGTGAAGTCATGAAGTCGTCCGAGTAGCAAGAGCAACCTGAACCACAAACGTAGAGCGGGTGCCGGGTGCTGCGCAAACACTCCGCGTCGTTGGCTTCAAACAGAAACATCGAATCTAAAGCATTCCTTGGCTTGGCTCCGGGGGGTTGGGGCGGGGCGTCGAGGAGGAGAGGAGGATGGGTGGCAAGGACAAGCCTGGCATGATTTTGAAAGGCGAGCACGAAAAGACAAACCATTCGCGGAATGCCTGAAAACCATAGCACCGGCATGCCCGAAAGCAGGCAATGAATAGATCCGGCCAGGCGGGCAACGGCGTATGCACCGTAGGCTGAAAAAGTGTCGGACAATCCAATCCTATCCTCTTTCCACGATTATGCAGACATGATTTTGGACGGTCTGGTTTTTCATGCTGCGGCAAACTCAATTGCAGTTTGCATTGGCGTCCTCCTTCCGGTAGCTAAGGCGCCCAGACAAGCAACCCCGACACCCAGAGAAGACTGGAAGATCCGGGCGGAAGAACCGGGTTCCGGGCTCTAGCCGAGATCTTTCATCCATGGTCAAGGCCAAGGCCACCGTGAGGTTCACATGGCGCTGCTTCTCAGGCGTCAGTCTATTGGTGCACTGGACTAGGCCTAGGCCCTCACACTAACTGCAAGTCAAGCTGGGCACTTGCATCCGCCTGAACTATAGTGGTCTCGGTGCATGTTGGCACATGCGCCCGAAGTCTCAATCCTGAGAGCGGCGATATCACAGATGTCGGAAACCTTTCACTTGGGCAACAGAAACTCCGATGCCGGCAGTTCCACTGCCACGGGCTTTTCCAATCGCGAGTACAGCAAATGCGAGTGGGACCGGGAGATTAAGACCATCAGTGGTCTATGTCCTACACATCCCACGGCTGCAGTATGGTAATAAGAACAGATTTCGTGGGCAGGTATGCACGTGGATTGGCTGAGCATTCTGATCCGTTTTTGTATCATCAGACTATAATGCAGGAGCCCGCCCACGCACAAGCCCAATAGTAGATGCAGGAAGACCCATGCCGGATTCCAGAGACTGAACAGCGGAAAGGGACAAGTTCCTTGCAAACACCGTATGCGAGTGCTGTCGGAGGGGCCGCGTCCATGGTACAGCAATATAGGAACGAGCTTGCTTGATTACGTGCAATAGGTTCTAGTTCGCAGCAGCAGCTGTTGTAGTTACTGTTGCACTAACCACTATTCGTACCAGTGGTAACAATAGTAGTAGTAGTTGTTGTTGTAGTTGTAGTAGTTGTAGTAGTTGTCGTCGTAGTAGTGGTAGTAGAAGTCGTTGTCGTCATAGAAACTTTTACTAGTCATACTCTCATACTTATAGCTTTACTCATAATCGCAATCGCAGTCACAGTTGCAGCCATAGTCATAGTCATAATAGTCGTCGTCCACTAAAATTGCTGCTACTACTACGACGACGACTACTACTACTACCACCACTTCCACTGCCACTGCTAAAGTACTGCTAATGCTAGTGCTAGTGCTAGTGCTAGTGCCTGCTGCTGCTGCTGCTGCTACTACTACTACTACTCCTACTACCACTACCACTACCACTACCACTACCACTACCACTACTACTACTACTACTACTTCTACTACTTCTACTACTACTACTACTACTACTCTACTACTACTCTTGCTGCTCCTGCCGCTGCTACTTCTACTGCTACTGTTAAAGCTACTGCTATTGCTACAGCGGCTGCTACTCCTAAACCTCCTGCTGCTACTCCTACTCACTCTTACTCCTACTACTCCTACTCCTACTCCCACTCCCACTCCCACTCCTACTCCTGCTCCTCCTAATTACTACTACTACTCCTGCTACTACTCCTACTACTCCTACTACTACTCCTACTACTCCTACTACTCCTACTACTCCTACTACTCCTACTACTCCTACTACTCCTACTCCCACTCCCACTCCCACTCCCACTCCCACTCCTACTCCTGCTCCTCCTAATTACTACTACTACTCCTGCTACTACTACTACTACTCCTACTACTCCTACTCCTACTCCTACTCCCACTCCCACTCCCACTCCCACTCCTACTCCTGCTCCTCCTAATTACTGCTACTACTCCTGCTACTACTACTACTACTCCTACTACTACTACTACTACTACTACTACTACTACTACTCCTACTACTACTACTCCTACTACTCCTACTACTCCTACTACTCCTACTACTCCTACTACTCCTACTACTCCTACTACTCCTACTACTCCTACTACTCCTACTACTCCTACTCCTACTCCTACTCCTACTACTACTCCTACTACTACTACTACTACTACTCCTACTACTACTCCTACTACTCCTACTCCTACTCCTACTCCTACTCTTACTCCTACTCCTATTACTACTACTACTAGTACTACTGCTGCTGCTGCTGCTGCTGCTGCTACTACTACTACTACTACTACTACTGCTTGTAGCAGCAATAGTAGCAGCAGCAATGGACGGTGACGCACCGAATGGCCGGTTTCTCATACTAGTTCGCTCTCGACGGGTTGTGCATGCAAAGTGGAGGACAACCCGGCAGCGCACCAGGAGGCCAGGACTCACACTGTCACGGCACAGCGAGCCTCTCCAACGTTGGATTTCGACGTTCACTCCAGCTACACGAGTCCTTCTAGGACACCTCCAAAGGCAAACTCGTCGATTGCAGCTTCTACACTGCTCTCTCGACTGCTGACATTGCTTGCACTGCTACTGCAAGCATACGAAGTGCATTCAAAATCGACATGCCCATGCCACTCAAAAGAATCATGTGTGGCATTTGGGACACTCCCCAGGATTAAGGTCAACATCAACAAGACGAGCTAGAGCCCTAGCTATAAATACCTCAGATACCTTCATCAAACAAGGTTTTGCGTTGGGGAGGAAGCTACTGCCAAACCTCATCGGAGTTTGGGACTTGCGAACACCTAGGAGCAGTCTTTGCACCTGGTCGCATAGAGCGTGTGGCAAGCTCCAGAAGCGTTTACAGCTGCTCAGCAAAAGCAGATGCAGGTGCATGGTATGGGTCGCCGTGGCTCGTCCGGCAGAGGCGGCAGCTCTGGCACACCCTCTGCAAAAAGCATCAACACGGTCCACGCCTCGATAAGATTCTGCAGAAAAATGTTCGCTATGGTCTGACCAACCGTTTGTGTCTGTCTTACTTTGCGGTGCCAGAACATGAGCAATGCCACACCCCGTTCGGGGAAGGTAAAAGTAGCGAGGTCATCTCACCTGCTGTGCGCAGAAGCTCAGAAGAAACGAACAAAGTTGAAAGTGCTCGCCAAGCCCTGCTAAGTCGCCTCGAGAACGTGGCCTACTGCCACGGTCGTCTCCTCGAGGCGGAGCATGAGAAGGCCCAAGCCTGGGATCCACACGAACGACTCATGCGCAGAGCTCTTTCCTAAGTGACCTTTCGTACAAGGCGCGGCTGCTTTGGGCGTCGGAGACACTGCAAACGGGCACCTCGCGCAGTCACACTTATAGATTCTGCAAAGATATACGGGGACTCAAGCTACAGCACAGTCAATTGAACAGCAAGCTCCGTTGGCAACCTTTTACTCTGAAACACCGTGGGCCTGTCGAGAGAACTTCAGCAACACCGTCAGCCGCTGCCCGGCCTGCAGCAAAAAAAGCACATACCCAAGCCCCAGGCCATCGTTGCGCAGGCTGTGGGCCATTTTCATCACACAGCGCCGGGCCTTGACAATCTTTGGCCTTTCCGTGGTCACTCCGGTCGCCCAGTCTGTGGCATCCTGCAAGGCAGGCAACACTGAAGTGGCAGCAGCTCGTAAAGCTTGTTAGCCGCATGCTTTCCACATGCTTGAACTTTACGGTGGCCAAGCATGGCCCTGCTAAGCATCAGCCGTCCAGAATCTGATCGATCTCCGCGTCCACCGTTGCAGCATGCACCTCAAAGACACTTCTTGTCTGGTTTCGGCGCTACCAGTAGAAGCGATGCGCTCGCACTACAACGCAGAGGATGGCAATCTCCAGACAGCTTTGCTCCTAGTCCTTTTGCTTCATCAGCCGGGCTCAACTCAAGTAGGCTGAGGTTTGGACATGCAAGACGGCCTTGAAGCCGGCTGTCATGGGCCGTGGCAGCTCCAACACTTCCAAGTAGGCCTTCACCGAATCCGAAACCTGCAGTTGGTCGTTGCTCAGTTGCTGCGGTTCTTGAGGCTTGCAGCGGCTTGCACCCCTGCAACCTGGCCTCCACAGGCGACTGTGCAGAGCCCAGGACAGAGCCGCACCAGCCAACGGTCGACGCGCCTTCAGCTAGTCCAGGCATATCATGGAACCGATCCGCCAGTAGTGTATGCTGCTATCATACCTCGTGGTTTCTGAAACTGGCGGAACAAGGACCCCAACACAGGCCGTAACCTTTCCGCTCCAAAAATCAAAAGGTTAGTACATTCACGGCTCAAGATCGAAAGCTCTCTGTTCACGCGACGTGCCCTGGCCGGTGTACCCCTTTAGCTCTTACATTGTTTTTTTGTAGCTTCTGCGCACCATTTCTGATGCGGAGATCTCCCCATCGAGCCCTCAAGAAACGAGACCTAAAGTTTCAGCTTTGCATGCCGTCATCAGTGCATGCGCTTAGATGTCGCCTCCCACTGCCGGCCAATCCGGGAAAGGTCCACCAGAAAGCTGTAGCTCCACATTCTGCCCGCTCTTCGCCTCACGGTTGCAATATCTGTGCACAGGCGCAGATATCTGCTGGCACGCCTAGTCCGTACAGTAGCGTGCCGGAGCACGGGAAACGCTTCTTAATGCCATGTGCACCTACCTCCTCCAGAGGTACCACATTGCGGGAAGCAGCCATGCGGAGGACCTGCCAAGCTCAGCTGCCCCAGAACATCCCAAAACCGCATATATGTGGTGCTGCCTCTACAACGCAAGGAGCAGAGCCAGGTGCCAAGAGACAGCGCTCTCCCGGCCGCAGAGTGCCTGCGTGAGTCCCCGAGACTGATCCGGTCTCGGCCGCCGCGACCCACTCCGAGGTCCCCGAGGTCCCCGGCCACCGCCTTGCTCTACGCGGCCGCGCACGCGGATGGCACCCTTCGCAGCAGGCGTAGACTCGAAGACCAGAACCTGCAGGGCTCCGGGCCTGGCACAGAGGATGCAGACATATGCAGACGCTCAAAGGCGACAGCACGGGGTCACAGAGTTTACAGTTTGCTGCTCAGATGCCGTGGCGCACAGCTGCTGGCCATGTCATCGAGGCATTGGAGGAGAGAAGAGCCGGTGTGCCAAGGAGCCTACAGTACACAAGAAGCAATGTGCTGGGCCCCTCGAAGACCCCCAGACAGACATTGGGACAACAACGACAGTGCAAACCGACACCTTGACCATTACCGTAACCCAAGCACAAATAGCAAATCATTTGCTTCGACCATCAACACCCCACAAGAAAGATAGTGGACACCAGTGTCGGATGCAACACTGCAGCATCCTTGGTCCGGGATTGCAAGGATGAGGGCGAGGAGAGGAGAATAGCTGCGTCAAAGTCCGACATTCTACACACTGGGCGGGAAGCTCCTGTCCAATGTCTAACGACAACCTTTCTGCGGGTCTATTCTAGGGTCTAGGGTGGGCTCGATGCTCTCGACGTCGGCATCTGGATCATCATCACCGTCACCATAACATCAGCATGCACATCCTGAAAAAAAACGAAGACGACGACAACAAACAAACAAACAAACAAAAAACAAAACAAAACGAAACAAACAAACAAAACACAAGCAAGCAAGCAAGCGAGCGAGCGAGCAAGCAAGCAAGCAACCACAACCGCAACCACAAGCACAATAACCACAACCCGAACCACAAAAACAACCACAACAACCACAACCAAAACCACAACCACCACCACCACCACCACCACCACCACAACCACAACCACAACCACAACCATAACCACAACCACCACCACCACCACCACCACCACAACCATCACCACCACTACCACCACCACCACCACACCAACAACCACAACAACCACAACAACCACAACAACCACAACAACTACAACCACCATCAAAACAAACCACCAAGACAACCACCACCACTCATGCCGTCGCTTTCCTCATCATCAACAGCAACGCAGTCAAAAGCAATACGATCGCCCAGGAAAACACGGGCCTTCTTGGCATCCACTTGGTTTGTAAGGCCGTCCACAGGAACGAAGACCGTCGCGGCCTGGCTGAAACCTGCACTGGGCTTGCTTGATCGTGGTCAGAAGATATTGATCTGAGTCCAAAAAAGTTGCTCACGCAGAGTCAAGAACCCCTATGTGGCTGACCCGGCGTAGCCTGCATTCGTCAGAACTGGGGTCAAGGTAGAAATGACTTCGTCGAACCGATCCTCCCAATGGCAACAGACTTGTGTTGCCAAAACGTGCTGGAACACAGGCACTGGCACGCCCAGCCTCTGCCCAGCTGACTTCTTCCATCTTCGTTACTGCGACAACCAGGCGTCCCTCCTGCACCATAGTATCAACTGTCAAAAAAACCTAGCGCGAGTCGAATCGGTCCCGGCCTTGGCGGCAGTGCCGAGGCCCCTCGCAGCCCTCAGCTGCTCCACCAGCGTTGAAGGACCACCTCCTGCCTGGAAATTTAAGCACGCCCTGCTCATTAGCATCCTGTGACTCCTCTCCGGAAGCCGCGCCTCCTTCAGAGCCGCCTCAAGCTCACGGCCCTTGGCAGAAATCACGAGCATGGCCACGTCTGCCTTCAGGAGTGAAACAGAGCCTACAGTTGGTGAATCTGCGCCGGTTGCCTGGCCTCAGCAGATGCAGCGACAGCCTGTGGCAAAGAGCGACGGCCTGTTGCGAGATGGGGCTTCGAAACTCTACACAAGGCCGCAAGTAGCTCCTCCTGGCACATCGAGCAAGGCCAGCTCGGCACCCTTGGGCGTGCGCAAGCCATCCTTCGTCGTCGGTACCATCCAAGCGGCACACGTTTGCAGACACCAGCGAAAGCACTCCTCACGTTGCGACTCATCTTTGAGCCGCTCCGCCTCCTGGGTGCGGATCATGGTCATGGGCACAGGTGCTGTGACCAGCGGCTGCGCATGCCCAATGCCCATCCGACCTTCCGGCGCTTTGCGAGGTCACGCTCGCTAATCCCACCCGTGGCAAGGAGAAGGGCACCCACCAGCATCGACTTCCCGGCACCTGCGGGACTTTCACGGGCACGGGTCTCTAAGAGGTGTTGCACGCATATCAGGCAGGCTCTTACAAGTACCTGAAGAGCAGCCAAACAATGCATACACAACTGACCCGCTTCCATCCGCTTCCCAGGCACCCTGGTGGCCAAGCACGGCCACCGTGACGTGCGACGTGGGGGGCTTTGCCTCCCTCGCGACCGCCTCCGGTATTTTGAAGCTGTAGGCTGTAGGCTATGACGCGAGCCAAAACGCGGACATGCGTGATTGTGTGTCCACACGGGGTGGACGGCCTCTGCCGCAAGCGCCGCCGCTGCGGAGGGGGGCTGCCCGGCAGCTGCTGCCTTCTTGGCCCGTTCCTTGAGAGTTGTTGCATGCGCTGCTAGAAGGCGTTCGATGACTGCCACATTGATGCAGTGGAGGTGCTGCTTTCTCCTTGATCTCTTTCCTGCAACGCAGAGCTTGGAAGCAGAAAGAACAGCACCTGCATAGCATGCTAGCATGCTAGCTGCTACAAGGCTAGAAGATGGCACAAGTACCGGTTCAACCGACGTCGGCGCCTCCTTTGCTCTGCTCGCCGCCTCCGCTCTTCGTTCTCCATCTGGAAAGGCACCAGACGCGAAAGTTGCAGGCACGTGACAGCCTGACAGCCATGACAGCCCCGGCATATCCCGGCATGCCCCGGCCCCGGCCTCTTGACGGCGAAGAGCCTCCTGCACGGAGAATACGGACAGAGATCCAAAAATCTGTCGGCTCCGGTCCCGGTCCCGTCTCCTCTGCGGTTTCTTTCTGACGTGCAGCTGCCTCCTCGGCTTCTCCTCGGTACGTCGACATATCTGTGGACAGCACACTTCACAAACTGCCGCTGGCACAGATCTTTCAAAGGACCATCATGCGTGGATCAGGATTTTGTGTACCCAGTCTTCACTTTCATTGGAAACACACAAACCCAACCACTGAGAGAACGAGAGAACAAACACGGCTTGTGAAGTAGGGCTTTAACAACACACACCTTCAGAAGGATGACCCTACCCCCAATCATACCTTCACCAATGCTTTCGATGATATTTAGTTATTTATTCATTTTCTGTTTAAACAAACGATGATACAAGCCATACTGCATGAGCGACTTGGGTGCTGAAAGCGTGCTGGTCACCGCAAACTGTCCATTGGTGCGTTTTGAGTAAACGCAAGGGATTCATAGGGATTCTGACAGGCAGTCCTTGCGTAGAATTGGCAAAATGCCGGGCCAAACGCTGGTTGATGTCTGAGTCTGTCATGGGTTGCTTCATCTCATAGATCACCTCGTTCATGATCTGCCACCACCCTGCGCCTCCCAGCAGCGACCGGGTCCCTCCGTGCGGGCTGGGTCTCTTCGGCCATTTCGCTGCATGCCAAAACGGCCATGAAGCAGTCTTTCTTTCATCGGGTTCAAGGGGATATTGACTTCTCGCTCAGGAGACGACCACACTGCGATGTTGCCTGGCAGGCGCTGGATGGTTTCTTCCGCGTCCCTTAGCCGCGTCAAAATCTACGAGCTTCACGTTGTGCTGGTGCTGCTTGCGAAGCAGATGCTGGCGGCCTTATGTCATGATGCGCAACGAGGAAATTGCGAAGGTGCGTTACTGCAAGGCAAGTTGGAGGCAGTGCGCACGACAGGTGCTGAAGAGTCAGTCGGCCACTTGAGGTCAGCTTCCAAGCTGTCGCCCACCCACTCCATTGCGAAGCCTTTTCAAAGGCCTTCCTACGTCAGCAGGCACCGGACTTTCGCGATGTTCGGATGGTGTAGGTGCTTCAGGAACAGTTCCTCTGCCCGTTAAGATTCCCGATCCTCCTCCTCCGACGATGTCAGCTGGCAAAGCATATCGTCCATACGTGGGTAAGCACTGAGCCCTGAGCCCGAGAAAGTCACGCGAGCAACATTGAGCACAACGCTAGCAACTCGGAACTTTCTCATCTCCGCGAAGATCCAGCTCCCGCCTTCTCCCTCCGAACTACGCATCTCTGAAAGGCGAAATCAAGACACCGAGCTTGGATCTTCGAAGCCTTCGACTTGCACTGGCGTGCAGCCCAAGCCAGAGATCTATGTCCCGTGTCGACAGAATCTAACAACCAAGACGCGAAGGGGAAAAGCCTCGGCAAACGAAAGAGAAGCGGCAGAACATCGGGTCGAAACCCGCCCCCGAACCTACTGAATGTTCTGAACCAGTACTGCCACCGGCGCTAAAGCTCAACATACCAGCCGCGGCGCGACGTGCAGCTTCTTCCTGGCGCCGTCTCTCATCAGCTGCGCGCTTCGCTTCTTCCTTCCGCCGGCATCTCGCCAGCTGAAATGCTGGAACTTGGCACATGAAGCTCGCGGCGAGTGGGTGAGCTGCCCGCCTCTTCTCGTCGCTGAGCCTGTGCTGCTGCCTCGGCCTCCAATGTCCAACACCCAGCCCAACGCTAGCAAACCTACTTGTGAATGATGTGCTCTTGCGGCGAAAGAAACCGTGCACTCTACAGCAAGCTCTTTTGTGGGGGACTCGAGGTGCGATTTGGGCATCATCGCTTCCTATGCGATGCTTCGCAGTGCTCTGGGCAGTGTACTGTGAACAAACAGCAGCAAGCCTACAAATGCCTCACGTGAACGAAACTGCTGGACTGGAGCGAGGGTGCCTGACCTCTGCAACACAGCTGCCAACACTGTTTAAGAGCATGGCTGCCAACGCATGTTACCCTGGAATGAAGCAAGGCATAGCAGGGCCTTTTCCCTCTCCTTGCGCTCGCGCTTCTCACGCTCTTTGCGCTCTTTCTCCTTCCTGACACTGACACAAGGCATCTGCTCCAATCCTGGCCGTGGCCCTAGGAACCCCAAAACCGCAAGCCGCCGACGCTTCGTGTCCCTGCGCCGAGGCACCGCCTCTTGTCCTCCTCAGCCGCTCGCTGGGCCTCCTCATGCTCCTTCTTGGCTGCCTCCTCAACTAAAGCGGGCTTCTCTAGTAAACGTCTGTTCTACATTGCGGGAAGCACTCTAAGACTCTACGCACTCTAGCGAGTCAAGGATTGACAAGGACGATGCCATCCAGATGCCATCAACCAGCCTCCAGTAGAAAGTCCAGGCAACACATTAGGACAATCCTGGAAGGAGGCTCAGTAATGCTTCGTACAACAACGCGGGGGCTGATAGGGATGAGATGTCTTGCAGCTAATGCCATGCTATGTTGCGTACAGACACGTCTCGCTTTCAGTCACGAAACCAAACAGCAGGTGACACAAGCTGCTTGACCAAAGGCTGTCAATTGAAAATGGCTGTTCGCCTCTGTCTGCAGTGTCTGGAGCCTGTGTGCCCCAAACCGGACGGCCACTATCCCCACCATGCATGAAACCCACCCCTCGAACCCTGAGCCCGATAGCCCTCCACAAGCCTAGAGTCTCTCCTCTCACGCATCTTCTCACGCTCCAAACCCTCTGAAGCCCGACCCCGCCTCCTCGGCGCGGCGGCGCCGCCGCGCCTCGCGGAGCTTGGCATCCTCCAGGGCTGGGTTTACACTAAAGTTTACACTATTGAAATGAATTTGGAGCCCATGACTATGGTACACAGCGTTCGAATTTGTGGCATTCGTCGGAGCAGTGCGAGGTCCTCAAATCTCAATCTGACAAATCTAGAATCTTGAAGACCCGTTCTCCCCATCTGTTCCAGCCTCTTCGGCATCGCGCTGTGCGCGGCGTTGGCGCCGAAGTTCCTCAGGCAGAGCTTCGGACGGTCTTGCCTTCGACCCTCAGCGCTGGGTGCCTTCTGAGCTTCTTCCCTTCCTGCAACGGCATCAAGTTTTGGCCGCAGCACACAACCACACAGCTCCAGTCTCAGCGCGGTCCTGTCTCGCTGGGCTCACTGCCTCTGAGAGCAGAGCGCTCACTTGCCTGAGCTGCGACAAAAGGAGCGCAGGAGCGGATGCGGAGCAATGCGGAGCACAGCATGTGCCGCGCCTCCTGCTCTTCGAGCTGCCGCCGCACTTCTTTTTCCTTCTGCCGAGCTTGCTCCTTCGACAGGCAGAAGTACTCAGGACTTGAGGCTACGGCATGACTGGGACTTGCAGGAGGGAGGAAAACTGCTGGGCTCTCACCAGCACCCAGGACTCCTGCGCCTTTTGCTCCTCTTTGAGTTTGCCTGGAGTTGGTGCGTTGGAGGCGGAGCTGTAGAAAGCTCCCCAAGCGCCCTCGGCTCGGTAGCTGGCCAATCTTCAGCTCCAACCGTCGTCGCTCCAGGCGGCGCTCGGCCTGGACTCGATGCTGAGACTGAGTTGGTTCCAACACCACTCCACTTTCGGCTGGTGCTGCAAACTTGGTGCGCGCGCTTGCCTCGCGCCGGCGCTCTTCCTCTTCGTCCTGCCGTCGCTGTTTCTGTGCATCACGCACGGCCGCCTGGAACGAAGTCAAGCAAGGCGAGGCGCTAATGGCTCGGCTAGTCAGAGCAGAACGAACTGCCATCTTCGCACAAACCATGCCATAATTTGCCACCGTATACGAACCTACTTAACTTGTATTGCATCGTACATCTCTCTGAGTGCTGGTTGTCCATCGTGCGCACAACAGAGAACACAAAACCTTGCACGTACCACCATGTGATACTCCCGGTATGAACAGGTACTTCATTGCCTTCTGTCAAACATAAGAAGAAATCTGTATAATGCATAATGTCTATATATATACACACATATATACAACTATCCAGCCAGTGATGTGATGATTAGCTCATTTAGTGTTTACTAGGGTTCTCACACACCTCAGAAAAGGCAGTCTTTGCTTTCGCAGATGTTATGTGCAACCATTGTGGGCAATTAGCTGCCAGGCACCCATGTCTGGAGTCTAGGCTCCTTTTGGCAGTTTTCTGATGCCTGCGGTGGTATGGAAGTCATCCGCACAGTTGCTAGTATGATCAGTATTGGCTTCCTGAAACACAAGAGCTCGTGTTTGTTGAAGCGTCATGCGATATTGCACATCATACAAAACTTGGCAGAGCAACCAACTGATCAAATGCGCTGTAAGCGCCCATGTAGCACATTGCAGGAACCCATACCTCCCACACTTAAGTGCCCGAGCCTGCGCGCGCTTCGCCGCCTCACGCACCGCGCGCCCTGGGCTCGGCGCCTGTCCAGAGAAGCTCAGCTCCCGTCGCGATGGGCGCGAAATATAGATGGACCGACATTTCCAAACTTTCCTGCCTTCACCTCCCCCATCTCTTCAGGCTCAAGCGGTGGAAGGTCATCATCCTGGCGACTAGCTAGTGGTCGCTGGCCCTTCAGCGTACGCATGCTGGTTGCGGCTATGCTTGCAACGAGTCTTCAGCTCTGGTGTGCAGCGCGTGTCTCCTTTTACCTGTGCCGGTGTGCCCGACAGGTACTGTCACATCCTGACCTGCTTTTGCTGTCTCGCGATGTTCATTTGATGCTTGGAGCCCCTTCAATCAACAGACCGTCTGCTGCAGCCTGCCGATGTTTGCACGTACTAGCTGCCAAGGTACAAGATCATGAAAACTGCAGGCTTTGTGCCGGCAATGTTCAGTGAGGGTCGGCAGCCACGAACCTTTCCTCTCCTAGCATCGCGTTCGCTTCTGGGTTTTGCGCAGCCCTTCATGCATTCGCTCATTGAACAGTCCTGGTACGTTGTCGCTTGCTTTCTCAACCCCAGTCCCAGCTACGAGAAATTGGGTGGTTGCGACCATGGTCAGAGCCCAGTGTTGAAAGAGAATCTTCCATATGCCTCCGGAGTTGGTCTGCTGTGGGATGTGAGCTTCAAGCTCCTACATGCTCTACAAACGATCGTTGTGGCCGTTCCTCCTTGCGAAGGCCCAACGGTGACTCATACCGAGTCCTTGAAAACAGCACAGAACCTCAGAGACACCGCACAGCAACGGAGAATCGTCTCTCTTGACCAGGGAATGAACATTGACAAACTTGATCTACGATCCCACGCTGAACACCTGCTGTTCGCCGCAGGCCCATGCCGTGTGAGATGCTGCAGGGCATGCTAAAATATCACACAACTCGAACTTGTGGACTTTAGATGGCTCATGTCAGGCGACTGTCCTCATCTGCTCCATGCGCTGGGCGCTGGTAGGGCTTGGTGAGGCGAACGTTCAGGGCCTGGCAACTTTCGTCTGTCGCCTTGCCTCCTAGGCCGGATGTCACGGAACGTAGCTTTTACAGAAAGACCTGACACGACCTAGCTCGGCAGCTCTGCACGTATGCCGAAGATGCCTACGATTGAAACGAAGAAGTGTTGCCATTTCTGAGTACCGGGCACGCATGGTGCTCGTGTGGACTTCCTCCAGGCTCCGCACGTAGTATCCCCCCGGCATGGTCCTGCCTTGCCTGATGGGACAGTCTTCAAGGGAGTCAACCTTCGGATTTCTGACCATTTAGTGGTATTCTGCAGTCCAAGCCCGTACACCCCAGTACTCACCATCCTCCCTGCAACTGAGTCGCGGCTTCTGGCTCCATGAATCGTCGGGGGCCTCCTCGCAAACTTCCTTCGAAACGGATCACTGCAAAACATGCCCCGCGAAACCCCACAGCAGACATCCGATGATATCCGATGCAGCATCGCCCATCACAGCTTCTCGAAACATCAGGCGGCCTGCTGTTTCTTGAAGTCTTGCTTCTTCAGGTCTGGCACCGTCTCCTAATGTGCGGCTTTCAAACAACATTTCAGCGAAACCTTGCCCCGGCCTCTGGCGCAGGCACCGTCTGCTGGACTTCCCAGCTGGGCTCTGTCGTGGAGCGCGCATGCTCACCACCCTGAGCCTGTGGTGGCCGGGAAGCCTTCCGGCTCAGCGCTCGCCTTGACAGCTGCACGAAAAGACGCGTCACTGGCAAATCGACCCACCGCTCTCCGGGAGCATTCACGAGCCTCTTGTTCCGTTCCCGCCACTTTGCTGGGTTTTTCCGCCTGAAGGTGGACAACTTGTCTGTCGGTGGGGGAGATGGGCACCGAGATGAGCGAGATTGGCAAGATGGGCAGTCGACGGAGAGATGAGGGAGAGTGGAGGAGGAATTGCATGAGTGGAGGGAGAGCACCTCATACCTGATACTGTACCTTCAGTACCTTCTACCTCCAGCAAAGGCTGTTGCAACAAGACAACACCTCAGATTGCTTTGCAGGCACAAGCAAGCTTCGCTGCAGTCCCATCTAAATCCTCTACCGCATTCGTGCTCACCTTGACCGTCCAAAGTTCGGAGCCAGGCATGTACTGGGATTGTGCTCGTCTCCGTCGGCCGCAAGCCCTGAATCCAACGTCTGAGTTGCCGGCACTGCAGCATCCACAACGATAGGCTTCTGTTCCGAGAACTGCGGCACTTCGATGTCTTCAAAAGTCATGGCGCCAGCTACATTCTCTGTTCTGGTGAGAATGTTAAAAGTATAGACAGTATAGATGTATGGGGTTGATTGTCAGCTGCTGGGGTTGTGCACGAAACGCAACTACCGGTGGACTGGCAGCATGACACAGGTTTTCGATTCGTCTGGTACGTTGGCAACATGTAGCACGTGTTGTCATTCCCCCTGTGCCCCTTCAGCCATGGAGTAAGGGTGCGACACTGTGCGAAAACTCCATGTGCTACTGCTCTGGTACGGATCTCTGGAGCTACTTATCAGCTTGGCTGTTCTCGAACGGCAAACTCTTCGAACGCTTCCGCTGGGCTTTGCACTGGGAAGCGGTGCTCGGAAAGGCTCCGCAGGACCCGAGCATGCGACTTCCATCTTGCTCGGAGTCCTGGGAGTCCTGAAACTCGCCCCAGGTCTGAAACCAGGTGACAAAGGCAGCGTCGTCAAGACACTTCCTCTGGCCACCTCCTTCAATGGCAAAGTGGCACCCACACACCAACACTACTTCGCTACAGCCAGTAAAGCCAAACCAAAGGTCCGTGTGTGCGCCCCTGGAGCTTAACAAATGCTGGGGCAGGACCTTCCCGTGAAGAACTTCTATGCCAGCCTGGTGCATGGCGGTATATGCATGGACGAAGAAACATATCGTTCTTCAAAAGTGTGAAACAGATTGCCACAGCAGCTGGCAATTCAACCAAAATGTTCGATTGCGTGTCATGAGGCGGGCTTGCTCTGCATCGCCACAACCAAAAGATGGCGTGATGACGGAAATGTGGATTCCAGCAGCAGTGATCAGCAGTGGAATAAGTAGGATTTCAGCGCTCACTGCACTGTGGACCTTGTCACCGGTATGGGCACATCCACGACCTCAAGGACGGTAAAACTAGAGAAGAGGCTATAGAAGCTAAAGAGGAGAGAGGCAGAGAGCCTTTCCGTGTAAATACACGCTCAAGCAAAGGCATGCCAAGCGGACCATTACTAAACGAGGGACCAAGCATCTCCGAACCCATGGTGCCACAACATGGTGCCAATGGTGCCATGGTAACTGACCGACGACAAGGTAAAACGCCCTTGTCGACAGGTAGCAGTGGTCTCTACAGGAATCCAGCTTCATTTGAGATGCAGTTGTGATCAGCTGTGTGTGGAACAAAGCCTAAAAGTCTTAAGGCAGGGACTGAGTCGGCAACACAGAGGTGCTCTCAAGCCAGTTGGCCTGCAGCAAGCTTCGGAGAGAACCATGTCATCAAGGCCGCCCAGCAAGATAAAGATCGCGCGTTCATGAGAGCACGGTCTTTCGGCCTGGCGCCCTCCCTCGGAAAAGACCACCAGCAGGGCTGTCATATTGTCGCCTTCCACAAAGACATGAAGTCGTGCTTCGAGAACAGCTCGGCAGGGTGGCCTCCAATGCCCATGGTCTGTGCCAGGTCGGGGGAGATACACGCATCCAGCATCTCCTCCGAAGGCCAAGGCCAACTGCCGGTTTTGCTGAACAAAAGGCTCCCTCCGCCTAAGCCGCCCGTCCTCGAGAATGGCAGATAGACGCAACCGCCCCTCCTGGCCAAAGACCCGCCACTGTTTGACCCTGCAAGCCAAAAGAAACCTGCCCATCCCAAGTGAAGTGGTCCCTTGCAGGAGGCCTGCAACCGGAAGGCAAGGTCTGCGAAGCTGCCCAGGCGCATGCGGACAAAGTCCACTGCCTCCTCCAAGCCACCAGCATCGTCAAGAAGGCAGGGAGAGGGAGCGCTTACAAGGGACCACATTCCTGTCCTGGCTGCTGAGGACGTCCCACCTGCGAATACGAAAAGAGCTGTTTTCCTTCACCTACTCGGTGTGGATGCTGGCACGACTCCGGCACTGCTCCAGAGCCGGGCGCTGAGCCACTGGCACACCGTCGCAAGCCAGGATCATAAACTCGTCATCCGCCTGCCCAGATGTCACTCACGTCTAAAGGCTATGCCAACGTACATGGGTTGTGGAGAGGCCTGGCGGTTGAAGCATCGGACATCTGGATGGCAAGTGATAACTTGCTCCTGCGATCACAACACAACAGCTGTCGTAATACGATGACGTTCACCTCGTGATAAGAAGCCTCGGCAAACTTGCAAAATCCAGAGAATTATCAGAACCCCCAAGTCTTATTGAATCCAAGGACGACCCTTGTGTTTCTCAATATGCAGTGTCTGAAGTGAACATCCCCACGACAGGAAAGGGCAGATGACCTCTGCGGACAAGGAGGCGTTCTGCTTGTACCTGGAACGGCCGAGACTGCCTACTGCGGAACTGAACTACCAACCGTCCGCGACGATCTGTTTAAATGGAGCCGCTGTGCAAATGCTGCACTCGCTACAGAGCAGCTTGAATTACCTCCGTGGTAGAGTCTACATTGGGCTCTGCGTACTTGATCCTCAACATCATAGCTGCGCAAGTCTGACTTCAAGCAATCCTACGGCGCACAGTAAATCGCCGATGGAGCGGGAGAGATTCAGATTGCCATTGATTCCTTAAGGACGGTGGCATGGCAAACAAGTACAACCATTCGTGAAAGCCGATAGCCAAAGACCCCCGCTGTAGTGCACGTGGTTGCCCACGTGTTGCTGCATCACAGTGCCCCCCGCCTTAACGGCGGAAGCATGCAGAATCTCGGCCAGCAACCATGGCTGCAACATGGAGTGCCTTAGCTCTCTGGCCGGCTTGGCTGAGCCGTCCACCCGCAGCACTCGCGACAGCTCCGCGGGACTGTTGGGCTTGTGGTCTTCTGACCTCAGCCGATGCTAACTGCTACAAGGAATGCTTCGGAACATGTTGTTCAATATTGATGCCACGCTGGAGCTATGCATAGTGTGGCTGGTCTGCAACTGCGAAGAAGGATTCCCAAATCGGATGTACCGAGGCTGCGACATGTCTATTGCCTTTCCTCGTCTGCAGAGTACCTTCGCAATCTTCCAGAACAGTGGCGAACGTGCGAGGTCCAAGTTTGCCAAGCCAAAGTGCAGCTCGGCTATCTCCAGCATTTGCCACGAAGATAGCGTCAGGCCGCACCACAGCTGCCACCTGAGAGCGAACGCACCAGAAATGGCCAACAAACAACCCCCAGTTCCCAGTTCTTTCTCCCACCTCCCTCCTTGGGGCTCCCACCATAGTGCAGCCCATGATTTCGGGGTTGGCCCAAGACTTGAAAGCCTCGTCTTGAAAAAATCCGTCAACATCCATCGATGTGCCTAGTCTTGTACTGCACCTTGGCCCTAAGGTTACGACTACGCTTCGACCCAGGCTCTGCAGCTCGTCCAGGGAGTGGGGGTCCATCAACATGGTGTCCTCGTGACGATCAACGCACTGCTCGCTGCGATTCGCTGCGGGTGCCACATGCCAAGAGGGCGGCTGGGAGCTTAACTACGACTGAGACTGGCGAAGTTCACGTGATTCGCATGAGCATGCAGGAGCCGGAGTTTGAAGCCAACGAGTGGTGAGAGCAGCGCCGTGGAGCGAAAGCAACATGCATTGCATTGCAAGTGCAAAGCTAAAGCGAGTGCTCAAACAGCACACACACCCTTCAGCTGACACCTTCGAATTGAACTCAACATGCGCATCTACTTCACTAGCATCCTTAGCAACTATGCGTCGGTTTTCTAGGGAAGGTTCTGGATCAAGCAGAGATCTGACACAAAACAGCTTGGCCAAAGCTTGCTCAGCGACTTAGCTCTCTAAACAATCCATGACCACGATGGCCCACAGCATCCCCGAGAATTCCGCTGAGTCCATGCGGTGGAAGGCCCGCATAAGCGCATCGCTGCAGTCCTGCCGATTTTCCACTTGAGGTTACTGCATGCTGCTAGCCATTCCCGACTCTTTGTGCCCTTTGCATCAACTCGTGACTATGCTCATGATGTTCATGAGTTTAACCATGCTTCCCAATCTGATCTATATCTGTCAAAACGCAGTGGTTCGTACCGAAGCTAAAAGCGCTTCTGCAAATACTGATAGCGGCATGTTTCAGCTATTGTGCTGAAGAAGATGGCGATGGTTGGAGCAGTCACCGCCATGCTGTTGATGACATTGAAAATATGAAGACCTGATGGGACTTGTACGTGATACAACTGTACATGATGATCGATTATTCATGATGCATGGCGGATGGTGGTGGTTGAGAAATGGATGGTGGAAGGCAGCTGTTGCTGATGCTGATGAGGTGCTGATGGCGCGGGCGATGATGATGATGATGACGAGGGGGAGCAGGAGGCTCGTCATAATGAGTAAGATGATGGCGAGGACGACAACAACAACAACAGCAGCAATGGAGGTGACTGTATCGGTGACATTCAGCAGTAGTCGTCATTGCCGTCGTCCTCGGTCGGCGTCAGCAGCATCAGCAGCAGGGTAGAAACGATCAGTACATACTAGGTACTCAGTGGAGATACATAATGTGTGGCACTTGTGCTGCAGGTGACCTCAGCCTTTCAGCAAGTACAAGGATTTGCGCCTGGCTGTTCTGCAGCACCAGCTCTTCAGGGAAATGGCACCGGCAGAACCTTGCAAGTCTGTTCAAGACAGCAGCTGGCTCCCGGAAGTGGTCCACCAAGGACTAAGTCAAATTCAAACAACTTCCCAGGAGCCCGTGCTGGGCAACCTGTTCGCCACCATGGCCGTCCTTAGTTTGCAACAATCGTTCAGCCTTTGCTGTCTCCCTTCTTGACTGCATTGCGCCAGAAGGAAGAATGCCAAGGCAGTGACCATGACAGCAAACAGCGAGGAGTCTCTCCACCGGGCACCTTCAACCCCGAACGAAGCTAGTGATGGCTTTGTGGGTTTGCGTGCTTGGTGTGGGACTGCTCGACACTGCCGCGGATCCCAGTGAGCTGATGGCCTGAGAAGTCGATGCTAGAAGGCAGCGGGGGAAGTGCCACCTTCAACTGCAAATCCTGCTGATGCTGCCAAGATGCCAAGTGTGCGTCCTCCATTCGGTCGCGCCTCGCCACTGGTGGGAACGGGAGGTCACGACTGGATCGGATAATCGGATAATCATGATGAGATCCAACGGCATGCCAGCGGCACCAACCCTGCATGGCGCTGAATCCCCATTCCAGTCCATTCTGCAAGGACCTGCAGCATGCTAAAGAGAGAGGAGCGCATCCCCGGTCAACACCTCGGCAGCTGGAGTCTCGAGTCAAACCATTCGGGAACCTGCCTGCCATCTCCGGACTCTTTCTGTGTCGACGGGCCTGCACAAAGCTGGTAGTCACAGCGAGGAAGCGCAGGGTCCGACATGCCTGATAGCAGGCCACCCATGGTGCACAGAACCTGCCGACGGATCCGAGTTAGAGCTCTCTTAGGAAAGGACTGCGCTGAAGACTCTTTCGCTGCCCACACTCGCAAACTTCAGAGCTGCAACGCTTCCACACTGTCATCCTCACCAACCCTGCATGCCCTCACCTGGATCTCTGTCTATCGGACACCGTCCCGCCCAATTTGTAAGCGGACAAAACGGCAGCGGAAAGGACTTCATGCATGACACCCAGGCAGCGGACTGCTAGTAACGCAATCGGACAGCAGCTCCCGCGCGAAGCGAGACTGAACGATAAATAGCAGACATTCACTTTCCAAAGGCTTTTCCTGCTTGCTGAGTGACTCGAACTCACCGGGTAGGTGAAGGCGATTCGTCCTGTTTTGGCCGCTTGGCCTTGGTCATCCGCGGCTAAAGTCGACACAGTGCGTTACGGTCCGGGGTGCGTTGGGTGATGCTAGGGACCTGGCGATCTGGCGATATACACGGAGGCAGCTTTGGAATGCAGTTGCAGCGACTCGCAAGCTTTCATTGTTCCGACCCTGTGTAGACAGATTATATGCATTTGGGCCTGCGGAATCACTCCGTCCTGATGCACTGCACTGTACGTGTGTGTGTGTATCTTTATCTATATCTATATCTAGATCTACATCTAAATTTACGTCTGCATCTACATATACACCTACATCTACATCTACATCTACATCTATATCTATATCTTTTACTGTCACTTTATCTTTTTGTAAATATACATACATACATACATGCATACATACACGCATATTCACGTGTATATGTATTTGTGTATATACCTATATAAATTCCGCCCCCTATCAACCTACTGTTTAAAAGTTTCCGCGTTGGTGTGCACATTGCGTAGGTTGGCAGCTGGTATCACGGAAATGCAGGACTGATCTCCACAGCAATGCCAGCAAACACTTTGTTTCATGCTTTCGCTTTCAAAGTCCGAGTGATCGAAGGTGAGCATTGTAGCGGGAAATAGCTTGACGTGTTCCGGGCAAGGCGCCGAGGGCGAATGCTTTTCGTCCTATGTTAAAACGACTGCACATTCTTATGCCATAGGGTTGCCACACAACGAAGGTAAGTTTGCAGTTCGAACGCCGAAACGAGTCAGGTGGCACATTCTGAAACTATCGGGGGCTTCCAAACTGTTGGGTGTGCTGAATTGTAGGATTTGTATTCGGAATTCCTTTCGAGGAGACACACATACAACCCACACATCCTTCATTCTGATGTTTATTCATCAGGTTCTACATAAATATTTCACATCCCCCCCGTGCATCTCCAAGCCACCATCCTTGCTTCCCTGGGAGTCATCTTTTTTTCTTTGACGCACCTATCCGCGCCTGAGAACGTCGAAGTTTCAGAATAAAGGACGAGTGGGTGGTATTTGTGTCTCCCTGAAAGGAATTCTGAATAAAGATCCTACAATTCAACACATTCAGCAGTTTGGAAGCCCTCTATCGCGATCAATGGTTTCAGAATGTGCCACCTGACTTTTTCCGGGATTTCAACCGCAAAGGTGTTGGCACCTTTGCTTTGCAGTGCTTTACCGGGGTGTAGAGGCTTTGCTGGAAAGTGGCGAATCATCATACTAGAGTTTTGGGCCCCTGTGTGATTTTAGATAAAAACCCTAGGAATATTATCGGCACTGATGCACGCTTCTGTGTTAGATGCCTTCTATTCTGAACAAAACAACAAGCAAATAGCTGCAAGAAGAAAGCAACTGTGTAGCTGCTACCCATGGCTCAAACTACCTATGTACTATTACCATTTTCAGGGCTACATCTTGCAATGACGGGAAAGCAGCCGCAGTCCAAAGCGGGCACGCTTGATTGTGTGTGTGTGTGTACATGCCTGAACATGGTGACAGAGTGAGCCTTTCGATACAGAGAATGCCAGCGAGTTCTTGCAGGCAGGGGGCACAGGCCCGTCTTGGATACCTGTGCCAGCGAACCTGTTCCAAGATGGGGGAAGGGTGGTCTGATCAACCAACCACCTGTACCTGCAAGAACGGCCACCCCAAAACACCCTTAAATGTGTTGCTTCGATCATGGGCCGAATCGTGAAACTAAGCCTGCACAGTTACTGCAATCTGTCGTCGGTTTGGTCGGGTCCTGCCTGTCTTTCTTCGCATCAGCACCTGCCGAGCCAAAGTGTGTGTCGTTTTGGCTTACCCGACACTTGGGGCCAGATCACTGGCGGAGGTACAACTCGACGAGCCAACTGAACGTCACAGGTCGAATCATCACCATAGGCGACAGGGTCATTTTCCGAAGCTGTCCGATGCCTTCCATCTTGTTCATTTCGGCGAGCGTCTTGCAAGGGAGTCTCTCGGACGAACGGCTGCAAGTGATTGCTATTTCAGAGGGTTGCTGGGGATGGGGCGGCTAGGCGACTCAACGAAGGCAGGTTTGAGGCAGTGAGGGTGGAGCTGTGCGCGCATTGTTATTGCCAGTGTCTGCAGGAGCATTTGCAAGTGCGGTGCAAGGATTCGGGGTTCCGTTCCTGTAGGTTTGAGGTCTGAGGCGGGGTTGACTTGAAGCCTTTTTGGCCTTTTTGCAATGCATTGCATAGCAGTGTGCAACTCAAACTTCCCCTGTGACCTTCCTGCCCTTTAGGATGCTGTTTGACTCCCGCACGGGACAATGCATCGGGCCCTGCGCGCCCTCCTTTGCCACCGTGCCGCCTGCCGCGCCGTGTGCTCCACTTCAGTATGCACCGGCTCATTTTGCATCTTTGCCAAGTAGCATCCCTTCGGAGATGCCCAGCAAGAGGAAGAAACGTTCCTCATCCTCTTCCTCGTCTTCCCATAGCTCTACCTCCACCAATACCCTGCAGCGCAAACTGCGCAAACGTGAACGTGCAAAAACAAAGTCTTCACGCAAGAAGGACAAAGGCCGCGCCAAGCAATCGGACCGGCGCTGTCGCTCAAGCGACAAGCAGTCCCGCGGCACTCCTTCCAAGAAGACTGCTCAGCGCCAGAAGAAGGCTCGCAGCCCTTCCCTCCTGCGCAACCGCATGGACAGCAGATCTCACAGGCGCCGCCGATCCCCGACCACCTCTGATCGGGACAGGTATAGAGCCATCAGACACAGGTTCCAGGCCTCTAAGCCGGACCGGGACATTTGGCCACCTCCATATCAAAGCATGGCCTAAGCAGCCTCCGCAGCCACCCACTGTCCGTCATGATCGCCAGCAAGCCAATGCCACTCTGAACGACCCACTGCACCTGCGCAGCCGGAGACAAGGCTATCATACTGCGTGGGCGACCAAGAGGCAGGAGGCAGCCGCCGCTGCCAACTCGCCCAACCGGGTGAAAGCAGCCGCAGAGCTCTTGCCACATGAGAAGCCACAGCTTTACGCTGTGGATGTCGCACAGTCTGAAGACCTAGCACATGAGTTTGCGGCCGCCGAACCGTCGACGCCGACCTCCCTTGCGGTTGAACTCGCACACCTATCCCTGGCATCGGGGATAGCTGAAGGTGCATTGCAGGTACAGGCGATCAGCACATTCGAAGTGCCCGATGCCTACCAGTGCATCTTCGTGCCACTGCAGAAACAACAGACCCCAGTGTTTGGGGCTACTGGAGGCCAAAGAGTACGGCTTTTGTGACGGCACCGATCTGCCCACGGCGCCGGCCATATTCCGTGAAATGGTCATCAGGCCAACAGTGCCTGGCACAGGTCTTGGCGCCACCTGCGACGCCGACTTCCCACCGACCTGCCTTTATTCCCAAGCGGCGGTGGGAGACATGGACTTGAGCACGGTGAAGCAGGCCGTGGAGCGTGAGCTCAAGATCCCTCTTCCAATCTGACCGTCGCACAAGAAAGCTGCGGCACAAAGGTCATTGCTATCTGCATATGTACATGCATTTCATCGCATGGCTACTGCATTGCCCCTTCATGGTTTTCTGCACCCGCAGCCATTTATAAGGATACCGGCTCAGTATAGCGGTAGGTCGTTTCGTGTTTCGTCTCGCCTACGTTTCACAACATGGACAGAAGCCGAACACCTCCTCCCAGATTTGCTCAGACTGTCAGGCCAGGCAGGGGACACCGGCCACCAGCCTTTTCCTCCCCTGCCACCACCACCTCCTGGCCTCCTCCAAGGGGCCCACCAGCCTATACACTTCTGGCACTGGCCATCAGCACCGGCCACAGCACGTCTTTACCCCTACACCCAACCTTGGGGTTCATGCCCGGACTCACCAAAACTGTGTTCCCGGGCTACAGCCTGAACCCGGAACTGGGACTCCCGGAGTCCAACCCAAAGTCGGACCGCTCCTCAACCTCCCGTGCCTTTGCCTCTGCCAGAGGATTGAGTTGAGGATGCTGATTATCTTGACAATCTGACTTGCCCAAAATATGTTGTTTCATCAGCATGGGCCCCGGAAAAGGGCATAGCTGGCATCCCTGTCACCAGCCTGCATCCTGCACATGTTCTGTACCAAGGATGGAACAGCTACTGGCTACGTTGGATAGCCCAGGGCAAAGAAGTTTACTTTGCGGTCGCCAGGACCAAACCCGAAATGGTGCTTATTGGTGAAGTCCTCACGCAAATTCGCAATCAAGCCCCGGACATAGTTGCTGCAGCCACGAACTGCCACGAACCACGCCGTCCAAACACAGGCTTCCCAGGCAAGGAATCTTGCAGTCAAGGCACTTGCACAGCACTTAGTTGAGTGTCTGAGACAGAAAATCCCGGTCGAGACCGACCAAGAGTCACAAGCTCGCATCCGAGAGTTGGAAGGTCAACTGGGTGACTTGCAGCAACAACTTCAGCGACAACAGAAAGAGGCTGGGACCCCCGCCCACAACAGTTCATTGACTTCTGGTCAGCCCCACAGGCAGCTTTCTTTCGCTTTCAGCCCGGGCGCCGCTCAGGCTAGCCTTACTAAGCATGAGCCCGCTGCATTGCTCCAGCCACCGCAGGAAGGCTCCAACTGGCTTGCCACCAATGTGCCAGGCAAGTTTCAGGAGCCTGAGATTAAAACGTGGATCTATTCTCTCACGCCCAATGACAGAAAGAAAAATGAGCTACAGGACTGGCTGAAGCAGGTTGAGACATGGCTAGAGGCCCAAACGGAGGACAGTTTCACTACTCGAGTCCGTCGCGCTGCTGTCATTTGGGGGGGTAGCCCCGGGCGCAGTCACAAAACTCAGAAGCAGCCATTGGGCAAGCTCATCGCAGTGGGATCTTTCATGGAAAGGTGACTGCTGGTGGCCAAACACCGGCGCAGTCGGCACTGCGAACTGAGGCAAACGCAGCACGCCCCAAAAGCTTTCAGACGCCTCATTGGCGGACTTGCCGCCGACATTTTGCATCTTGCTTTTTCAAGTTTTTGCGTGGATCAGTGGCGCAGTGCACGGATCACAACACATGAGGCATTTCGGGCGCTGCCTGACACCCATGTGCTGAGGGGAGTACTCCGTGCTCTGGGCATTGTGCCCGGTTATCCTACCTTCGCGCAATTCTGTGCGGAATCAGTTTTGTACCTTAGGTTCACCCCGGTGAAGAAGTTTGCAAAGCTCTTTTATGTTAGCAGCACGGAAAAGAATGCGATGGAAAGGGACGGAACTCTCTTTACGGTACTGGGCACAGAAGGAGAACCTCTGGGATTGGGTATCGATCCCTGTGTCCGAGACTGTTGCGCCAGAACTCCTTGGAGGCCGCGAGCAAGCGCTTATCCAAACCTTGCAGCCTCCGCTACATTTTCCGTTCATTGCCCGGTGGTTCTGCCCTCGGAAAGGCATCATAAAACCTCCTGATGCTACATTCGCCAGAAAGACCGGCATTCTCAGACTTTGGCAGAGAAAAAACGGAGAAAGCAGGCGCTACAAGACGCCGCCGCCGCATCTCGCGGCCTATATACCAACTCCGTCGAAAAGCCGGCATTCAGAACCAAAGAGGCCACGTGGGTCCTCCTCACTCAGCTGGGGAGCAACACAATGCTGCATTTTGAGGCAGCCAAGCGCTTGCGCAGCAACGAGTTCAACTGCGCAGCGCTCTGCGAAGCCTGCGCACTGCACAGACTGGCGAAACACCTGCCAGCGCACTTGGCACCTATTGCATTAAGGCATTAAGGGCCATTATACGAGTGCGCTACAATTCCGGGGTCATATATCGCCAAAATGCTACAGACCCCGATGCGTGCCATTTATGGTGCGCACTGCCACCGAAGTGAACTCAGGACCTGCATGCGTGCATACATTTCTGGTTGTATCAAGGCCATCACTCCCTGTCATGCGCTGAAATCCACTGTTGTTTTCCCACGGCACCCACGCATTGCACAGGCCTTGTACAACCATCAAGATGCACTGAGACACTGGGCGCACAACGCGCACCGTCATGCGCCATAAGCCTTCAAGCGTCATTCAGTGTGGCCTTTCCACCCTTGAAAGGCAGGTAATCAGCGGCACCAGCGGAAACATCTTTTTTCCAGGAAAAGCTCCCACGTGGGAACAATTCCGTCAAGCGTGGGCATCATGGTGTGCCACCAACAACTTGCCGGGACCTCCCCGGAATCTAGAGAAGGTGTTTCAGGCGATGTGGTCGCAACATGCTCAAACAGTTGCTTCCAAGTACCACGACCGGATTGTGGATAGCGTGAAGAGCAAAACCTAAGGAGCCATTTGGCATTGCGCAGACCACCAGCCCCGCGCTTCGGTGCGCTACTACTCCAGCCATGTCGTACGTTTTCAATTTCTATGCGGGGCTCCCCGCCGAGGGCATGGACGTCACCCCACCGCCCTCGCGGCCTAGAGCCATACGGGCTCGATCGGAAGGGAATTCTCGTCGCCGGCAACATCGTCCACCGATCTCGCAGCAGGCATGACCCTCAAAGAGGGCAGGTACAACATCCTGCCGGTGTGCCGCAGCAGAGGCCGCCAGCGCCCTTTCCTCCACCGGCTACAGTTCCACCTGGAGATTGGAGAATCGCCCCGGATGCGACGCCTTTTCGCAATTTTTGTACAGCCTCCACCACCTCGATAGCTACACCCCATCGAGGTGAACCTCCGGTGCGTGCCAAATCGGCACGAGTTGAACGAGCACGACCCGCATCATCTTCCGGGTCTGAAGTTCCTCCAAGTGTTTGGTTCACAGGAAATACGCCACCCCGAGGTCCGTGGCTATCTGGACCACCTGGATCATGGAGACCTCAACCACCTCGACCAGTGGTACCTCCTCCAGGTTTTCTTTCTGAGTCTCTGCGGGCCAATCAAATGCCCCCAAAAGCTTCGGGCGAAGAGCCAAGCTCAACGCCAAACATCTCAATGTCAAGTCTGATGCTGCTCCAGTGACTCTTCCCTACAATCCTCCTGCTCGGGAGCCAAAGGCTACACCGAAAAAACGGGAGAAAAAACACGAGCCTGGACAAGCTTCTGCAAGACCCCCTCCAGCCGTGGAAAAATCGGCGGATGAGATGTTGGACGAAGAGCTTCGGAAAACGAATGCACAGTCCTCGACCGATCGGCCCAACGAGGCAGACCTCGAGCAACCTTTTTTGCATGCTCATGCGGCCACGGGTGCTGAATTGCCCCAGCAAAGTGGCATGGCGGAGAGCACTGAAACTTTCGACGCCACTGATCCTCTCAAGCCTTTGCTTGCATATGTGCTGTTTGTGTTGCATTATCGCAACAACCCTTTTGCGGACTCCTGGCCGATTTCAAGCACTCCGAAATGCGAAAAATTCGCGATCGGAAACGAGCTGTTTTGGCTTTCTGCAGACCATGGTCGACAATCTCACACAGTGAGATTGATGATGTCTGCCTTGAGCTTCTATCTCTTTTCGAAGAAGCTCCGCCACCCGAGTCTATGAACAGCGGAGTCTTTCGCACGTTTGCCAAAGCTCTAATCTCGGCAAAAATCCGCGTTGCAAATCATTTCAAGCCAAGGGCAAAAAGTTATGAAATACCAGGATGCAACAGCAAGCCGTACTTCCTCGAAGTCCAGTCTTTTCCTGGACCGGAACCTCCAGGGCAGGCACACATCGCTTGGGCCCATTGTTCGGATGTGCCTGGATCAGTTGGCATTTTAGCGTCTGGGCGAGTCATTCGCACAGCCGCTTGGACTCTTGGCCTAAGGCCAGATCAAGAGTCAATGTCCTTTTTCGGTCGTTGCCACACCAATCCTTCGTGGACCGACAATTTCATTGAATGGGCCGCCAACCTGAACTGGAGCACAAAAACAGCTCCGGCATCGTTTTCGGTGGATATATGGGCGGGCATTTTGCAAAAAGCCCCTCTGCCAACACTGTCTTGGAAAATTCCATGTGTCGGCTGCATCAAACCGTACACTCCGTTTCTAAAGACAAAAGATGGGCGATTAGAGAATCAGCTGCCCGGATCGACTACATTTTCATAGTCGCCGATCAAGATTCGGCAGACTTTCCAGCTCGATCCATGTTAACTACGATCGCCGATAAGATAAGCCAAAGGGCTATCCAAGATACGGAAGCCTGGGGCGGCTGGCGGGCAACTTTAGAAGCAAGCCAAGTTCTTTATTAATTCGTTGCATGTCGACGGATGTGATCTTTTCGACGCAAACAAATATCTTTCCGCTGCAGAAACAGTGCGTCTTTTAGAGTACGATCCTGTAACTGTACATACTGTTCATTTTTGCATATATTGTTCAAGCCAGCCGATTTCCTGCTTCGGCCATGGACCAACAACCAGTTCCATTGGCTATGGGGTCACCGTGTTCTTCCACCTCGTCGTGGCATTCGGCTTTTGACCCACCTTCTGAGCGATTTCTCCCAAGCACGATAAAAAACGTTCCAAGAACGTTGGTTCCAAGAAGTCTAAAAAGAAGAACAAGTAAAAGAAGTCCGAAAAGACTTCTACCACACTGCGACAATCGCAGTCTACAGACCAGCCGAGTGCTGGAAGCTCAACTGTGCATGTGGATTCACCAGATCCAGCAGAGCAAGATTTCGAGGATCCAGTTTTTGATCTTCTTTGTAAAAACAAAGAAGAAAACCCCACAGACTTAACACATCCTTCGGGATATAAAGGTCGCGGGGTTGCCAAAATGATGGCTCGCAGTGGCCTTCGTTGTCAGTGTCACTATGCACGCCGACATCTTTGCCCTGTAAATATCCTGGCAGAGGAATTTGGTTTCACCCCTTCAACATCTGCTTCTCCCTGAGAGGAGCTGTATTTTATGCATTTGCGTTTACTGCAGCTTTGCAATCGGCGATGTCGCAAAACATTGCTGCTTTTCGTTGTATAGTTCGGATGCAATCGTTTATTTGTCGCTGCTACCGTTATCGGCTTTCAGCGACGACTCATCATGTCGGACCGAAGAAGATCCCGGTCTCCGCAAATTTCATGGCGCTACTACTGGTCCAAGACAGTAGCAGCTGATGGTCAACACAATTGGTGGAAAACCTGGTTCCCTGCTACACCTCAGTGGCGCCTTGATGCGGACAAGATGTGGAGCCAAGCCTCCACAACGACTGATCCTACCTCAACTGAGTCGCAGGGTTCAGCTGCCATTTCTGGGTCTCCACGGAAAAGAAAGCGGAGTAGAACTGCATAACAGCCAGTTTCTTAATTCCTGCATGTTGCCAACATGTTGGCCATAACACTTTTCGACTCAGAGCTTGTCGAACGATACGCAGTCTACTCTCCAAATGGGGAGTAGCTGTGTGTGTGAACCTCTGATAGCAAAGAGTCACCTTTCGACAGTGTGAAAAAAGCAGGGGGCACGGCGCCACAGTTCGAGCCGTGCCAACGAAGCTAAGAACTGTGGTGGAAGCACTCAAGGACGCTTGAGTGTGTACCTGCCAAGAGATTGGCATCGGCGATTGCGATTCGCAGCTTGCAATCTCGAGCTCGGAGTGCTTGCATTATTGTTCGTGGAATTGTAAATTACCGCTAGCTACTCTGCAAAGAGAGTATCCAAGTTTGTGTGTGTGTGTGTGTTCGTTCGTGTGTGTGTGTGTGTGTATGTGTGTGTGTGTGTGCGCGCGGGCGTGAGTTTGAGAATGTCGCACAACTGCAAGCACAAAATATCCTAAGCTTGCCAACTGTATACACCCCAAACGCTACACCCGAACCCACTCCTGCACACCCGTTTGGAACCCTTACAATCAGAATCCTGCTGGCAACACAGCGGGTTTCTGACACGGAATTGTCCTCTGGCTTGAAACTGTTCACAAGACGGCGAACACGAAACCCTAAACCCTAAACCCCCAAACCCTAAACCCCTAAACCCTATAACTCCATTAGCCGCAAAGCCCGACATCCAACCCCGAAGCTATGATGTAGGGGACTTCATGATTAGAAAAGGGTTTTGGCGTATCTTAGATTGTATTATACTTGTAATAAGGAGCCCCCAAGATAGTATAGGTAACTATTGAGGCCCCTAAATTAGCCAGATGCCGAACTCCCAACATCCTACTCATCCCTCTGCCCCAAATGTATAACATCCAGTACAGACGGATGAGAGCTATCAGCAAAAGCCACTTGTAGGCAGCCGACGCACCCCACCAAATGCCAGACCTTCTGGAAACAAAAACCTCGATAAAATCCTCAATCCCTGAACCCTTCAAATCTCGAAACCCGAAACTTCTGGGCTTTTAGAGCTAAAGTAAAAACTTTGTTGAAAATAATCCTTTGTGGCTCCATACGATGGCTTTAATGTAATTGAACCCGAAGCTAAACCCCAACACTAAACCCGAAACTCAACACAAGTCACCTACGAAACGTCACGACACCAGCGCGGATCTCAATTCGCGAGGCTTTGTATTCTCCCAGAGGGCAGATGAAATTAAGCAGATGGTCCTGAAAGTATGGTCCTGATTTGTAAGGATAGTGTCTGCATCTGGCGTAGCGTGCATGCTACCGTCTCCATTGGCTGTGCAAGGCAGGCTATATGGATCTTTGCGTACTGGTCCTGAAGGGGTTGGGTACCTGGCCCCAACGTGGGTGCTATCGCCCCCCTAGCTGTGCGAGGTGGGCTATAGTGTGGGCAGGTGTACTGGGTCGACCAGAGCTCGAGATAGAAGGATTTCAGCCCTAAACAAAACTGCCTGAAGATCGGTTCCCACACATGGGCCCGTGTTAATTAACACGGGTCGTGTTAATTAACACGATCCCCAAGAACCAAGAACCACGAACCAAGATTCCGGAAAACTGTCTGGACAGCATCCTGGTTCCGCCAGTTGGGCCCAGTCCCAAGGAACCAAGAACCAAGATTCCCAGAAAGCTTTTTGGACAGCATCTTCGTTCCTGGAAAATCTTCAACACGGGCCTATGAGTAGGAACCAAGATGCATCCTAAAAGTTTTCCGGGAATCTTGGTTCTTGGTTCCTGGGAACCGTGAAAACTAAAACAGCCCGTGCTAATTGCCACGGGCCCATGTGTGGAAATCAGTGTTGTCTCTGGCTAAGACCCGTCCATATACATACCTAGAGATACGGGAATGCTATATATATATATAGAGAGAGAGAGAGAGACATGGGCGCACACCCACGCACACACACACACACTCATGCATACATGCATGCATGCATGCATACATACAGACATACATAGATGCCTATACATGCATATGGCACTCCAACCCTCAAACCTTGAGAGCAACAAGAGGACGAGGGTAGGTGTGATTTTTTGGGGGCGTACCATGTGTGTGTATATATATAGGTACACATGTACCTCGAGCGAGAGACAGAGAGAGAGAGAGAGAGAATAAAGAAACATGAGACGGCCTGTGCAATCAAACCCACACCACGGTTTCCCAGGAGCCCGACACCGACAAACACACACACAACAAACAGTAATACTAACCATACTCCATGAGAACCCCCAAGCTTTTTTTGGCAGAAGGTACCACGCAACGGGTCCTGTAGCGAAGCAGACGAAACCTTGTCTGATACTTCGCCGGAACCGGCGATCCGAGGGCCCGAGTCTGCCAAGTTGCAGGCTCGGACTTGGGTGCTGAAAGCCTGCGGTTCCAGAAAAGTGACACCACTTGAAGTCCAGTCAAGGGTTTTGACAGGAAGCGACAATTGCTGGTCCAAGCGCTCGTTGATTGCTAAATCTGTCATGGCCCGCATGAGATTGTCGATCAACTCCTTCATGATCGGCCGCGAAGCTGCGACTCCCAGAAGCGGCCGCAGCCATGTAAGCAGGACCCGGTCCTGATGTGCGACCTGGCACGGTCTTCTTTCATCAGCTTGAGCTATTCGCTCCCGGGGCTCGCGAAGAGGGAGCAGGTTGTGAAGGTCGCCTACTGCAAAGCAGCTTGGACCCAGAGCGCTTGACAGGCGCAACCGTTGCGAAGCCCTCGTAAAGGCTGTCAAAGGTCAGGAGGCACCGAACTTTCGCGATGTTCGGATGCAGTACACGCTGAAGGAACAGTGCCTCCTCACGGACTCCCGATCCTCCTCCTCCTCCTCCGACGTCACGAGTAACACTGGCACAGCGCTGTCTATGTGACACACATAACCCTTGGAAAAAGCAACACATTAACAACAATGCCACGGCAACATATCTTGGCAGCCTAGGAAGAGTATTAGCTATGACAACTCAGATCTCTACCTCCCTCCGAGCTTGCCAGTTGACCAAGGCTGAAGAAAACGGTGAGCTGGAGTGTTGGGAGCCGGGCGGGTCGCCCTGCTTCCTCTCGGTACTGCCTGACTGACGGCTCCGCACCGCTGCAGAAGCAATGATGTGGGAAGCCTCTTCAGGTCCGCAATGCTGGGACCATGAACAGACTGGTCCTGAGAGGGGCGGGGCACCAGTGGCAAACCGTGTCATTCCTGCAACCTGAGGCCGCCAACATCCTCGAGGAAGCCAGCCTAGGCCGTGGCGATGCTCTGGCAAATCTGTTCGGAAGGAACTCTTCCCACCGTATCGCAGACACTTGCAAACTTTTGAAATTGGCAACTTGCCGTGAGAGAGAATGCTCAGCATTTGCAGCGACATCTGCATCGCAGGAACCGTCATGGCTGGCAAAGCGGTATCGCCCAGTGCTCGCCTCGGGCTATGAGGGATGCCGTGATGCAGGGGCACTGGGGGTAGCCGCTTGCGCAACACCAGAAGCGAAAGTCAGTTTGCAACACCCGTAGCATTTTCATGAACATCCTAGGCCGCTTTGCACCTACTGGCGACACGGCAGCACACTGGGCCGCGCTGCTTCTGACGACTTTCCCGAAGCTTGCGGTTTTCACGCTCCATGTCCAGCACCTGCCTGTGCAAGGGCAGTGTCAAGGCTCCGGTGAGCCTTCATTCCCCACCGCCACCAGCCCCGCCTTGCTTCTGCTGTCTCGGTCTCCTGGCAGTGTGTCGACACAAGTACTTAGGGGCTTAGAAGACCGCATTGGAAGGCCGACAGCTGATCTCCTATGCAGCTTTTGCTTCATAAAGTCAACTACAAATGGCGCATACGGAAGCACGCAGACAGAGATACTCAATCTCATGATTTCACATGTTGCCCACTGGGATCTTGGCTGTCATAAGAAGCGATCGCCGCACGGGTTCGTGCTTCCGATACTGGGACTTCTTTAGCCTGCACGGGGGTGGACTCCTACCGGGATGGAGTGAGCGGACGGCAAAGCAGATGACCCAACTTAGCGTCGCACATGTCGTGGGATGCTGATTCCATGGATCTCGGAGTAGCGATTAACCTGAGCCGTCATTTCATGCAAAACCGCTGGGTCCCACTGTTGGAGTCCCTCTCTATCCGTCTCAAACGCCACAGCAGACTGCCTGCATCGGCATTTTGTTCGCTACTGGATCAGGTAGGACGGTAAAACTTTTGCGATGTGGGATCTGGCGACTAGGCTGAGCGTCTTGCTTGTTGGAGATGGCTCCGTGGCAGACATAAACGTCCTGGCTGTTTACCTCGAAGATGGGATTCCTGCGAAAGCTACTATTGAAATGTCAGCTGCCCAAGCAAAAGGGAGAAGATTGCAAGACCACCCTCCTGCCATGCAAGAAACCATGGCCTCTCTGCGACCTCCGTGATATGGAAGGGTTCGTCCCCCACAAAGAGCGTCCACGTTCTTGGCAGCCATGAATCAGCCAAAAAGCACTTGAGTCCAAGCTAGGTCACTCTCCAGAACGATCACATCGGCCAATGGTCCGCGTTCCCTTGCTGGACAAAGACAAAGACTTGGCTAGAGCCTAGGGACCCGGCTCATCCTCCCACTGCACAAGCCGGCAGTTGGATCTCAGCTTGACAAGTAAGCACACCAGGAACATCATCCATATCCACATCAGCTCCTGGCTCGTGAACCGGCCGCCCCGTAGAGTCCAACACATTGTTGCCATATTCATCCTCGTTTTAGACGTCGCTCTTGCAACTTCTGTCGATTAGATCTTCATCAGTCTTCATCTGGCCGTATCTTGTCGTCTCTCTTACCAGTAAGTCTATTGCTGCGCTACATGCCTACATGCAGCGCAGCAATACTTAGCAACACTATGTTGGTCTTCATTGCGGTAGGGTAAGGGTGGCGGCTCCGTCCTGCTCCAATCGCCATCGTACACAGTTCTCGGGGTTTTGCAGGCTAACCACCTTGGAGCTTCAAACACTTTCACGATTCACAGCTACATGCACACGAATGTCTACATGAAAAGGATGACTTCGAAGCCTACTATCAAAGATGTCGACCACGAGCAGTGACATTCACTGTGTTAAGTCGTAAGTGTGCAGCATTTTGCCCCCTTGTGTTCTTGTACCTGGATAAGCAGTCGTGAAGGGCTCGTGAAGCCGCGCAACATCTCAACAACTTCTCTGGCACTTGGGCTGCGGCTCTTTGTACCCCTCCATCAGCGTGTCTGTGATGGATTCCATGCCAACTCAGGCAGAAACATTACATGGGGAGCCCTCGTCCATGAGCACATGCACAAGATAGAAAGGAGGGCTGTAGATCGAACTCAAGCCTGCACACAGAACAAGCTCAGACAACTCGCCCATGGCTCCACTTCTGTCTCAGTACGAATATGTTGCATCCTTCTCTCATCCTAAAGCTCGCTTGTGTTTGGTTGAGACGCCTTCGGCTGCAAGCAATCGCCCACTTCACAACTTGGCTCCGGGCGATACTGTGCATCATCGAAAGACAGCATGTTTGGCAGGCGAATGCTGATGAGGTCCTGAAGAATCGGTGCAAGCGATTGAGAGCAATGTGGTGCTGTGAAGCTTGCATCCAGCAGGTCACCAAAGATGTTTGCGGAAAAATTAGGCAGGCACCTTGTCGGCAGCTGGCATCATGCGCTCAGTGACGTCAATGCTAAGCTCCTACGATGCAGGACGGATGGCCGAGCAAAGGGCCCTGCACAAGCTCATGTACTGCACATGCCTCAGCCAGCTCCAACTGTTCTGCACAAAGCAGAAGACACTCTTCGCATAGCTAGCTCCTTCTCGGGCTCATCATCTGAGAAATCGCCGAAGATGTCTTTCTCGTCCTCGGTCGCTCCATGGTTACACGAAGCCTACTGTACTCGGCAGCTTGCGGGTGATTGCTTGTGACAGTGCAGGGGCGCCAGCAAGCCCAAGCCACAAAGGCCAGAAGCATCGCAAGGCAAAACTCACTTATTGGATTCGTCGGAACCTACGAAGGCAGCCCTTGGCTCGCTGTCTGACCACAACCGCGGCGAGGGTGCTAGCTCGCTGATCACTGACGGTGGCTGAGCCTTCAAGGAAGAAGGGGCCCAGGATGACGGCAGCTCTGCTACGGGCGGAGTCAATTATCACTGGCATTCAGCTCTGCAACCGACTGCGGTCCCACCTGTGCGGCAGGTGCAGAAGGGGCTGAGGGAGCCTGGCCCGAATGTTGGCACACGTCCACTCCATGGCATCATCGGTTGAAGCTTGAGACAAGTGGCTGACTACTTGTACCTACCGTGACTCGGTGCCCGGGGCCTCTCCAATCCCCGCAGCAAAGGTGGTGCGATCCGGTGGCCGGGCCTGCTCCGCCGCCTCGGGCTCCTCTTCAGAGCCGAAAAGCTCAAGTTCTTCACCTCGGCGCTGGTTGCAGCGTCTTGGGTCCATAAAACAACTAGTCAAAAACATCGTGCCATCTGCGCTCCTACCCGAACGACACTAGCTTCACTGCGGCCTTCGTCGTCATCGCCGAAGAGCTCCTTGACGCCCTTCTCCTCCTGCAGCAGACTTGTGTACCACCCTGCGAATGCCTCGAATGCATGCAGCCGGGACGGCAGCCTCCTCTTCAGACCCGAACAGCTCCAACTCCTCAGCATCTGGATCTGCGGCCTTCGCGTCCATGTGACAGGTAGGTAATGAACACATTACCACTTCGCGTGAGGATGTGTTCACAAACACCCGGAGACTTTCCAAAATTGTCCTAGTGACACGCAGGGCTTCTAGCTAATGCTCGGCTCATCGAGCCAAGACCTTTGCGAGACGTGCGAAGACTCAAAAGCCCTGACCACAGCCAGGAAACGGAAGCTATCTATCCCACGGTCGGCAGGGAGCTTCGCCCACAACGAACCGATCTCCACAGCAGCTGCTTTGCTTCGACAGATCTCCGGCTCTGCCGCACCGCCCTGCCTCAGCCGGCAGATCTCCTGCCGCGCCATCGCCACTGGCCATGTGGTACAAACAACAGTCACTGCTTTGTTCTGAAGCGCTGGGTGATTGCCGATATGGCCACGCCCTGAATGTTTTGATGCCTGGGTGAAGGCTCGAGGGGCTACAGGTCGGGTGTCGAGTACCGTCTGGGCTCCGATGCTCGCAAAACATGAGGCTGGAACCTGCTCACTCAATCGTTCCACAAGTGACATTTCTCCATGTGTCCTGGTCAGTCTGTGGTTGTGCCTGCATTGTCTCACCGGTCTGGCAGAGCAAAATGCAGCACGTCAAACTTGACACAGAGGAAACATTGCTGCAACGTACAAGACCAGAACACGTGGGAGCATATCTAAGTCCCACTGCTGCCAATGCAAGCTTGTTTATCATGCCGTCGCTGGATCTGGCAGAAGCTGAAGGGCTTGGGAATGTGAAGAAGTTAGAAAACGAAGCCAGGACAGTAAACGAGACAAACGACTCTGCTGAAGGTACGGCAGAGGAGACATGCTCCACGAAAACCCACCAACGGCATGTCAGGAACTACATGTGTCCGGGTGCTGTAAGCATGATCCTATATCTTGCCTAATAGCATACCGTGGCTTGGGCCGTTTCCGATCTACACATTCCCGGGATAGATACATTGCTCGCCCTTCAACTTCAGCTGTCCGGGGAGGCAGGAGGGGTATCCTGTTTTTGCGTGACAGAGCATGACGCAAAGCATAAAGGACATTCCTCTTGCTACAAAATTGCATAGTAACGGACTCTGGCCGCACCCTTCCGCCATCTCCCAGCATCGGCTTCACACCGCGGCTCCACTGGCTTCGAGGGGCTTCGACCTGAAAGGACGCGGAAAAGCCTTGAGTCAGGGAGAAGATTTGCGCGTTGACTGTTTGAAGACCGGTGTTTTGCGCGGTAGTGTGTGGCGGTCCACAGATTATGAAGATGAGTGCAGATGTGCACAGGCATGCAACAAGCCTTCTTCGTTTGCCACTACAATAGCTCTTTGAACTGAGCAAGCATGAGCGCTCCTCGCCGACAAGGTCTGATTGCACTGCACTGCAGAAGAGACCCTGCGCGGGCCTTTTGGTGCAAAGGCCCCACGGGCAAGCGCAGGAGCCTCTCGGAAGGCATTGGTAGCCAAAAGCCATAGGAAGCACAGCTTTCTCCCGGCCTCCACGGAGTCTCCACGGTGTCGGCCGCGACCAACCCGCTTCAGATTTTGCTTCACAAAGACATGGAAGCTCACACGTCACGGCTTCACAGCTCGGCAAGCTCTCGCATGTCGCCGGCCCCTGCATGGATCGCGACCCGCTGATATGTCAGCATCTCGGATGCTGCAGGAACCTCCAGCAACGAGTCCCCGTTTCGAACATATCGGAATTGCACGGGGAAGGAATATCAAGCGAGGCCTGCGCAGAATTCTGACAGGCTTCGCTCTTTGCGCGCCACTGTGAGATCAGTGCAGTATGCGTAAGCTCTGCTCACTTGACAAAAGCTCATAGGACTCAGAGGCACAGTCTTGGTGATCTTGCAGCGGCTACACTAGGGCCCTCAAAAGGGCAGTTGGCAGCTCTTACCGCAATTGGAACCAGTGCCAAAGACGTTGTCTTTGCACTCGTCTGATTCGCCGCCGCCCAACCACTTGCGAAAGCGTTCCATGAGCGTTACCCGAGCAGACGGGTTGCGGAACCCGTTCTAGTAGTCGTGTTCGGTTGAAGACTTGACAGGACTTGAGGGAAGACTCGCCGGCGGGACCCCCATGGGCCTGGGCACATCTTGGCATGCTTTGGACTGTTCCGCTCAGAGCTCCGCGCTCCTGGACCGCATGCGGGTCTGGCGGCTCGCCTAAGCCTAGGACAGAAAGGATGCGACCAAGTGGTCCGCTGACCCACAGGTCGGGAAGCTAGAAACCGGTCAAAGGAGCGCGAGAAGCGCGACTGGACCTTTAGTCAAGTCACTTGTCGCCGTCATCTCAATGACTGGAGCAGGTCTTTACTACATACCAATGTGACCTTGGCTTGGCTAAAGCGCTTCCAGGAAAACCTTGCACCGGAAAGGGAAAGAAGCAAGACTGCCATCTACGCAAGTGGATCTCCCACAGGTGTATCGGAATCATGGAATCATGCAATCCTGACTGGATAGTGTCTGGGGAGCTGCGGCCGCCTGGCATTCCAGAAGACGGCTGACCAGGATTAGTATCAGCGTCTGGGCAATGGAAGTTCGCCCAAACATGCCAGAACATGCAAAAGGCCATGCAAGTCTCTGTGCGGCTATCAAAAAACTTCAAAAGCCATCTGTCACTGCTGCTCCACATCGCCACACAAAGACGATTTGCCAAGCCACTGCCAAGGCTGCAAAAAAAATTGTGGTGAAGGTGCCGATATCAAAAGACTCACATGATAGTTGAAAGATTAATGAAGTAGCCAGGCACTGGCCTAAAACCGTCGCGAAAATGTCATCTGTACTCCCGAGGAGCACTCTTCAGAGGGACGCAGTGGCACGTTGCCCATCAGAAGACGTGCGGAAAACCAAGCTTCTCGAGACAACGACACTGGCAAGTGTCGGCCGCGTCTGTACAAGCAACTCTGAAGGGGCACGATCCGGGGCCTGCGTAGTGCTGCAGGATTGTAGGCCTCAGAACCGCGTGATCAGCCTTCAATCTTCATATGCTAGCGTAGTCAATGACTGCAACCTTGCCCCGGCGTTCTGCCCAACCTGTGGGGAACAGCTTCCCAGACGGCTCCACCACACTGTCATCACAGTCTCGCTGGGAAGCTCCTACTTGCTGCCACTTACCGCCCACACCTACATTGAAGTTCGATCTATGAGGCTATATGTGTGCGATCCGGCATCCATGGGGCAGCGGGCAGCACGACCAGCAGGTCTTCAGTTTGCGAAGATCCTGCTAAGGGTATATCGATGGTCGAAGCTTGCCGACGGAGGGATGAAGAGAGGGCCGAAGTGGCCTCAGCGAGCAAGGTGGTAGAAGGGACAGAATAATGATTCTGGGTGATCATGGAGCTGGCACCTGGCGAAGGGAACGACTCGCAGAGAAGTGCAGACCTCAGCATGTTCGGACGTGCTAATTCGATTTGGGGCTGTCAGATGCTCGGCATCCAGCCATCTGCAGATGAGACGGACCTTTACAGCCGCGAATTCAATCAGAAGTCTGCATCCCACCTGACAGGAGTGCCAAGCACGGCGAAGCATGCCAAAATCACGAAGGCTGAGCTTGCTGCATGCAAGCCCCTTGCACAGGCTTGAAGAGCTCGGAGTTTTTCAGGAGCTCGCCTACGACTCATCCGACAAAAGGCTCAGACAAGCATTCGTCCAGACTGAATGACTCAAGTCCAACGAGCCACGCAAGAGCACGCCAGCCTGAGAGGTCCTCCATGCCGCACACCGCATTCTCCCTGAGTAGAAAACGCACACTGGCTTTGGACTTTGCTTCTTGGACATGCAACCTGCCTCTGCTGGAAAGGCCGCGCGACGGGCGGCGGCAGAGTTTGGGCCTTCAAAGCCTGGAGCACTCTAGCTGTAGAGAAGCGAATTCTTAGAGTCTTAGAGCACTGCGGGACCTGAAAGTCGAAGGACAATTTCTTGAAAAAGAAATGCTCCCTCGGCCCGGCGGGGCTGCACAAAAAACATGGCTGTGTGAGTTGTCTTCTGCCGGGAGAAGTGAGCCCCCGGCCGTAGTTCCCGTGCACCCTTGCGCGCACCGAGGCGGTGAGGGAGCTTCGTCCTTACCAATGACATGTATGCAGCAGTTGCTTCAATCGCAGCTGGTGCATCGAGGGTACAATAGCTTGGAGATGAAGCTTCGCACGGGCAGAGGACCTGTTCAGGCTGAAGACTGCACTTACTCTCCGCCAGCTTGTGACCGAGGACTCAGCAGCTGAAGGGATACCGAGGCTCGCCCTTCTCCTCACACGTCCATGGAGAGCCGGGAGAACGGCAACACGGCTGCTGCGCTCCTGGCTGCGCCGGATGGCCAACAACTTCCTCCCAGCGCTCGGGATGCTACACACAAATGAGCGAATTTTCACTTTGGCAAGCAACCGCGTGCACAAGGACGACCCTGCGCTAGAGGTGCCGAAGCCAAAGGTGTCTGTTAACACTTGCAGTTCAGCTCCCGAAGACGTCGGCCACGCCCTCATCCTCCGCAAGCCACGCTTCCAGCAGATACAAGATGATACAAGTACGGAAGGCAACACACACCTCCCAGGGAGGCTGGCCGGCATTTAACTCGAAGGTTAGCACGCCCAATGACCACCTGGGCTCGACTGCTCGATTTTAGAGCCGTCCGTCATCGCCGGTCAAGCCCAGGTCCAAACAAACATGGCCAAACTGTACTAGAGTGACTGTACGCGATAAGATCGGAGCATACTGAGCCCAATGCTTGGCCACCTCAGCCTATCAATCTTGGGAGTCTGCTTGCCTTTTTTATAAAAGCCAGGATCTTGCTGGCATCAGCGAGCCCATCCAGATGCTTGATCTCTTTGTCTTTCCATGCTTCTTAAAGTCTGATCCCATTTCGACCTGTCCAGGATTGCTTGATTTGGAGCTGCCATCACGCTGACTGGTGCCTGACTACAGGCTGCGTCTCTGGGCACGGCTAGAGGGTGCGAGCCAGGCCGAGGAGATGTCCCCCCATGAACCAGCATTAAGGAACGAGCCAGTCACAGGTCACGTCATGAGCATGCGGGAAGTCGATGACCTGCGCTGAATCCGCTCTCTTATGGTCGTCTTGAAGGCGCAAGGCACTGCTCGGCCACTGCTCGGCCTCTGGAGCCATGTACTCCGGAGTACCCGCCAGGGTATTCGTCTTGGAAATGACGAAACGAGCAAACCTTAGTCACACAGAGCCGAAGAACACTTCCAATATATCACACATCCCTTCCAAATCTAGGCAGCACACCCCATGTCGCAAAGCTTCGCATAGCCGTGCTCATCTAGCAGGACCTATAGCCAGTGCCAGTGTAATATTTCCTGCTCAATCTGCGCACGTCTCGAGCTTGGTAGTTGGCGTTCTCGGGCTTCAGGTCACGGTACACAATGCGCCTGCAGACTCAGACTCGGCGGAGTCCGGAAAGAGAGGAAGCAAAAACACTGCGCCTGTCATGTAAGTGCTCGAGCGCTGCAATGATGCAGCCGACCTGGCCAGGGCGAGTTCGAGTTCCACAACTCGCAACAGCTTCCGATGTCTGTGACCATGACTGAGCTACAGGCGAAGAAGGCTGATGAACTGCCCCTCGGCTCATCGTCACAGAACACCTGAGCACGAAGATACCCTTGTCTGACCGCATGACTCCTGTGCTAAACACTGCAGTGCATGACACAGCGTTGGAACGACATCCCACTGCAAGGATCCCAAAGCAACGGACCTCAGGCTTCTGTCTCATCAACTGGCAGGTCAAATTCAGCTCGAAGTGATCATATACGTTGCAAACTGTCACAGAAAGCGCGTTCGTCAGCTTTGCGCCTTGTAGAGAGTTCCTCCGAGCGCGGCCTGACCGGCAGATCGCAGGGCCAGCACCGCTTTCCCCTGCCAACTACGGAATACAGTTTCTGTGCAGACAACCTCCAGCAAAATGTACAAGAACTCAGCGTCCTGGCAGCCGGCATGCATCACATTAGGATTCTTGTCAAGAGCTTTCTCGCCTAGTCTCGAATACACAAGATAGCGGCAAAAAAAATATGAGACTCGTCCTTGTGCGTGCGGACCAAACGAATCACGAAGGGGCTGTCAACCTGCCAACTTCAACTTGTTCTTGGGTTTCGCGAAATGCTGAATTATGCATCGACACATCCGCGAACAGCGAGCACAACAGAACCGCAATCAAGCCAGATCGGGCCGTCATCAGCATCTCTCGCTCCCAGCAGACCTTTCACACTCGTTCGACCAGTTGGTAATCAGAGGAGGTGGTGCCGTACAACACGAGAACTTCGTAGCCCAGAAGCTTTCAAACTTCGACGGCACTGGCAGTAGCAAGTCTTGAGCGAGATTCCAGGCTTTCGCTTACCCTAACAGGATTGATTTTGGCCGTACACATGGACTTGCACGCTGTAGATCCTCAGTATGGCAAGGAAGAAAGCCCCTCTGCATACTTGATCCTCTGGCGAGGCTTAGCGCACACCGAATTCGCAGTCCGACCAGCCTGTCGCACTGCCTCGAATTTCTCCACATGCCCCTTCCAAGTGTGAAGCTCAAGAAACTAGAATGCTACAACGCAGCTTGCTTCTATGTTCGATTCCCTCGGACCAGCAGGCCGGTCGCGTGTTCGCTTGCATTTACCACAGCTGAAGCATTCCGAGCCTTTGAGATGCACTTCATCGCATACCTGGCTACAGGGCTTCGCATCTTCACAAAGGTTGGACGAGACATGATGACATGATTCATGATAGCCAGACCACACAAGAACAACCGCCGCACTCTGAGCTAAGACGCCAAAAACCGGACGACTCTCTTTTATACGTCGTGTGGATGTAAGCACTGCAAGCGCCGTTCGGCGTGCAGGTTCCGAGCCTACAGCCGGCGCCGGGTGCGCACTTCAGCACCGCCCGGCGCACCCCGCCCCGCCTACCGCCGGCTCAGAGAACCAGGAGGTAGAGCAGGAGACCAGATCATCCGCCGCCGCATCCACCGCGTAGAGGAGGTCGTCGACCGACTTCGCCAGGATGTGCATGATGTCCGACGCCGGGGTCTGGACACGAATCCAGCCCTCCCGCCGCGCCGCCGAGCACGGCTGAAGTCGTCGCGGGATACCGCGTCGTTTTTTCATTCACACGCTTTAGTCGAGTCGACTATTCAGCGGGCGCTTCCATGGAGCGAGCTTCCCATATGCCTCTAAGACCTGGAACATGTGCATGTTCGGTTATGTATGCCATGAGCTCAGCAACGTCATGTTGTTGATGTAATCTGGGCCATCTGTGAAGTAGGTCAAGCCAGGCTTTACGACGATAAAGTTGAACAGTGGTGTGGGAATTGAGGAGCGGCCTAAGTAGCGGATGCAGATCTCCAAAACAGGAGTTCCTCTCTGAGGCTCTGACCTGGTATACCCACATGATTGCCTGCACCCAAAGGTTATGTGGGTTGGCAAGGATCAAGCGTGACGAAGCAGTAAGCTCGTGCTGCCGGGACCACAAGGGGCACATCTTCCGGGTTTTCGCTCGCTTAGTGTCCCCTGGCCTTTAAGCCATTGTGAGATTGTCCCCGTGTGCTGTGCTGCTGACAGCTCCCTTGGCTGACTACTCAGCCTCCCACGTTGGGGGCCGGAAGACGGTTTCCCCTTGACTCCATCGGTCTTGGAATGAATACGGTCGGTCCTCCCGGAGGATTCCCCTCGGGAGGGTCTCAAGTTGTTTTACTCTTCCCAGGCTGAAGAGGGTTTGCTGTGGGGCCGTTTTCGGCTCCTCCTTGTTTGTAGGGGGTAACGGGGCCAACGGTGGCTCCCTTTTCTGGGCCTGTTTCGGCTCCCTTTTTGCCGTAAAGGGCTTCAGGGCCGTGGTGGGCTGCTGTTTTGCGCCTTCCCGTGCTCACTGTTCGGCCAGGCTTAGGAGCTGCAGCAGCTGCTTTGGCAGGGCCGATGGCTCCTCTCCGGGCGAAGCCTGGCTCCTATGAGCCTGACTACCGACGACTCCGTCAACAAGTTCAAGGCCTCCCTGATCTGCGTCTTCCGTGGGGTCTCCAATGAAATCGTTAATTTCAGTAAGGTGAGTCCGTCCTTCCTCGGACAGCCCCCCATCGAATGGAAGGCATGGATCACTCCCTCTTGCACCATTAGGGGTTTCAGCTCCTTGATCAGTGTCGCGCGAGTGGCTCCGCGTCCGTTGGGTTGTAGTTCCATTTCAGTGGCTCCGCGGTCAAAAGCTTTCCCTGACACCATCTTTTGCAGAGCTTCCTGATCCGTGAGCAGCTTGTTCATTCGAGCCTCCAGTTCCATCAGGAAGGAACCTACCAGGGACGCACATGCAAAGAAAGAGCGAGAACGAAGAAAGAGCGAGAGCGAGAGAGAGAGAGAGAGAGAGAGAGAAAGAGAGAGAGAGAGAGAGAGAGAGAGAGCAAGCAAGCACAAATGCCAAGGCACGCCGAGGAAGATCTCAGACGGCTCGAACAACACCTGATGAGCCAAAAAAGCACGAGAGATGCGGCCAATACGCAGAAAAGGAAAATAAGAAGCAAGAGCAATAGAAGAGAGAGGGAGAGAGGAAGAGGAAAGGACAGAGAAGTCAAAAGGAAGAAATAAACAGATAACAAAACGAAAACAAGAAATCAAAGCCAAGGTACACCGATCGGTCCAGTATCCTCCGCCTAAGCTGACGACCACCAGGTACAAGCGAATAAACGTCACGAAAAAGACCTAAGTGGAGCGCTTAGGGTTTAGGGGCTTGGAGTTCAGGGATTCTCAGGTTTAGAGCGGCAAGCAAAAAAGAGACACGAAGAAAACCAAACACAACCAGAAAGCCACGTCGACCTAAGTTGAGCTACATAACACGTGAGCTGAACGCTATCACAATTCCAGCAGGTTGCATCCAACTCCGGGCGGTCCACCCACTCGTCCTTGGCAACAGTAGCAGAGAAGAGGAGTGTGGTGATGAAATCAAAATCAAGAGAGAAAGAGACAGTGCAAGAGACGATAAGAGAGAGAGAGAGAGAGACAGAGAGAGAGAGAGAGACAAGGAACGAACCAGCTGCGGCACGTCGCTGGGGACTCCCGCAGCCATGGCGGCCATAGCGATCAACAGGAAGGGCACCATGGCGGATCTGAGGGGTGAAGCTTGGAAATCTCGATGCAAAAGCGCTGCGCCAAGTCCAAGTCACTACTTCCGCATTGCATGGTGAAACTTGCACGCCGGCATCAAAACTCCCAGAAACCCCGACAAGCCCCGGAACACTAGAATCACTAGAAACGAGACCAGAAGCACGCAACGCCAAGAACCCAAACCCGGCAAACGTAACCGAACTAGGAATAAATTCGAATCCGAAAATAAACCCGATTCTCGCCAAACAAGAACGGATGCTAGGATGCTGGGAACTGAAGTATTGAGTGTTAAAGCATTCGCGACCTCCCAGGGGTCTGCGCACGCCGCCATCAAAGACGCCGCCTTGGCTTTGGTCTCCACCGGATGAAATAATCCGCCGGTGCCCTCCCCGGCGTCGAAGTCCCAGACGTGGGGTAGGGCGAGACCGGCGCCGTTGCCAATGGGGCAGGCGTCGTCGGGTGTGCCTTGGGAGACGTCGGCACCCTTGCGGGCGTATGGCTCACGCCGTCTTCGTCCTCCCGCCGTCCTCCGGGATGATCCCGCCGAGGACAGCGCCGCTGCAGTCGTCGAAGTGGTCGTCGCGGTCAGGTCGTTGGTGAGGGGCTGGAACTCGTGGATCACCTCCGCCGCCTCGTCCGTCAGTGCGGCCCTCCAGTCGCCGCCGAAGCAGCATCGTTGAGGTCGGACACCTGGTCCGCCGTCAGAAGCCCCACCACCTGCGCATACCCCATGCCCCGAGCCGCCGCCAACGCATCGACCAACTGCTGTGCCACTGAAGAGGCGTCGATGGAGGAGGAAGCCATGACCGCCGAAGGCACGAAAGGATCTAGCTTCAAAGCTTAAGACGTCGAAGACGCGTCGAGCCAGAGTGCTTCAGGCAGCTACGCCGTTCGCGGTTGTTACCAGAGCTGCAAGGCGTGCGATGGTATTGAATATTGATCCATGGTTGAGGGATCACAGGAACATTCCGTGCTACACCCCCGCCTCCCGTGCATCGTGTGCCCTGCCCCGCCTCTTCCGAGACACGTTGTCCTCCATCAAGTAGACGTCGGCAAAGCCGCCGCGGCCCAGATGGCACACCTGCATGTTGTGATTTCACTTTCGTCATATCTCGTTACGTCATGTTGTAGGTTTCTCATGATTAAGTGTTTAGTCGGACACGTGACCCTGAAACTGTGCCTTGTTGAGGCTCATCATGTCAATCTCCTTGCGCAGGTTGGTGGACCGCTGAGCGGCATCTGAGCTTTAAACTTGGGAGTTCGTGGCAATCGGGATATCGCATAGAAAATCCTTTTCGTGAGAGCCACTTTTCTGCTTGGACTACTTTGCTCAGTCCTCGGTTTGGACACGCTGACGGCGCATGCGCCCAAGTTTGGCTAATTCGTACTCCTCAGCAGCAGTGGCTGCACCATCATTCTGCGTGACACATCGAAGACAACGAAGCTCCCTTGATATCAGCTGCCGACAACAGAGCTCAGGCTGTTCACATTGGGCAGCAGTGCCTGCTGAGGGAGACGTGATCTAGCCGAGATCCCTGTGCTCAGTCCAAGCCTCTGCGCCGTCCCCGAAAGCCCCTTGGATAGAAAGCTCTTCGAGCAGGACGCGGATGGCCTGCCAAGGACACAGGGGGGGGGGGGGGGNGGGGGGGGGGGGGGCAAATTCGGATGCAAATTCGCATGGCTTCGCGGTTGGAACGAAGACAACGAGGCAGTTCCTTCGTCATTGAATGGAACATCGAAGCATGCCTGACCCTCGAAGGCGAGACCTGAGCAAAACATTCCAATTCCTTACGGCAGATCTGGGCCTTGGCTCCAGTCTGTGGCCAGAGTAGCTCAGGCTCCATCACACCAGGCCCTCCTTGCCAGCATCAACGCTAACCTGTCACGACGTTTCATGATACTCTCCAAGTCAGACGAAGTGTAGAGTTTATAGAGTTTATAGTACACACAGGAGCTTCGCAAAAAAAAACGGCCTCTGGGATGGCATGTTCACCACCTCGGAGAAGCGAGCGCTCGCCAAAGTGGCCTCCACACGACTGCAAATTGGGCCGGGCTGAAGAAAGGGGGCCGCCGCTGGCTGCTGGTTGGAGCGCTCCGGCCTGGTCGCCGGAGCGTGGAGATCACCTCCGTGGTCTCCTGCACTGCGAGCCGACTGACAATGACTTCGTTCGGACGACAGCGTCGATGTCTCAGGCGCGCAAGCTTCTCGCCTGCCCGTCGGGCCCTGTGTGACTGGCTGACACAACCTCAGAGACGAAGACCCACCCAATCCCAGTCGGAGCTCCGGCCCTTCGGGGCCCTTCGGACTTAGAACGCGGCGCAGCTGCCTGAAAAGACGATGTACCAAAGCGCCGACTCGCAGGAAAAGAATTTCTGACATGATCTCGGACTGTGATTCGTCGGCCTTCCGCTGTAGCCCCTGATGAATGATCCGCTCACCAGGCCTGCAAAAAGAGATGCTGTGCAGCTAAACTCAAGGTCTCAGATGTCCTGCTAACTGCCAATCTTGAGTGTTCTAAGATTCAGCTGCATGTAAAGTCAAGGGGCATGCGAAAACAAAATCAGTAGGTCGGAGCGACCGGCGCCTGAAAGTGAAAAGGCCGAGCGCATTGCACGCCAGCTCCCAGCCTGGCACGTTCTCCAACTCGGTCGTGAACTTGTACTGCAACACGTAGCCCAAAGCCACTACAGTGCTTTTCGAGACTGCTGGCTTTTGGTGAGGGTGGGGACGCCCCGCACGCCCGCGCGGCAGACATTGCAGGAAGACGCACGTGGAGCCAATGGCGGGCACGCCTGTACAGCAGAAACGGCAAATGGACTGAGCTCTACAACGCTAGCACTCATGCCTTTACATGGGTGTCACACTGCCATAAGCAGCCACATCGTATACCAGATAGTCGAAACAAGCATGCTCTCGAGAGAGAGTAATTCATGATGTGCAATGTTACATTCCATGCATTTAAACCATAATCGGCGCCCATCACTCATGGTAGGATACTAGGCTGTTCCGCTGAATGCCAGGCCGGCTGGGAGTTGGCTGGTTGATCTGGTTGGCTCCCACTTTCTGCATGCACGGCAATCAGCTTGAGCATGGATCTGTCGAGTGCCTGGCTACAGGCCGTGCACAAGGAGTCGATGCAGGAGGAACACGACTTCGTCGATGCGACGCAATCCGACTTGCAGAACTGCACACCACAGTCAAACTTCGTTCCAAGGCATTCAGCGCAAAAGAGCGGAACGGTCAGGCGCTGCAAGCAAGCAGTCACACAGGATCCACGAGCAGCACTGTGCAAACACTCCTTCCCGCAAGCTTGCAACTCTTCGCTTTCGGTCATGCAGCTCGCGTTTACCGGAGCGCCAGTGACCGGCAAGAGCACCACAAGTCCAACGGACAATACTTTGAATGCCATTTGGGCAGTACAACGTTCGGTGCGTCGATCAGAGCTGCTGAGCCCAGATGCTGCGACATGTAGCTCATCGCAGCTCCAACTGGTCAACCAGACAAGACAACTGGTCTTGATTGCGCAGGCGCCCACTACGAGCTGAAGCGTGACCAAGACACGTTCTGCACGGAGAAGAGGCCAAAGAGCAGGCACCTGCGACAGGTGGGTCAAGGGTTTGTCTGGATGCTGCCGAGAAGCCGAGGCAACCCGAGAATACTATGCACATGTTGCCGTAAATCTTGCTTGAACCGATAGAAAAGATCTACGGGTAGGGTCCGATGCCACTGCCTGCAACGGCACAGTGTGTCACGACGCGAATTTCCCGTCACGAACTTGTATATGTTACTGCAACTTGCAAATGCCTCGTCGAGCAACGCGCAATAGTCCTGCAAAGCCCAAGCATGTTCTGCTTCTAGAGTCTAAAGAGGTGCAAGTGCTTGCTGTGCACCACTGATGTCCTTGAATCGAGGCCCGCGTCGATTGAAATGAGCTTTGAAATGCCTCGGCAGTCTGATACCAGTACCACTTGCCGTGGTGGACCAAGGCTAGTGTCGTGTGCAGAAGGTTCTACACCGAGTCGCCCCTGGCATCTGCACCATTTCCACACACACACACACACACACCCTTTGCAGCGGCATTTGACTCTACCAGGAGCCATGCCGGCAATGATGGCCTATGCTGTCATCAGCCGCTTGTTGCACATGCGTCCAGGTCTCTGACTTCCGAGAAATCACGTAGACCTGCCGGTGGCTTCAGTGAACAAGGCAGCTTGCCTAGTCAAGCTCTCTAAGTCGCTCGCATGCGAAAGACAGCGGGACAGCCACGGCCTCGGAATCTTCTACTGCCTTGAAGGTCGCCTGCGCAAGCGGCAAGTGTCATCCGCCATCCGTCATAGTTGTGCGACAGAAAAGGCGAACACCCGCGACCTCGCGGAAGGTGTTGTAAATCAAGGACCTGAGAGGCGCTCTGCTCAGCTGCTCCATACTCCTCCCGAGTCCGCATTGCCGCATTCGTGTTTCTCGGTGCCCTGCAGCTCACCGAAGCTCTCTCTCGACCCGAGCTCGGCCACAACATCCTCAAGACACTGGGCGCTCGGGCGCTCGCAGCGGAAGGGTGCGGATGCAGGTCGTTTTCCGCGAGTGCTGGGTTGTCCTACCGCCTGACTCGCCGAGCGCAGGATGTCTGGCTCAACCTCAGAGAACGCTCTGGCTGCAGGCCCTGTGGAATGGCGCGCGTCATCAAACAGGGGTCTGGATGGCTTCGAAGTGCAGTGAATTCAACTCTGTTTTGCTTCCAGTCTCGTGCACTGCAGCATCCCCTCATCGTGAAACGTCGAGACCAGTACTCATGATTCCCCCTCATCCCTTCAAACGAGAACTATCGATGCAACATCACCGAGGCCGCGTGCACTATAGAACAGGATAGATCACCCCTGCGGAGAATCGGAAAAATTGCGGTGTGTTCCACTCTAGCCTCTAGCTCTATCTATACAGCAGCGCACACTACGTGTGTGGCCATTGCTCCGCGGAGATGCTGCACTTGCTGAGACGTCAAACAAGCTTCTGTGCTATTGCGATTTATGCACAGAGACAGAGAGGTCGGGATAGTTCTGTGTGCCACAGTGCCTTGCCAGAACATGTTTACACCTTCCACCAGGGGTCCAGGTCGGTGCGGAAGTCCTTCTCGGGCCATGGGGTGAGGGCCAACTTGCCATCTTGGGTGGTGGTGTGCGCGAGTGCCAAGGAGAGCGGTGCGGGGCCTCGCACCACCTTGCCGTTCTCATCGTACTGCGAGCCGTGGCAGGGGCAGCAGAANGCGGGGCCTCGCACCACCTTGCCGTTCTCATCGTACTGCGAGCCGTGGCAGGGGCAGCAGAACTTGTTGGCACTCTTGCTCCAGGGAACGACGCAGCCAAGGTGCGTGCACACGGACAGCAGGGCGAAGTCCTTGATGTTGTCCGCCGTGGAGATCAGGTAGTATGGCTCGCCCTTGAGGCCCTGGACCAACTCGCGGTCGTTCTCCTTGTGCGACTTCACCCAGCTCTCCAAAGTGATGGGGTTGCCCTCCTGATCACCAGCCAGTGTCGCACCGCTGCCACCGCCGGCCACCGGCGGCACGAAGTACCAGAGATAACAGCCCAGAGCCACCAGCACGGGGATGCCGGCTGTGGTCACCAGGACGAAGTTCATCAGCTGCCGGCGCCTCGTGATCACACGAATCGCGAAACTTCCGGGCTGGTCGCAACACAACTACTGCTCGGGCGAGGCACTGCAAGTCTGGCACGAAGCCTCAGCCAAGAAGCACTCGCTACATCTCGCTACCCGGATCTATTGCTGATCAAACCAACGTGGCTCTAGCAGTGCCAGGATACCGGTATACTCCCCACCGGCGCAGAGTTGCATCTGGACTCGCGGGGTGGGTGCCTGTCACAGTCTCTCAACGGCCCACTTGGCCCGCACCCTTGGCCTCAAAATGGGGAAACTCATGCATGCTCTGCCTTCACACCCACGAAGGCACTGGCGACGGAAGCAGCCAGCAGAGCTGCCGCCACGAGAGCCTTAGCAGGATCTGATTCAGCTGCGTACATCCGGGGNGGGGAAACTCATGCATGCTCTGCCTTCACACCCACGAAGGCACTGGCGACGGAAGCAGCCAGCAGAGCTGCCGCCACGAGAGCCTTAGCAGGATCTGATTCAGCTGCGTACATCCGGGGTCGGGGCGGAGGGGTCTTGCTGGTGGCCCAACAAACTGCAATCAGGCCACCACCGCCCTCATCACTCGCACCTGCCTTGCCATGGCTTCGCGCTGCTGAGCAGTCGGAATGGTTTGAGCAAATCCGGCAACTCAGAGAAGACCCCTTGTGGTCAAATCCATGTCGCAATCTGGCCTTCATCGCTCGCTCTGTCACGCGCGTGGCTTCAAACCAACCTACCTTCTCAACGTGAGTTGCACCGGTGACATCTTCATTTGGTGAGCCCTGGCACAAAAGCTGTACAGTTGTAGGCCCATTCCGCGGTCAAACTTGGCGAGTGGACGCTAAACTTCAGACGCCCCCCCGAAAACTGTAGCCCCGCTGCACGGCACAAACTCACGAGCATTCGCTAAGGCAAGCGACTTGAGTTCTGTGCTCAATAGCATGTGGAGCACCACCAAAATTACCAGACTTTCACAAAGCCTTGCTTAGCTGTAGCTTCATCTCACTTCCACCAAGGGTCCTGGTCGGTGCGGAAGTCCTTCTCGGGCCATGGTGTGAGGGCCAACTTGCCATCTTGGGTGGTGGTGTGCGCGAGTGCCAAGGAGAGCGGTGCGGGGCCTCGCACCACCTTGCCGTTCTCATCGTACTGCGAGCCGTGGCAGGGGCAGCAGAANGGGGAAACTCATGCATGCTCTGCCTTCACACCCACGAAGGCACTGGCGACGGAAGCAGCCAGCAGAGCTGCCGCCACGAGAGCCTTAGCAGGATCTGATTCAGCTGCGTACATCCGGGGGCGGGGCGGAGGGGTCTTGCTGGTGGCCCAACAAACTGCAATCAGGCCACCACCGCCCTCATCACTCGCACCTGCCTTGCCATGGCTTCGCGCTGTCCAGCCTGGAAGCTTCACAAGCCTGCAACAATAAGTGCTGCGAGAAGACACGATGCGATGCAGTTTCATAGCTTTCACCTGAATCACTGCAGATGCCAAACCTTTTCGTCGGAGGTCCTCTGCTTATGCAACTTTGCTCTCGCCGAGTTCGGGAAAAACGAAGAGGCAGCTTGCTCCGGCAAGGGTTCTGTCTGACAGCGTTACCTGTTCCCACATAGTAACAGTATATGTACATACAGAATCATACAGATGTATATCATCATCATCATGCTACACTGATACACTCCGCTTCGGTGCCTCCTCTTCCTGTCTAAAGTCTCAATTGGTGCCCCATCAGTCCAGCCGAGGTCCCACGAAGAGCACATCATGAAAACACCGGCTTAGTCTCAGCACTGTCGTGACACAAACTCGTGCTCACCTGCACAGACAGGTTGCATCGACGGTGAAGAGAGCTATCTACAAGCTTGTTTACACCTTCCACCAGGGGTCCAGGTCGGTGCGGAAGTCCTTCTCGGGCCATGGGGTGAGGGCCAACTTGCCATCTTGGGTGGTGGTGTGCGCGAGCGCCAAGGAGAGCGGGGCGGGGCCTCGCACCACCTTGCCGTTCTCATCGTACTGCGAGCCGTGGCAGGGGCAGCAGAACTTGTTGGCACTCTTGCTCCAGGGAACGACGCAGCCAAGGTG
>BGNK01000105.1:351304-369244 GCA_003297005.1 Symbiodinium sp. clade A Y106 | reverse complement strand
CCCTAAACCCTAAACCCCTAAACCCTAAACCCTAAACCCTAAACCCTAAACCCTAAACCCTAAACCCTAAACCCTAAACCCTAAACCCTAAACCCTAAACCCTAAACCCTAAACCCCTACACCCTACACCCTAAACCCTAAACCCTACACCCTAAACCCTAAACCCTAAACCCTAAACCCTAAACCCCTAAACCCTAAACCCTACACCCTAAACCCTAAACCCTAAACCCTAAACCCTAAACCCCTACACCCTACACCCTAAACCCTAAACCCTAAACCCTAAACCCTAAACCCTACCGCACTGGCTCTGCCCCAGGGTGCGGGATGGGCCAAAAGACACCGGTGGAGGTCTAGCTCCCTGCTGCACACGACAACCCAGCGGAAAACGACACGATTGAACTTGCAAGGAGCTGTAGGGTTGGACAACTCCTGGCAGTGCAGGCAGCAGGCCTAGACATACGCACAAGCCCAGGACACCAACTCAGGAATCGCACCTTCCTTACCCACCGGTTGCACCCAGAACACACGGGTACAACCGGGAGTGTCTGCACGAGGTCTGCAGGAAAGCTTTTTCTCCATGGACCGATATTTCAGTTGCAGCGCCTCTCTGTTTCTTTTCATACATGACCACCTCGACCAAAGCACATCATCACGTGCGACACATTCCATATCAGCTTGGGCAGTCGTTTCGTGAATCGGCGAAACCTTGCCTTTAGTGGCTTGCATGTTGACGCAACATTGCAGGGACGTGCGGAAGCACGTGAGTTAGGCAGCTGACAGTTAACATGTTTGGCCGCTGCCCTAGGAGGCCGTATCACGCCCTGCAAAGGACCGAACGGGTACGATCGGCACCTTACAGAGGGCCTACCCATTACGGCAAGGCTAGGAAAGGACAGAATGGTCAGGAGCCACAACCGATGCTCAGGAAGCCATCAAAGCAAAGCTTCACTAGCACCTTGCATTTTCGTCTTTGTGGGAATTACTCCAAATCTCGCAACTTTAAGTCTTTAAGTTTAGCACCATAAGCAAGAAGTACGGCCCGCAAGCTCGGAACGCGCTTCGTGGCTTGTCGACATCACGAAGGTGTCAAGCGAGCCGGCGGTATAACCGAAGCAACACGGGCTCACTCAGAGGCAGGCGGCAGCCAAGACCCGTCCAGAAGTGACATTCAACAACCTACCCCTTTCCATGGTCAACACACCTGCCTCAGTTCCTAGTGTTTGCGGCGGCGCGAAGATTGCTAGGTGCCGCTGTCCAGCCTGTGATCCCGCCAGTCAAGCCTGACAAATGCAAAGCAAGTTGGAGACAAGTCGCTCGTATTAAAGTTTGCTAAGTCTGCTCCGAATACGAACATTAGATCAAGGAAACTCCTCCACACATGCAGTTTTGCACCGCGCAGGCTCGAAAGCACATGCTGCATCCCAACTCGCCGCTCGACTCAACTTCAGTGCTTGACAGGAAGTGAACTCCACAGACGTTTCTATCAAGTCCCCTGCCCGAAACTGCCCCGCCTACGTGCAAGCATGGCCTTGACCATTTGTAGCCACAGTGGACCATCGCCAACCATGAAGCGAAGCGGCATCGCTGCAAACAATCCGAAAGGCGCTCATCTAAATCAAACTTATAAGTCCGCCTGTAACTGACACGATTCCCTAGCCCTGGAAGTTGATACTGTAATGAAGGTGTGAACAATCAATGGATGGAGCCAGAGCTTTACCGTGCTTTCATAAGACGAACCGCACAGACAGTTGAAACTAGCTTTGGCACTAACATGGACCCCTTTCGACCAGAACGCGGCAACACAACTTCAGCTCTCAGCAGAAACACGCATGTTCTTCCGGAATATGCAATGGACCGACTACGGACGATCAGTTTAATGATTTAATGGCTGTTCCGATGCTGTAAAAGATTCCCTAGTCACAAAAACTCGCTGTGTCATACACTGATATTGATGAACATCTTAACTCGGCTACAGTTGAAGATGGTGAGAACCTTGAAGAAAGCCTCTCGACCCTCCAGAAAGTCAAGCGCAGGCATGCAATACAGAATGTCTGACGCCATCGGGGCCGTGGGCCACCGTCTTTCAAGGATCACACTGATTGCTGCTAGCTTTTGATTTTCATTCTCTTGCACGTTTCGTCTCAAGAGGCTTGCGGCTGTGCTACGAAGAAAAGGAAAACGCCTGCGGTAGCTTGCAAATTGGATCTCGTGATTTTCGCGCTGCCTTTCCTAACGACAAGTCTGGGCACCAAATCTCTGGTGGCGGATCCTCTTTGCAAGTGCCTGTGTACCAGGGTCTGCGATCACTTCCCGTGCTTCATGCAGTTGTGCATGGCACCTGTTGATGATACAGGACTGCAGAATCCCCGTGCAGGCTTCTAGAGTAGCCCTTAGAGGTTGCAAGAATGCAGCATGATCTTGCAAACTCAAACGTCTTCTGGTCAGATTAAAACTGCTCCCTGCCCTCTGCAGGGAACGTTTGCTTCAAGATCGGGTCTCACGATGCTCCGAATGAGAAGGAGAGTGCAGCAACCCAGACCGAACAGCGCGAAAGAATATGGGACCTAGTTTCAACGATCCCAACATGCAGGACATACTTGTTCCATCCCATCACGTGCCATGGAAAGCCTGCCATTCAGAAAGACCCACGTGCCATTCAGAAAGGACCCAAGTCCTTTGATGCGGCCTGAGAACCTGAGTAGCAGCCCTTCCCCGGCCTTTCCCTCCCCTCCTCCCTTTCGAAGCCGGAAACTGAATCAACATTCTGGGGCACGAGCTGTAGTCAGGTTATGGCCGCTACCCTATCTGGATCCTTCTCAAGGAGTTCGTAGTTGAATCTACATTTACATCTTCAAACTGCCAACACTATGACACGTCCTATTGTTCGGAAGTGTTTCTGGAGGACCGGTCTATGGGCAATTGTGTTGGGATCTTAAGCATCTGCCGGAGGGTACGGAGCTTCCTAGTGTTTACATGTTAAATGTGTTAAAACATATATGCATATGTATATACATATTTATATTTATACATATGTATACATATATATATATATATATCCAACATCTGCTGAAAGTGCTCCGCCTGATACAAAGCCCTAAACCCTGCAACCCTACACCCTGGTGCCTAATCCCTAAAACGTTGCAATCCTAAACCCTAATCCCTACTCGAATCCCTACACTACACCAAACCCTCATCCCTCCTAGAACCATCATTACCCTCCTTCCCCGTCCCCAAGATTCAACGGCTTCTGCATCAAGCTGGCAAGCAAGTCTTTGTCACATTCTCTATCTTTTGTTCAAGAAACGCTTGTATGCAGAAGTCTTGTTTGAAGAATGCGCAGGATATCTGCAAAGCCGCGTTCATGCTTTGGGAATTTGACGGGCAATGGCAAGAGCACTCCCCTTCTCACATCAACTACTGCCAACGCCGGTGCCCAGCGCAGGCTACCAGACAGCTTTGAGACAGTTACAAGCGGCCATGCCCAAAAATGTCATGACACTCTGTTTCCCACTCCCTTGCGCGTTTCGTCTCAAAGGGTTTCTGTGGCACAGAAAAATGCAGATCTTGCGGTAGCTTGCAAATTGGATCTTTGGGTTTACGCGCTGCCTTTCATGAACACAACTTTGGGCACCGTCTATCTGCTGGCAGATCCTCTCTTTGCGATTGCGGTCACGACTAGTGCTTCACGCACACGTGTCGATGACACAGGACGCAAAATCCCCGGGGGCTGCTACAGTCGCCCTTTGAGGTTGCAAGAATGCAACATGATCTTGCAAACTCAAAACGGGAGCGGTTGCCTCAAGACTATGTCTTAGGACGCTCCGAATGAGAAGGAGAGTGCAAGCAACCCAGACAGAACAGCGCGAAGGAATATGAGACCTGGTTTCAATAACATATTTGTTCCATCCCATCATGTGCCATGGCAAGCCTGCCATTCGGAAAGACCCAAGTCCATTTCTGCGGCCTGAGAAAACTGAATACCATCCCTACCCGGCCTATATGTCCCTCCCCTCCTATGTTTCGAAGCCATTGACGAAATCAAGATTCTGGGGCTCAAGCTTCAGTCAGGGTTATGGCCGCTACCCTATCCGGATCCTTATCAAGCCGTTCGTAGTTGAGTCGTCCTGTTGTTCGGAATGGTTGCTGGAGGGCCGGTCTATGGGCAATTGTGTTGGGATCCTAAGCGTCTTCCGGAGGGTGCGAAGCTTCCTAGTGTTCATATTGTAAATATGTGTGTGTATATATATATACATATCCAATATATGCTGGATCCACCTGATATGGGAGGGGGTGTATCAGGATAGCACGGCATTCCCACTTTCCTGTGCCTCTTGTTCCGGCTGGCGATAACCATCCATTACCACGATGGCAACTTCAGGTTTCTGATATTAATATAAATCTGCATGACCTGGAGCCTCGAACCCAGATCATATAGTCCCCAGGAGTCACCCACCGGCACGATCAGGCATGATCCAAGATCCCAATGGTATGCGTAATGTACGAAGATACCTATACAGGCAGCGACGAAGGTTTTCCGTTGTTGATTCTGGACGTCTGAAAACCTTCGAATTCCAAAGCCCTAAACCCTGCAACCCTACACCCTGGTGCCTAATCCCTAAAACTTTAGAACCCTAAACCCTAATCCCTGCTCAAATCCCTACACCCTAAAAGCACAAACCTTCATCCCTCCTATAGAACCATCATTACCCTCCTTCCCCGTCCCCAAGATTCAACGGCTTCTGCATCAAGCTGGCAAGCAAGTCTTTGTCACATTCTCTATCTTTTATTCAAGAAAAGCTTGTATGCAGAAGTCTTGTTTGAAGAATGCGCAGGATATCTGCAAAGCCGCGTTCATCCGTTGGGAATTTGATGGGCAATGGCAAGAGCACTCCCCTTCTCACGTCAACTACTGCCAACGCCGGTGCCCGGCGCAGACTACCAGAGAGCTTTGAGACAAAGCCGCCATCCTCAAAAATGCCATGACACTCTGTTTCCCACGCCCTTGCGCGTTTCGTCTCAAAGGGTTTCTGTGGTACAGAAAAATTGCAAATCTTGCTGTAGCTTGCAAATTGGATCTCTGAGGTTTACGTGCCTTTCATCAAGACAAGTCTGGGAACCATCTCTCTGCTGGCAGATCCTCTCTTTGCAAGTGCGGTGCAGACAGGCAAAGCTGAATTTCCTGGCTGAAGGTTCGCACCCGAGCGCGACCATCCGACTACGCAGCTGAGCGCAGCCTATTCAGGACATACCTTGAAAAGGGCATGCCTACCAGCGGTGTCAACCTGGGCCATGGTTGCAACACCAACTCGAATCTGAGAACGAATGAATGTGGTTTCATGACATGGCTCGAGCAGACCTGCCCTTTTGCGTGCAGCCCGCCGAACCACCAGAACTGCTGAGAAACAGACACAACAACCGACATGACAAATGAAGAGTTCACAGTCACAGTAATGGTCCGAATTGCACTACTTTCCACCAGTGATCCTAACAAGACCAAATACATCTGTTACGATGACAAACAAGACAACAAAGAGGACTAGCATGCTCAGGCTGATACGGATCGCGGTAACACTGCCGGTGATCTGCGTAGTTGCACCTTGGTATTACAAGCCGTGTGGGATCCATCTAAGCTACGGCGTCGCACTGCTTCACCTCCTCAAGGCAAAGGTGGCGAGGATGTGAAAGACCTGGCTGTGCTTGTGGCTATAGAACTTCACGTCGGACCCCAAACTAGTACCTACCGGTATCCGCCATACTACTCAAACCTCCGGGGTCCAGCCAGGCAAGCCTACGCCCTCTGGTTGGTCTTGGCCTGTGCAAAGTGGAGGAAGATGGAGGAAGCCTCTCGGCAGGCCACCATGAGCAAACAGCAGCGTCTCGAAGCTCAGCAGAACGCCAAACTCAGGCCTACTCCTTCTCTCCTTGGTGCTGTTGAGCTTTCAAGTAAGCAGCAATCTGGTCACACCTGGCAGCAAGAACTAGGAAAGTGCCTATGGAGAAAGTGGTCACTTTTTCTTTACAAAAAGTTAGAAGCCTCATGGAAAATCTGCCAAACTGGCCTGATCTTCTCTGTCTTGTTGCGTGTTGCGATGTCCCAGAGCTGCTTCAGGGTGGCTTGCTCGTTCATGTTTGCTCGAATACCCGCGTTCATGAGGGCAAAGCCAAGGTCTCGAACTTCTCTCACGTGATCTCCTGCTCGTCCCCTTGGTCCAACCACGGCTGCCTCAGCTTCACATTGGCGAAGGAAAGTTTTGGGCCATTGACAAAGGTCCCATCGAAACGAAACACATTCAAATTCATGCAACCATGGCAGTGCACATCATCTATATAATGAAAAACGCAAGGGATCATCTTTCCAACCCACAGTGTCAAACGAACGCGGCCGAGCCACTCCGAGTTCAACAATGCGCTTCCGCCATGTCTCAATATCAGACACGAGTGGAGAGATTCGGTAGTTTCCTCCACGGTATAGGCTTCGGCACATCGCCACTTTGTGTTGCAGATCTGAGGCTCTGGTCATTCGGCCAATCTGCGCTCTTTCCTTGCGACCAAACTCATCGGCAGTGAAGTACAGTGAGAGTTGAAAGTGTTAAACATACAGATCAACAAACAGAAGAAATTGACGGAGAAAAGGCCAACAGTTGTTCATCATGCATGTGATTCGCGAAAAAAGGGCAGTGAGACAGAACCGCGCTCGAAATGCTGCTGAAGTCCAGATCGAGTGGCATCATCTCCCCAAATATCATAATATTTGCCTCGTCTCCGCCGCCACTCCTCTCCTGAAACCGTGCTGAAGGCCGTGTGCAGCAGCTGATCAACTCTAGCTCCCCAGATGGGACAATCGTCCGGGAGGGCGTAGCTGTTGAAGTTCAGGTAGTAGATGTGTCGGGCACATTGTGCGCCCTGATGGAGCCAGAAGTCTTCCAAAACGTGGCCGTTGCCCATCTGCAGCATGTTGTCAAGGAAGACCATGCTGGAGTTGTGCCCAGACTGAGCAGCTTGTGGTATGAGTGCCGCCCACACCCCATTTGCTCCCTCCAGCGCCGCCTCGACGCTAGCGGCGTCCTGGGTGTTGCCATCACCGCCATGCGCATGGACTAAGATTCGATATTCCTCATCTCGTGGGAAGTGCAAGCGCAGCCACCTTGACAAGGCACCGTAGTCCTTGTAGTTGGCCACTCCCCTCCCTTCTTCTGTCAGAATCCCCACAACTCGACGCCTGAAGGCGTCTGATTTCTTCCACGTCCGAAAAGCGTCCTCTGCTTCTGTTTTTTTCTTGTCATCCATGGTACCGTCAGGCTTCAGGTCGAGAAACTCCATCAGGTCCACCAGGTTCACGCTGATCTCTCCTTCGCCTGGGTCGCAATTGACCTTCTCCTCAGAACGCCAAGGGTTTGGCGCGAAGCCCATACCAGTGAAGATTTCATCCAAGATTTCCACCGTCTCCAGCACTGAAGACACGAAATCAGACTGCTTGAAGCGCACGCTTGCTTTCATGGTCAAGTCGAGGAAGGCATTGGGGATGCCGAAGTCCTTGATGGCTTTGATCCCAGCCTCTCGATCACCCTTGCCTGGTGCGAACATGACGATCATGCCGTCCATCGGCACTCCTTTGACCTTCATCCACTCGAGAACTTGCGTTTCTGGCGTGTAGGAGGCACCATAGTACTGGCCACTGATGGCTATGTCCTTGAAGCCCATGCACTTGACGATTTGCAGGGTCAGGAACTTTTGGTAGCCCGTGTGGCCGAATGGTGTACTGGTTGCTGGTTCCCTGACGGATTGATCCATCACGACTGGCCGAATGCTTCGCACCTTTGGGTTGTTTGCTTCCGGTGTCATCTCGTCGACTGAATAAGGCACGGCAGCACCTGGATCGTTCAGCAGCTTGATGAACTCCTCGGTGTTCTGCTTGATCTGCTGCCAGAACTGGTGATCGGGCGCTTGCAAGAAGCTCTTGATATCCTCCGGTCGCATGAGGCCAAAAATGCTGCTCTTCAGGTCCGGTGGTGCTGTTTCCAGCCTGGCCGTGCGGCACAAATCTTCCAACACATCATCTCCATTGGACCTCTCAGGCTCCTGCAAGAAGTCATAGATCTTTTGGCAGGCTTGGCATACTTGGACACCGATCGGCGTTGGGCGAGATATGTCAATCAGTCTGCCACGGCGTGTGCTGGGAACGGACCTGGTTGGGCTTTCAGCTTTGGCTTCCAAAAGTTCCGCGTGAACTTCGAGCGCTCTCTCTCGAAGCTCGAGCGAGACACCGGCTTTCTTGGCCGCAGCAATGGCTGCCTTCAGATCCGCAAGGTCCTCGGATGCCATTGCATCTTGCAACTTCTTCTCCGCCTTCCAGCACGAGCAATTCCCAACCGGATTTAACTAACATGTGATGCCTTAATGGTGTGTCAAACATGTGGCAGCGAGCTAGGATGAATTCCAACTGTCTCAACACTTGTATAAATTGGAAAGGTGATAGGACAGCAAACATGTTGTTTCACACTTTCCGTCCTCTGCCACTTCTCCGGTCTGCTTCGTCTTTGCAGCACCAGGCTCTGCCTCGGATGCAGTGCTTGAGCTGCTCGAAGGTCCCAAGCACAACATTCTCTATCGCTGCACTGCGCTTGCTGCCAAACATGTTGCAAGTTCAGATTATGATGCAGCTTTCATTGCTGCCAAAAAAGCCTACGCTGAGTTGCAGGACTGTGTTCTGCAGCGGCAGCGTATGTTGCTCGCTATTGCTCTTGAACGAGCCAAACTTGCCAAAGCCCATCGCCTTCTCACATACACCGATACCCCGGGCTCTAAGCTAAATTTCCTACCAATAAGGACCCTCCCGCCTCCCTTGCGGAGTTTGCAAAGTATCTACTGCATTCACCAAATTTTAGTGGTCACCATTTCATTCTGGCTCCCTGTAAGCCTTTTTTTGCGCAAACTGCGTTGATACTTTCGTGAATTCTTATACCGAGCACTAACTTGGTACTTAAAGCAATCACGAAGGCCGGACCAACCTCTTGAGAATACTCGCGGTATCACGTATCTGGAAATGTGCATGGATTTCGAAAATAGCACGGGGATTTTCTGTTGACGGTTCTGTAAAACGGTTTCAAACTGCTCAAGCTTCTTTTCATATTCGATTTGCTTCGGGCCAAAAGGTCACCCTGCAGAAAACTTAGAGAATGACATCGAACGGATCGCTCCCGTTCAACGCAAGCTCCGTTTCATCGTAAATCGAAGAACGCATTATTGCAGTTTCGGCGCCCAGCCAGAGACATAGGGGGTTTGGGGGAGGGCATCAGGTGACAGAACCAACATTCGAAGCTGAGAGGCCATGGCTTGGTCCGAGGCCAAGCCGACAAGAACACCACCAACGGCAAGCTCTCACTCATCACACATATGTTGGTGTTTGGGGCCCTGCCCTGAGCTGACAACTGCACGAAGGCTGCGGCCGCATGACCGTGGGAGGGTCTCGGATGGGAGCCCTGAACCGAGGTGACGGTGTGCGCTGCGGAGCAGGGGTGTGTCATGGTGTGTCAAGCTCTCAGAGTGTCTTGGGAGCGTCTTGGCCCCTGCCATGAACCGTGGTGAAAGTGTGGGCACCGGAGCGGGGGTGAGCCGCACTGGCGACTCGTGTGCTGTCAGGGCGTTGCCGCAGAAGCGAAGCACCCTGCCGCTCCCTTTCCCTAAGGCAACGATTTCTGGGTTTTGGACGTGGATGTGGAGATGAAGGCAGAAGAAGCGTACATGTTGCTGTTGAGCCTTGAGCTGTTCGGGACACAAAAGGTCTGCCCTCCGGTGGGTCTCAGGCACTGGAAGTCCAAGCCTCTGTTTTGGCACTGGTGTTGCTCCGGCTTCGTGTGGTACTGCGGATCAAGTGGCCCCAAGAGAGGCCAGCCTCGCCAGCCGTGAGTAGCACTGATGGGAGTTTTGGGATGTCACAACGTTGAAGTCCTCAGTGGTTTCCGTGAACTCTGTGATCGGCTGGCATGTGAAGAAGCGGATGCCAATGTGACAGATATGCTTGAGTGGAGATGCTGCCCTTTTATCAACCACCAGTTTGTAGCATCCATGTGCGGATGGATAGATGGATAGGGTCATGAATAGATATAAACACAACGGATTGACGGACAGACAGAAGGACAGACGGGCAAACAGGCAGTCAGACAGACGGACGGACAGAGAGATAGATAGACACATGGAGAGATAGTCACATGAACTAGTTGAGGCATATGTACATAGAAGGAGACTTAGAAACATAGATGCATACAGATGCTGTTTCGGATACATAGATCATAGATGTGATATGTACACATTTCAGATAAAACCATCTGCACGTACACAGGCGGACAGAAGGAGACACACAGAGACAGACAAACAGATGCATCATGCTGTAGCCGTAACCAAATACACGCAGTAGAAATGCTGAGATGCATAGTGACCGATAGGCTATCGTATGCTGAAAGATGCACACATGTTCTCTTTTCTTCGACTCTCCCTCACCTCCACGCCGATTTTTCCTTATGCACTACCTAGCTTTCGCTCTCCTGCGGCGGCCCGCAAGTGACAGAAAGCACCAACCAACACAAGGCTTTGTTGGATCTGAAGTCTTTTGGTGAATGATAAAGGGTAAGAAGTTGGCCGGCCGCACATGGTGAAAGCCAATTTTGGAACCGAACATGATCTTGTTTGTCCCCGTTTTCATTCAACATGATTCTGGACTCTGCCCTCGAAGCGCTGCATCAAAGGTGTGTCGCTTTACCTCAGGTCCAGCGGGCTTGCATAAAAACGGCCCCTACTTCCGGCTCGCGAGGGCGCCAGAGTGGCTCTGGCCTATTATCACCATAGTTCGGAAACCATGACAGGTGCCAAGCAGAGGCATCTGGCCATTTACCTGCATGGTAGCAGGTGGCGGCGTGCTGAATTTCTTCAGTGACCCGTGGCTGGGCCACGAGGATAAGTCTGTGAAAAGGACCAGCAGAAAGAAGGAGAGAAACACGTTTGAGAGCGCGGCAGGCAACAGCCGCGTGGGCAAGGACAGACGGTTCAGAGAGCTGAACTTTTCGTCATGATGCTGCGAAAGCAATCGGCAAAGAACTGAGCACGCTCACCGAGGGGGATGGGGCGCTTGCGCCGGCAAGCTGCGTAGCGAAAGCAGTTTGCGTTCTGTGGAACACCCGCGCAAGAAAATTTGAGGAACCGAGCCCCCCCAGGCACCCGATCTCAAGCAGGGTCCCCCCCGATCCCCCGCCACTTTTCAGAGCCGTGTCTGTGGCTCGATTTTGATGCAGTGGCGTGGCGAAAGCAAAACTGGTCCGGCACGTGGCTGCTTGAACACGTGCAAAGCTGTGGTGCGCAACACGTTGTGTGCCGATATTGTTTGGGGCACCTGCAGGCATACATTGCATGCATTCCTTGTCGACGCGACGTGGTTCATCAGCTCACTTCAGCAACTGCGACAAATTGGGAACCCTAGAACCCTAACGCCGATACCCTAAATCCTAAACCCTAACCGCTAAAACCGCCAAAACCCTAAATTCCTAAAGCCCGTAAACCCCAAACTTCAAGTCGGCGCCTCAGGGCGGCGGTAGAACGAGCAGTAGAACGAGTGTGAGGTGTAGGGATCCTTCGCGAGGGCGTTCGAAAGCTTAGGGTTTAGGGTACGGGTTTAGGGTCTACGCTTGGCTGGCATTTTCAAAGACTACATCACAGATCAGCCTTGGAAGTGCCAAAAGGCCTCGAATCCAAAACCCCCGCCCCGGTTTAGGGTTGGGGGTGTTTAAGGGGTTCAAGGGTTTAGGGGCTTAGGGATTGGCAGCCTCTCCCTTGATAAGGATCATTCTAGAGATCCGGACCGTAAGACCCTTCAAGAGAAGAGAGTGAGCTCAAACTGTCTTGTCGAGGGGCGAACATACCTTTCGTCGTAGCATCAGTCTGCGACGCCTTGGATGGAAACGGTCTACGTTTTAACGATGATGTACCCTAAGCCCCTAAACCCCCGAACCCTAAACCGTAAACCCCTGAGCCCCTAAACCCTAAGGCCCTAAGGAGCCGCAGATGTGATGGTGTGGGGCTTCATGTGTTTCGGAGAAGTGGGTCGATGCCTGGGGGAAGCCTAAGCCCCTGAAAACGCCAGCCCTGCACTGTGATCCTAGTTGTTTAGGCGCTTCCATCCGGTCCAGGTGTCCAGGGTCCAGGCCGAGGGTTTGGGGTTCAACATCCTCCGCACAACGTCGTGAGCCGCAGCCGACCAACATGACAACCCCACATCACCTATAATGGAGGGGCCTCAAAAATTAGAATGGGATTTTTGGGGTTCCTTATTATAAAGTATAGTATAGTGTACCCCCAGACCCTATTTTAATTACTGGGGCCCCTATATTAAACCCTCGAGCCCTAAACACTTCGAATCCTCAAGCTGAAAAGTACTACGAAATGGAACCAGAACGTGATGGGATTCGCGGGTAGCGCTCATGGGGCTCCCTTGGTTGCCTTCATTGGTAATTAGGATAGGGTTTTGGGGATCGTTATAGTATGATTATCATAAGGAACCCTCAGCAACCCTCAGCAACAAGATCCTCAAGCCCTGATACCCGCAACCCTTCAAACCCTTGCACCCCCAAGCCCCCTCAACCCTGAACCCTGAAATAAAAACCCAAAGCCCGAGCACCTCGGGAGGCGTCCGTGTTCGCTGCTTCTCGTCACGAGGCTCTCCGCCCCCTCCTGAAGGACTTGGGGTTAAGGGCGTAGGGCGTCGGGCTCTTTAAAGGAAGCCTGTACTAGAGCCCTCAAAAGAGCCCTGAAAGTACTAGAACCCTTAACGGAGCCCTTAAAGGAACCCTCCACTACCCTTAAGGAGCCCTTGAAGGCAGTATACTACAGGAACCCTTAATTCAAGGAAGCCCACACCACCTTTAAGGACCCTCAAAGGAAGCATGCTACTTCTCCGGCCTGAACCCTGGGGCTCCACCGGCCGGTGTAGGAAGGCGAAGACGGAGTGCTTCCGTAGGCAGATGTGGCATCGAAGCCTAGGGTCTAAAGAGACCATCCTTAATTCTTCGGGTTTGGTGTTTAGGGTCTAGGGCTCATCCAAACCTAGGGTTTTTGTGCTAAGGATTTGAGGTTTGTTTGGGGCTTTTCTGTGGGTTTGGAGTTTGGGATTTAGATCGAGACCTAGGGTCCAAAAGACCATCCTTAATCCATTATCAGGGCTTTGGGAACCTAGTTCCATCATTTATGGTGGTATATATGGACCAGCTGGGTGGGGTCTGGCGTTTATGGTCTGGGGTAGACGGCTTAGGGTTTAGAGTTTACGGTTTGGGATGAAGGTATAAGGCTCAGGGTTTGGAGTTTGGAGTTTAGCCTTGAAGGTTTCGTGCGTGAGGTCCAGGTATCGATGATACGCAATATGCTCACCTCACCGAGCGTCTTGTTGTAGATAAAGTAGTCTTTGCCAATACGGAACTCTGTCACACAATACAATGTCTTTGCAATTNTGCGTGAGGTCCAGGTATCGATGATACGCAATATGCTCACCTCACCGAGCGTCTTGTTGTAGATAAAGTAGTCTTTGCCAATACGGAACTCTGTCACACAATACAATGTCTTTGCAATTCCCTTGCAGGCAACGCTCGAACTCTGTTTCCACACGCGATGGCCAAGCGAGTGTGTCTGTGCAGTCGGGAATGGCTCGATCCTTCAGGATTGTCAAGTATCCACTACGGGGCAAGTATGTTCACGAGTCTGTATTAGATTCGTGTTCTTGAGCTTTGCGCTCAAGTCTTGAGTCTTGAGCCAAATGTTGCATTTGTGCGGAGCAGTTAAAGTTGTCCCTGCAACATGGCCTGCAAAACAGTGCCATGTGCGAGGAGAACAAATGTCAAGAGATACAGCCTGCAAAACAGTGCTGTTCTCGTGGTGACTCATAGCTCTTATACCGATACCTCAGAATTGTGATAGGCATCGAGGTCTGTTCGCANATGTGCGAGGAGAACAAATGTCAAGAGATACAGCCTGCAAAACAGTGCTGTTCTCGTGGTGACTCATAGCTCTTATACCGATACCTCAGAATTGTGATAGGCATCGAGGTCTGTTCGCATTTCGGGTTTGGGGCGGTGCCCAACACGCCCAAACCTCTAAACACGAAACACACCAGCCCACCCTAAACCCTGAAGAAGCCTTATCGATCCATTCTCGGTACCCTTAAAGGAAGCCTTAAAGGAATCTTTAAGTAAGGCAAACCTCAACACTCTCTATTCCCGAACATCCCCTGTCTTTGGTGGCGTGCTGCATATCGGTCTGATCCTCGGGTGACGCGTAGAACTCCCAGCCACCCAGCGCAAGCGCCTGTTTCGGGTTTCAGTTTTAGGAGTTTAGGATTTGGGGTTGAGGGTTTTCGGCTTTCAGGTTCAGGGGTTTAGGGCTTAGGATTCAGGGTTCACGTTTATGGACATTTGGGTTTAGGGACTGGGGAGAAGTCAGGAAGTTTTGGACTTATGTAGGTTGTAGGGTTTAAGATTTGTGGGAATTCAGGGTTTCCCCCTAAGTGCCTTGGCAGCATCGTCGACCTCTTCCCCTCTCACAGCAACCACGGGGATGTGGCGGAGGCCCTTCAGGAGACCTTAGTTGAGGTTCAGGAGTTGAAGCCTTTGTTTAAGACATTTTGGAGTCGAGTTTTCGTGAAGGATATAGGTCTTGGAGCGTGCTTTCTAACGTCTCGTGTTGAAAATGTTTCGGCTAAGAGTGTTAAAATATGAAGTTGAAGCTATAGTGCTTAGACTGAATGCTTTAGGAGCACAAGCTTAAAAAATTGGGTTTCGGAATTTTTGCTGAGATTTCACTGCTACGAGTTCGGGTGATTCCAGGACTTGGCCGCCACGTGACTGTGATGCTGTATAGTCTTCCCAGTGGTAGAGGCTATTTAGGCCTTTGTGCGGTTCTGGATACGTGTCTAAATGGGAGAATTACGCCAGAATCATGGTTGCAACAAGGCAACTACAACGAAGATCCACTTACCACCCTGATTACCAAGTCACCCCACACTTCCACGTATCGTTTGGGCTCTGGGAATCGGGGGACCTGTAGAAAAGTGCGAAGTTTGGCAGGGGTTGAATAGCTTTTCTGAACATTTTCGGGCCGTGAATTTGCGAAGGTCTCGGGCCGGGGTTCAGGATTGAGGCTACAGTGAAAACGCTGTATAAGAACCCACTGTTTAAGAACCTTTGTGGTCAGGCTTGTCCTGAACAACACCGGAACCAAGAACCTTAGGGGGGCTGACGTTCGTAATTTGGCAGTTGACCCTAAGTGTACTAGATTACTAGATTAGGTGAGCCAGATCCTCGACCTTTGCAGCCTCCCCATGCCCTGACCCAAAGCTCCCTCAGCACCAACCGAAACGCTCCAGGAAATTTAGCATCGAAATCTAAATTTCCTGACCCTCCACAAGCCTCAGCTTGCAGGCATCGTATCCAATTTTATTCACGCAGCCATAGCGCAGTGGATGTGCGTGTGTTCTGCAAGGTGGAGCCGCTGTTTCGAACCCCCCTGGTGTCATGCCGCTGCGTGCTGCCTATGCAAATTTATTTTCGTTCGATTCCTGACGCCCTAAAACTATAAGGGCATTCTGAAATATAATATAAAAGTAAGGAGTATATCTGACAATCAAATATATAAAAAGGGAAATGCGCTCGGACACCAGACGCCTTCATTTTGCAGTGGGACTCGCAAGAAGTCTGAGCCGTAAGAAGAAGCACCGATGGTCTGCGAGCTCACTGCTCAAACACATCGGGCCCTCCACACCCCGACAGGAGAAAAATGAATTAAGGGATTGGGCGGGCGGGAATCAAAAATGGGCATTTGCCCATCTACGGGGTTTCCCTCCTCCCACCCTGGAACCAGAACGTTGCAGAGTCACTGAAGAATTCACATCGCACAACNGGGATTGGGCGGGCGGGAATCAAAAATGGGCATTTGCCCATCTACGGGGTTTCCCTCCTCCCACCCTGGAACCAGAACGTTGCAGAGTCACTGAAGAATTCACATCGCACAACCAGGGGGTTGATTGCGATTAAGGGAAAAACTTCGGGCTCTTTGAAATGTAAAGCATTTCAAAAACGGAATCGTGAAAATAAAACTATATCACCTTCGGTGAGATTCGTCTTAGTTTCGTTCGATTCCTGACGCCCTAAAACTATAAGGGCATTCTGAAATATAATATAAAAGTAAGGAGTATATCTGACAATCAAATATATAAAAGGGAAATGCGCTCGGACACCAGACGCCTTCATTTTGCAGTGGGACTCGCAAGAAGTCTGAGTCGTAAGAAGAAGCACCGATGGTCTGCGAGCTCACTGCTCAAACACATCGGGCCCTCCACACCCCACGCACAGGCCCTAAGGTGTTAACGAAGTGAGCTTCAGGCGAAGTGACGGGTCGAGGCTGCTGCACTCCCTTCGCGAAGGAGCATCCGCGGGATTGCTCTGAGAGGGCACCCACTCAAACCAGAAGTTCACGCCATTGTCTTCCTCAAAGGAGACAAGTCTCTGAAGTATGCAAGCTGCAACCCCTTCAGCACGGCCACTTATCAAGCATGACAAAGCAGCTTCGTTGTCTGNTGTCTGTAAAAAGGACGACATCTATGTTGGATTTGCCCGCTAGCAGGTCCAGAGCGCCCTGCACAGCAGCGAAGACTTCCAACTCGTAGATCAGACCTTCTTTGACATCCGAACCAAAGTGCAGGAGGTCACAAGGTTCAAGCCACTCAGAAAACCACTTGAGCGGCTTGGTTGAAGCACCATAGAGAATGCCTCCTAACCCAGCACCCTCACTCTTGAACGAGGCNTCTGTGAAAATCGTAAACTTCTCACGCAGACCGGCACTGACCTGTCTCGGCTCGCCACCCACAATGCGGTCCCTGAAGAAAAGGAGAGCATGCAGAAGATCATCCTTTATTTCAGTGGTCTTCTTGCGTGAGCAGGCTCGAGACAAGACTGCAAAGACCTGCCGGGCCCGCCTTCCGAAGATCTGACTGTCTGCGAAAAGCAGGCGTCCACGAAGCACCGTCAGCTCATGGCCAGTCGCAGAGCCCCTCAAGACGAGCGAGTCCAGAAGGCTGCACAAGTCCCTCTTGCGATGTTCTGTGTTGTCGACAGTGACAAGACCGGCCTTGACATCGGCAAAAGAAATGCACACACCGAGAACCCTGGCTAAGCTATTAAAACCCNTGTCTGTAAAAAGGACGACATCTATGTTGGATTTGCCCGCTAGCAGGTCCAGAGCGCCCTGCACAGCAGCGAAGACTTCCAACTCGTAGATCAGACCTTCTTTGACATCCGAACCAAAGGACTGGAGGTCACAAGGCTCAAGCCACTCAGAAAACCACTTGAGCGGCTTGGTTGAAACACCATAGAGAATGCCTCCTAACCCAGCACCCTCACTCTTGAACGAGGCGTCTGTGAAAATCGTAAACTTCTCACGCAGACCGGCACTGACCTGCCTCGGCTCGCCACCCACAATGCGGTCCCTGAAGAAAAGGAGAGCATGCAGAAGATCATCCTTGATTTCAGTGGTCTTCTTGCGTGAGCAGGCTCGAGACAAGACTGCAAAGACTTGCCGGGCCCGCCTTCCGAAGATCTGACTATCTGCGAAAAGCAGGCGCCCACGAAGCACCGTCAGCTCATGGCCAGTCGCAGAGCCCCTCAAGATGAGCGAGTCCAGAAGGCTGCACAAGTCCCTCTTGCGATGTTCTGTGTTGTCGACAGTGACAAGACCGGCCTTGACATCGGCAAAAGAAATGCACGCACCGAGAACCCTGGCTAAGCTATTAAATCCCGAATCCTTCTCAGAGGACGTGGCCCAGCCAAGCAGCTCAAAGAAACCCTTTTGGATCAAATGGATATGCTCTGCTTCAGCTGATGCCGCAACTAAGAAGAAGTCGTCAAAGTAACA
>BGNK01000105.1:321864-348082 GCA_003297005.1 Symbiodinium sp. clade A Y106 | reverse complement strand
AAGGCTGGGGTTACGCACTGAAAAGGCCACTAAGACTAAGCGGTCTCCCTTCCATGCAGCAGTCTGATGTCGAAGGCGGAAGGCATCGAAAATTGCGTGTTTTCCGGCAACATCCAGCGCAGTGGCGGGAATGTTCCCATCAGCAGTGTGGATGACATGCGATCCGGCAGGATCCTCAAGAAGAATCTGTCCTCCTTGGAAGTCGCTTATGCCAGCCACAAGGTTCGGCAAGGGAGCATTGTGCGAGTCCATGTGGGGACTCGTCTTCACGTTGAAGAACAGGTTGATAGTTGTAAAATGAAAACCGGGAGAAATGTTTCTGACAAAGTTAGTTAAAATTGAACAAGTCATAGGAAAACGCTTGGTGTTGGCCCGGAGCCCCAGTAGCGGTCCTTGGCAGTACATGCCACACGCAAAAGACTGTCCAACACCTCCACCCCGAGGGGGCTTATCCGTCGGAAGGAGGGCAAACAAGTGTTGAAGCTCACTACGGGTGGGCGCACGGTCCAGCTTCAGAATTTGCCCAGCATACACTTCAGCTGGGTGCGATGGCACTTGTGGCGGCGACGCGGCCGGCTCAAGTGGCAAAACAGAATCCATGATCGTGCAGCTGCGGCTGCGCGCACAAGACTCGGGGTTAATTAGGGCATCCTGCGGGAGAGACTGCAGGGCACCGGNTGGCGGCGACGCGGCCGGCTCAAGTGGCAAAACAGAATCCATGATCGTGCAGCTGCGGCTGCGCGCACAAGACTCGGGGTTAATTAGGGCATCCTGCGGGAGAGACTGCAGGGCACCGGCAGGGTGAGGATTAGGGTCACGGGCAGCATCAAGTGAAGCCTCCAAGGCCTCACCAGTCTGACAGACCGTCACACGCCTGGCAACGGAGATTGGCTGAGGCGGGCCCGGAACAGGTGGGCCTGAAGAGCACGCCCCAGATGTTATCATTTGTCACTCTTTGCAGTCTTGCAAGGAATGATTCTTACCACAGCGCATGCAAGCATGGATACCACGCCGGCAGGACTTTCCTGCCTTGGCAAACTTACACCCTTTCTTGCAGTTNGCATGCAAGCATGGATACCACGCCGGCAGGACTTTCCTGCCTTGGCAAACTTACACCCTTTCTTGCAGTTGTATGGCCAGCAAAACTTCTCGCCCGCCTCAGTCGCCATGCGCAAGCCAGTGATGTTCTGGAGCTCCTCCGGGAGTTCCGTCTTCTGAGCTTTGTTGCCAGAGGCTTGCTTGTTGGGCGCATTGGGCTTGCGTTTCCTATCAGGATCGCCGTGCGGGACCTTGGGAGGCCTATCGGGCTTANGGAGTTCCGTCTTCTGAGCTTTGTTGCCAGAGGCTTGCTTGTTGGGCGCATTGGGCTTGCGTTTCCTATCAGGATCGCCGTGCGGGACCTTGGGAGGCCTATCGGGCTTATCAGACTTGGTTTCAGAGGTTTTATAAGAGGCAACAGATGAAAGAGCACATGAGGGTCGCTCAGCAAGCGACCGAGTGCATCGTCCAATGGTACATTGCCTGAAGAGTCCCTCCGAAGAGTCTTGACTTGTTCGGACATTCGCACCCACGCTGCACGGTCAGTGCGCAACACTTGCTCAATAGTGGGCCGAGACCAACCAGGCGGTGCCTGCTNCTCCGAAGAGTCTTGACTTGTTCGGACATTCGCACCCACGCTGCACGGTCAGTGCGCAACACTTGCTCAATAGTGGGCCGAGACCAACCAGGCGGTGCCTGCTGTTGCATCCGGTCAAGAAGGAAGGAGTGCCACGCATGCATGGCTTCATAGGAGCAAGCCCCCATCAGATCGCATGCTAAAGATCGCCTCTGCAAAGCCTGAGAGAGGGCGAGAGGGTCCTGGATGGCACACTTGCATTTATCAGCTTTGTCACGAACGGAAATGCGGTTATGATCCAAGATGAGTTCCTTTCCAGGACGCTCGCGGGCAACCTCAGCGGCCCGTGTGTCAAAGCGATGAGGCTCCAAGTACAAGGGACTGTCTTTTTCAAGCATGGCGCCGACATAGTCATACGAAGCATAAGAGCATTCAAGCTGTCCAACCAGCGTAAGGCCTTGCATCTTCGCTTTCTGATTGAGGATACGAGTGGTCCGCTCAGCAGGAGCAAGCTCACTGCCCTCAACTGAGGCCTTGACATGAGCCAAGCAGAGGGTCTGGCACTCAAACATCAAATGTCTTATTGCGGCTACAACCCCTACCCCCAAAGACTCAGGCGCAAGAGGCCTGAGCAGCGCGCGAAGCTGATCTTCAGAAGGCTGAGCCCCAGGCGCACATGTCGAGAAAGCCAGCAACGAGATCGTCTTGATTCCAGCGGCCTTCAGCCTCTCAAGTTCCTCGCTTGGCAAGCCACACTCTCTCGCCCGCTCCTCGAAGGCAGCTTCGCTCTTAAGCAAGGTGGCCATTGCAGCGGTTGCGTGCACTTATACGGAAGTGGGCCGTAGCTTAATCATGTTCGGCTGGCACGACGAACTCTAATGTCACAGTCAAACACCTCATGACATTCAAGCTTAGCTCCAGCACGAGTGTTATCAAGAACTCCAATGTTACGTTCGGAATGTTACGTTCAGACACCTCAAGACATTCAAGCACAGGTCCAGCGGGAGGGCACATGCAAGCTGAGCAGCCCTCCGCACCCTACCTCTCTCCAAATACCAGTGCACATCACGCAGGGCCCGACAAGTGGCTTGCCCAATGCAGTGATTTTTGCACACTCTGGCAGTCGTGAGGGGGTCTCTTCCAGCCCAAAAAGCAGGCGGTAAGATGTTTGCGACAAGTGCACGGTCACACCTCAACAGGGCACCCGAGCTGCCTGCGCCACGAGGCGCTGGTCACGCCCAGAATGCACACGAGGCTGCCACACTCGCCAAATTAAGAAAGAGGTGACTCCTGCCTTGCTTGGGATAACATCTCAGAGCGACAAGGAGCCACGAACTGAAGACCAAGGGCGATGACCAGGTCACACCTTTCTTAAACACCCCAAGCTGCCCGCGCCACTGAGGCGCTGGTCACGCCGGGATACATGTGAGGTTGCCGCGGTCAATCGCCAGGAGGGGTCTCCACCCTTGCCCTTTTCGAGGCAAGCTCAAGAGCATGATTGAGAGCCCCCATGTCACGAAGGGACTTCCCTTTATGGCACTGCTTGCATTCGAGGGATACAAGGCTCACACTTCCACAAACCGGTTTAAAAGTCGCCTGACTCCACTCTCGGCCACACACAAAGCGACCAGAGGANAAGACCAAGGGCGATGACCAGGTCACACCTTTCTTATACACCCCAAGCTGCCCGCGCCACTGAGGCGCTGGTCACGCCGGGATACATGTGAGGCTGCCGCGGTCAATCGCCAGGAGGGGCCTCCACCCTTGCCCTTTTCGAGGCAAGCTCAAGAGCATGATTAAGAGCCCCCATGTCACGAAGGGACTTCCCTTTATGGCACTGCTTGCATTCGAGGGATACAAGGCTCACACTTCCACAAACCGGTTTAAAAAAAAAAGTCGCCTGACTCCACTCTCGGCCACACACAAAGCGACCAGAGGAGGCTCCGGCCGGAAGCAGATGAACTGTCCTGGTGGTTTTGTGCCTGTACAAAAGGCACTCGTTCAGCCGACGATGTTCAAGCTCACCAGCCCTCTCACCAGAAGCCTGCACCCTTTCATCGGTGGACTCAGAAGAAGAAGAATCGCTGCTAGAGGAACTCTCGCTCCCCCCGGGCTCGCAGCCATCGCCTCCCACAGTCGCTTCGAGGTCCAAGTCGACGCCGCTTTCAAGTTCAAGATCGCCTGTGACAGCTTCAGCATACCACTCCTGCTCGCCAAGCCAAACTTCATCCTCGTCACCTTTACTTCCATGCTCAGCCTGTTCCGAGAAACCTGGCACAGGAAGAGGCGCAAAGGAATCATCAAGTTGCAGCGGTGGCGATGGTGGGAATGCAAAGGCAGATTGAAGGTCAGGTTCACTCGCAACCGATGCAGGGCCCTCGTCCCGTCCAACCCCGATCTCTGTTCCCTCAGGCTGGCCAGGCGGACCAGCTGCCACTTCAGCGACAAACCGACCCGACCTAGTAGAGTCTGGAAGAAATACACCCTTGCGCACATCATTAAGCAGAGCTTCGAACCGTCTTACTGGAGCCGCTTGCGTGTCCCTTGCATACGTCAGGGCACTGCTGCGCCCAACCAGAACATGGTGTCCAAGAAGAGTCTGCGTATCAAAGTCCGTGCCAGCCTTGCCCATCCAAGATAGGGGTGTGGCTTTGGCGGAATGCCCNGTATCAAAGTCCGTGCCAGCCTTGCCCATCCAAGATAGGGGTGTGGCTTTGGCGGAATGCCCAGAAATCTTATCTCCACCGTAACCTGGTAGCGTCGACAGCAGGTCCTGCACCCAGTTGGCGAAGCGATCAGTGTCTGCAGGCATGTTCGAAAAACCTCCGTGAGCGTCCGGGAGGTAAAGCAAGGGCTCACCTGACTTGATGCCCGACAAATCACGCCCTAACTCTCTGGCAACACCCAGAAAATCCTTGCCCCAGCATCTTGGCCCAATGCCCTTCGCAGGCACCACGATGTGCATGCGCATGCCTTCGCTGTTGCTAGTGCCGCGGCACTTGTGCGACAGTGAGAGGGCCTCAAGGTAACCACACTAACCTGCATTATCCTCAAGAAGATCAGTGATGAAGCAATCCAGGACCCTGAGATCCCCCAGCCTGGCGCGACCATACAGAGCAAAGAGGAAAGCTCCTGCACAGTACCGATCGATGAGCGNAAGAAGATCAGTGATGAAGCAATCCAGGACCCTGAGATCCCCCAGCCTGGCGCGACCATACAGAGCAAAGAGGAAAGCTCCTGCACAGTACCGATCGATGAGCGGGCGAGCATGGTCGGTAAGCAAGGCCTCCAGGTCAAGCACTTCCCTGACAAGCAGAGCCCTGGCTTGCTTTTTCTCGGGCCTCTCTAATCGGGCCTTCCGAAGAATCCCTTGTACAACGGGATTGCTGCAAGCATCCGAGTCCATGTCAACACCAAGCACATGATGCAAAAATGCGAAGCACTCAACAGCCCCAGTGAGCACAGAGTGTTTGCCGCTCGACTCAAGCAAGTGCCTGAGGTACNTTGACCATACCTCTTCTGCAGAGTGCGGGGAGCCTTGCCACCTAATGCTAGCCGGACCTTGGCATGACGGACCTCCAGGGATGAACCTCGGAAGCTACGCCCTAAAACCGACGCCTCATTGTCATAGGAATGCGCAAGGACGAGTTCAAACCTCTGCACGTGAAGCTCGAAGATGTCATCATCGCAAAGGCTGGCCTTCCTGGCCAACAGGGGAACCGCATGCCTCAAGAAGATTACGTCAGCCCGAGAGCTGCTCAAGCGCACCATGCTCGACCTGGCCACCTCTTCTCCAGAAGGGAGCTCTGCTGTTTCTTGCATAGTGAGCCTAACATCGGAAGGCCTATCCACAAGAGGGACCAGCCCCGTCGTCGCGTCGTCAAAAATCTGTGAGAAAANGGCCACCTCTTCTCCAGAAGGGAGCTCTGCTGTTTCTTGCATAGTGAGCCTAACATCGGAAGGCCTATCCACAAGAGGGACCAGCCCCGTCGTCGCGTCGTCAAAAATCTGTGAGAAAACCCCTTGCTCCCAAGGTAAAACCAGGGTCGTCACTGCTGAGTTCGTCAAGCCAGCATCGAGGACTGCCGCAGCAAGGGCACTGTTTGACATGATGCCGCACAAACCCGCAGAAGCTGAAGCACAAGAATGAACCCAAGCAGAAGGAGGCTTTGGTGATGCAACTGGAGCCTCGTACCGAAACTCCGCAGGAGAGCAGCTTGCTCTTCAAGACCCTCCTCAAGGCCGTTCTCAGCAGCCTCAAGTCTGCCGTTGAAGTTCAAGATAGTGCGGCTGACTTCTCCCCTCACCTCTTCAAAGTCACCCTCTGCACGCAAAAGCCTATTGTTGTAATTCAAGATCAGCGAGCGCAGGCTAGCAAGCCGGATAAAAGCTGAATCTAGACGCCCACGGGCTTCGTGAAGCCAGAGCCTATATGTCGCGAGCAGTCTTTGCACCCTGTCGATCAGACACAGAATTGCAAGAAGANCAGAGCCTATATGTCGCGAGCAGTCTTTGCACCCTGTCGATCAGACACAGAATTGCAAGAAGAGTGTCCTGCATGCACAGACTACCACGCCCCCCGCTACGAATCAAAAATGGGCATTTCCCCATCTACGGGGTTTCCCTCCTCCCACCCTGGAACCAGAACGTTGCAGAGTCACTGAAGAATTCACATCGCACAACCAGGGGGTCGACTGCGATTAAGGGAAAAACTTCGGGCTCTTTGAAATGTAAAGCATTTCAAAAACGGAATCGTGAAAATAAAACTATATCACCTTCGGTGAGATTCGTCTTAGAATGGCCAGGGCCAAGGGGCCAGGGGCTAGGGGAGGCCAAGGGCGCCAGCAGGATCCCATGTGTTTGGAATTGAAATGTAAATTTTCCCATGCGCCAAGGGTAGGGGCCAGGGGCCGGGCGCCAGGGTCGGGGGCCGCCAGGCAAGCAAGAGGGCCAGACCAGCAAAATAAATTTTCCCACACCTTGCTTGGAGCCAAGGCCAGTCAGGGGGCCAGGGCGCCAGGGGGTGGGGCCAGGACGGGAAATTTGGAATCGAAATCAAAAAGGGCGGGCCATGACACGTTTGCGAGACATCCAGGTGGTCAGGGACTCCATAGTGCAGTGGTCCGTGCATGGATCTTCTGTGTTTCGCATCCTCCAGGTGTCTTGCCGGTGTGGACCTGTGGTCTCCTCCCCGCCTTGTCTCCTCCGACCGCCTGAAACTCCGATCCCCACCCACCTCGGCACCAGGAAATTTAGAATCCAAAAGTAATTTTCCTGCAAGCTGTCAAGCACCCCTTCCCCCTCCTCTGCCTTAGTTTCTGGCCCATGCCCTCTGCCCCGAGTCCTTCGAAAAGCTTTGGAAATTTAGAATTGAAAACTAAATTTTCCAGACCCTCAGGCCCAGTCGAATTGTGCTTGCCTCTTGGTGCCTGCTGAAAGGCTCAATGATCCATCCATTGCCGCTCGTCCCTTTCTCACTGCAACGCTATGCATCGAATCAGGCTTGACGTCTTGTGATCAAGTGCTCAAAGGACAGTATGCTATACACGCAAGTAAGGCTTCCTGAAGGATGGTACGACAAGCACTAAATTAGCTGAGTATGGCCTGCAGGCTTGATGAGTACAGAACAGACGGCCACGCACAAGCACTTCGTAGATNTGGTACGACAAGCACTAAATTAGCTGAGTATGGCCTGCAGGCTTGATGAGTACAGAACAGACGGCCACGCACAAGCACTTCGTAGATCAAGACCTGGGCTCCAAAGCAGGGGAATGTTTAGGGTAAGTACCTTTAGACTCAGGTTGTTCGTGCACTAGCTATGCTACTGGGCCGTTGATGTACAATACCATCCCTTGTAAAAAGAGTAGTCTTAAAGAACTACCTTCTGCCCTTAGCCACATCCGTGTTGGATACGACCGGTTGGGCGATCGTCCAAGTGCCTTTGGCACACAACTCATGCAACTGAGCTCTGTCGATGGTGCCTTTGTTCAAGGCATCGGCTATCATTGAGCGGGTATCCACCCAGTGAAGGCGACGAATCTTTCCTTTCAGATCTTCACGCAGCTTCATCAAGTGTAAGAGAACTGCGCTGTCTGTGGATTTATTTTCGTCGCTGGCCGCGGCATCGAGTAAGCCACGATGATCAATGACCATGTCCAAATGTAGAGCGCTGGTGCCCTCATTTAGATCTCTGGCCAATTGTGCAGAAGATCGCGGTCCGTTCAAAAGCTCTGTCAGAGTGGAGTTAATAACGACGGCCAAACCGAATAAGTCAAGACAAGAGTGGAGCTCTGCAGCAAAGGTGCTGCGGCATACACGACTCTGCTTCTTAGAGACGAACTCGATCAACTGGAGGTCGTTTGTACCCTGACGAATGCCATCTCGATCTGTCAAAGCAATCAAACCACTGCGTACTGCGAGACAGTCTTGACCTTCGCCTTTGTATGCGGAGTCCGAGACAGCAACCAAGGACCAAGGTTGTTTCAAAGGCTTGTAGGTTAGCACTACGGGTTTGAGCTTGACGTACTTAAGAACTCTGTTGAGGTTTAGGACGTCTTGTACACGGGGCTTTTGCAGACGTCGTTGCAACGCAGAGATGAAGACAGCAATGTCTGGACGGGTTTGAACCGTCCACGCCAAGCCGCCGAGGAGCGACATGTAAAGGCTCCTGATGCGTTCATCAACAGGTTCTTCGACAGGCATCAGGCGTAATTCTGCTTCGGCGATGGGGCGGAGTTCTTTGATGTATCCCTCCTGAGACAACGTTCTCGTCCCATCTGGCAGGAGTTTGTGCTGAACTCCAAGGTGTTCGAAACTGTCAGTTTCTAGCTTCAAAGCGTCGAACTTGTGTTCCAAAGATTTGACTAAGCTATCTATCTCAGCAGGCAGGCCTGTGATTTTTAAATCGTCTATGTGGATACTCAATGCTAACACCAGCTGAGAACCGGAGTGTTTGACATACAGTTGGGAGTCGCCTTGACAAGCTGTGAGGTTCAACTCGCGAAGGACTCGCTGAAGTGCTAAGCCCCAGAGGCGCGGGGCATCGCGCAGCCCGAATCCTGGCTTGCGCAAGTAAAGAACTTCCGACTGCTCATCAAAGTCTTGCATGCCCGGTATGCTCCGGAGCAACTCGGCGGTGCCTGGAGGAAGTATCAGCTGCACGCTACGACGAACTGTTTGTTCACCGCTAGCCAACAGCTCATCATACGTGAGTCCTCGCAGGAAAGCTTCAGAGATATCGGCACTGAGGAGAGGCCACTTCTGTTGTGTGGCCACTGCTACAAGAAGACGTTGGGACCAACGCGTTGACGTGGCGCTGTAGGTGGCTATGTCTGTCTGCTTGGCTTGTCGCGGAAGCCTTGAGCCACCATACGCGCTTTGATCTTACGAACTCCCCCAACCGATTTCCACTTCAGAACCCACTTGCTGCTGAGTGCATTGTCTGCACTTGACGCTGGGCCACGCTGCCAAGCAGCATGTTTATGCCACCGCATCAGCTCAGCCACCATACTCTCACGGCAAGCGTCCGCGTGCTGTAAACCTTCTTGGCGCGTCAAAACGTTGTTCACTCGCTCGATGACACTGTCTACACCCTCAACATTATAGTGGAAAACTACAACCTCATTATCTCGGGGTTTACCTAGGGCTACAGGAGCGACCACAAGAAGGCTGCAAGAGGAGGTGCAATTTCCAAAGACGGCGGCTCTTGATCAAGTTCTTGGTGGAGAAACACAAAAGCTGCCTCGGGTGCGTTGTCGACTAAAACCACTGGGGGCCTAACAGCAAAGTGTGAAAACATCTCTTCAATGGGTTCCACAGTATCCTCCTGGCGCTCAGAGGTTGAGGCTCCCTCCGACATGCTACCCGTGGGTGTGGCGACGTCGAACCATTCCGGCTCGGAAGGTGGTCTGTCTTCCAAAGCCAAGACCGGCGAAGAGCCGCTAAGCGTCACACGGGACGTGACATCACGCGGAGGCGGCATGTGCGGATCATACGGTCCGCCCAAGTGTGGTATTTCAGGCACCACTTGGCGCACACTGGCAACAGTTTCAGCACTTTCACAGAAGAACTGCAGACACGCAATCTTGCCTACTGGGCAAGGGCTTAAGCGTTCAAAGTTCACAGGCTGATGCCCGGGTATGAAAGCATGATACCAGGATTCGATGGCGCCTGCTGTCCACCACACTAACAAGGTGTCGTCACAAGCCACTGCAGGCAAGGTGTGCACCCCGGAGCCAAAACGGAATGACACTACGCCTGACAAGTGCAAAAGGCATGAGGCCATGTGTAGGCCTGCAAGGAGTTCACGGGGATAGCGCTTGTTGGCTTCAAAAGCTACCCATCTATCCTTGGACCTAAACCAGCCTAATCGCACTATCATCCCTACATGGCTTTCTGCGGCTTGTTGAAGTGTCGTAGTCGGGGAGCTGACAGACGGCGTCAGCAAGAAACAGACATAGGTTAGTGCCCGCCTCACATCCTGCAGTCTGCACAACATCAATCTGCCCTGCCAACGAATGCCAATCTGCCCATCCTTTAAGGAGGTGACGTCAGTAACGGTTGCAGGGCCATGCCACCCAGAGATATCTTTGGTGGAAGCTTTACGGTGAAATTCCACCAAGTCTCCAGGCTCAATGCCGAGAAGTTCTCCCGCTGCACGTGTGCGTGTAGCACCGGCGCGTGTGAGTTGTGATTCTGAGCGGAGGCTTGTATCATGGACTGGATGGCGGCATGACGGAGGCGTTCACAGTCTCGTTCAGACACGTCATGTCCTGATTCAAACTGAAGTGGAGACAGTAGCGCTGGGGTGCGTCCAAACACTGCTTCATACGGCGTGGAGCCGCCGCAACGAAACAATGCATTCTTCGCAAAGGTCGCTTCCGCAAGTATCATGTTGAAACTTGCTCGGATGCCATCTGCAGTGCACTGTTCTTCAAGCTTATGAAGTTGTTGACGCAACAGCTCATGGTGTCTTTCCACTGTCTGCGCATGCTGTTCTTTTGCTCTAAGCTTTAATGCAATTATTTCCCTTTTTGTCTAGATACTCAGCGCACACAGGGGATGTGAACGCACCCTCCTGATCGCTAACTATGACACCTGGAGGCCCCAGCAGTGCAATCCAATGTTTATGCAGCTGCTCCATGACGGTGTCAGTCTCACGATTGGCTAGGAGAGATGTCACAGTAAAACGAGTGCACTTGTCTATGACATGAAGGATTACAAAGCTTTTATAAAACAGAAGATCGGCTTCTACCACTTCGTTAAACTTTGTGGGAAGACTTGTCGTGGCAACAGATTTAGGACTTGGACGACTCCAAGCTCGACAGATGCTGCACGTATCCACTACGCGCTGCACGACTGCAAGGACCTCTGGACTTGCACCTGCTGCTTGCAACAAATCCTTCATCTTAGAAGAAGGGCAGTGATACCATCTGATATGCAGTTGCCGAAGGGCACGGAGAACAACACCTTCACGCAGTGAGCGTAGCTGCTGCATCGCCCGTCCCAGGTCAAAGCGACTCCAGGGAGGTTCTTCGTCTGCTGCAGCTGCGGCAGCGCCATCTGCTGCAGGAACCTCTGGGCGAGCTGCGGGAGAGGCCGCAGGAACAGCGGCAGCAGCTTCTGCCTGCACAGGGCCTGCAACTTCTGCTTGCGTTTCAGCATCTCTGCGCGAGACGCCAGATTGAGCCGAGGCGCCATGCCGCCGAAACGGTCTAGGTGCAGGGATCGCGCGTCCGTGCTCATCACGCGGGAGACCTGAACCTGAGGAGGCTTCACGTGTTCCGACTTCAGGAGCATCCAGTCTCAAGTCGGCTGTAGGGTCTCTGGAGGCTGGAACCCTGGGATCTCGAGGATGGTGACCGTGTCTTTCACGGCTCGCTCCTTCCGGCATGGTCCTGGCGATAGCCCATTTGCAGTCAGGGCCTAGCGTGTGATCCTTATCTGCACGAGGACGGTTGGCTTTACAAGCCTTGCAAGTCCAGTCTGAGGGTTCAACTGTGGGAAACTTGCAGTCTCCAGTGCGGGTATGTTTCGGGTCATCTTTGCGCAAATGGCCTTTGCATCCAGGACACACCACAAAATAGTGTTGCTGCTTGGTGAGTATTAAGTCAGAGATACCAGCGGCTAGACTCCGACACTGTTGGTAGGACCAGCAGCGTCCTGTGTTCGAACAACTGGCGTGTTGATGACGGCCATCGCACTGGAAATTTGACAGGCGCGCAAGAATGATGGGTGCAGATGCCCACATCTGCGTGCGCTTGCGAATCGGGAGGAAAGGGAAAGTCAGCATTCGCAAGCCTGTCATACATTGGTCAAAAGTGATGTGGACAAGAGCATAATCACTGGTCAGTGACTGAAACTGCGGAAGTGCCAACATGGGACTGCCAGCAGGCTGCGTTAACACGAAGTGGCGCTGATGCGCAAGCTGAAAGCGCGCAATGGCTGCACACAAACGCTGCAGACGCGACCCGAATGGCGATGAAGACGAAGAAGGCGCCATGAGCACAACGACAGGCGCGGCAATGTGAAGATAGTGCCACAATAAGCGCACGTGCTCCGGCAACGACAAGGCAAATGCACAAACTACATCAAAATTCAAACCCGTTGCAACATCATGCATCTTGGCAGACAGGTAGGATGTGCCATCTACGCCACCGAAAAACTCACAGACATGCAAGGCCGACACCCACGTGCGGCGAGAAGTAACGAAGGCAAGAAACGCATGCGGGTTGAGCGCTTGGCCCACCGAACAAGAGGACTCGGAAGCATGCAACCAAGAATCATTGGCACAGAGATAGTGGTAGACGAAATCGTCATTGGCATGATGGGAAACAGTGTTGGCGGGATTTTCAAGTACAGAACCCAACAAGTAAGGATCCCAAGTCACTAAGTCAACAACCGAAGAAAGACTAGAAAGATCCTCGCCCAAATCGTCATGCCACTGCTCGACCAATTTATGTTTCGGCTGGACAGTATGCCCGGCTTTGAGTTTGGCCTTCCGACTGAGCGCTTGCTCAGTGGGGTACGAACTGGAAAGCAACACCGGCTCAAGCAAGTCTTCGAGGCACAGATCGTGAAGGTCCGCATTCGCGTTGGACGACTCAGCAGCAGTAAAAGATGCAGAAGCTGAGACGGCAGGAAGCGGAAAATTATGCTGCAACAAAAGGTCTATGTGCTCGGCGGTGATGTGCTGAAAACCGCGATTGAGATAACAGGTTACGCTCCAACGACAACCGGTCCAAGGAAGTGTGGCATGTAGCAAGTCAGGGCTGAAAGACACGATGCGATGCCGAGTGCAAATAACATGACCTGCCACTTTTGAACCCGATGGCAAAGTGATGGCCTGGCTGCGCAGACAATCATGGGGCGAATCGACGCTTGCTTGCAGCCACAGCTCACCACCGCTGAAAGAGCCTAGCGAAAGGCTCTGGTTGACACTGCCTTTTAAGTTGTTGGGATCTTTATGGGGTGCTATCGATGTGTTACGGTTGATGCTCAAAGAGCTCCAAGGATGCATCGCACCATGGGCTTTCCTGAAAGAGTTGATGTAACGTGTGAAAGACGGCAGCTGTAGCACGCTCCGTGTTACACCAAAGAAACGACCGTAAGAATAGACCCCAAACGCAAAACACCCCTTATCCACACCCTGGACGACACTTCTGGAGTGATACTTGGTTTGAAAGTGGGTGCCTTCTAGCACCTTCAAACAGGTAGCAAACGAAAAATCTTGACGACTCAGCGCTTGTTCAGCTAAAGATTCACCGGTCAGCGCTGCGGCGTGCAGCATCGGAGTGAGGGTTGCAGAAACCTCCCGACATGGAACAGCTACCAGACTAGCGCCTGTTGCTGAAGACTCGGAGCCACGCTCCAGAGCCAAAGACTCAGGTTGTCCGTGCGAAGGGCCGTTGAAACCTTTAGAAGTAAAAGAAGATACAACACCACGGCCATCTTTCAAAGCAACATCTACGAGGCTTTGCAAAACAGAGCTAATCCTCGGCGCAGCGGCTTTGCTGTTGACATGTGTAGTGCCAGGATGACACTCATGACACTCACTCATATCGGGGATATCAAAATTGAATTGGTGCACACCATAAACACAGCATTGCAAGGGCGCTCGTTCGCACTTCGAGTGCGCTCGTGGCGGCACCAAACATGACGTGAACTGTGCAACATACTACATAGCTCAGAAACAGCGACCATATCCCAAGCGCCGCTATTAACATTGTCTTCAACCACCAGACGGCGACCTGAATCCATCTGGACACAGGCAAGGCGAACCAAGTTATCTGTGCGTCTACTGTCGACCCTATTGCCCGAACCAGCAGCAGGACCCGCTAAACGAAGCCACAACACTGACGGTCGTTGAGCTTGCAAAGCTTGCAGCATCTGGTGAAGCTGGCACTTGGAATGAAGGTCGTGATGAAAATTGGTCGTGACGAAACCACGTGCTTGCAACACAGCTTGCCGAACACCCGATTTATCACTGACGACCCAAGCTAATGGCTTCTGCTGCGCAGAAGATCGCGCTGAAGCACTGAAGCTCTCGGGTTCTGTTATCGCAGTTTCAAAGGACGAAGCTGGTGCATGACTCTCCTGGAGCGTTACCCGCTTCACAGGATGTGGTACATGACTGTCCTGGAGCGTTACCCGATTCACAGGATGTGGTACATGGGCGTCCGTTTTGGGACCGCCCTGTTCTTCAAAAGTCACTTGATGGCGCTGGTTACGGCGATGCTTGCAAGGCTTACATTCAAAATGAGATGCTGAACGAGACTGCTGTGCACGCTTCACTGCTGCTCTGGCTCATCTGCAGACAGGTTGTCCACAGGTAAAATGAGATGGCCAGAGTCGGAAAGTGAAAGACGAAACATGCGACTGCCGGGGCTTAACTGAAAAGAATAACCACCGGGGCCAGGCAAAAGCATCTTGCCTTGTGCGCAGTCTATGACAGCACCCATTGCCCGTAAAGCCTTCAACCCTAACAGAGGCGGAAGCGTGGAACCGGGAATCACAGGGGCACGGTACTTCCCTTTTACAGATTCACCATCTTCTGACTGCATGAAGATTGGAATTTCCCAAGCTTGCGTAGCCTGTTGGGCATCCTTTCCAACACCTTCTACCATCAACTTCTTACTCAAACCACTCACCGCAGGCGAGCAACCCACTTGCTGTCCCAGACGTTGCATGGTAGCTTCACCTGCAAGGTTGTCGTGAGCTCCAGGATCAACCAGCAATCCTACTCTATCTCCCTTTGAGACACGTACGCAAGTGATAGACCGATTCACTGCTGTTGCTGGCTTGAGGAGAGCTCACTTCCCACCAGGGGTAGAGCAGCGATGACAAATCTCGAGTAACTTGCTTTCGCTCCTCATCGTCTTTGCGCTTGTGTGAGCCTGCGTCTGAAGCTAAGCTGGGAGCTGATTGCGAAGGTGGTGGATATGCAGGCTCTGGGGCGTTGCGCACAAGACGCTCCACAGACATTGCACCTCCCGGCTCCCAGCTAGGCGGGGTGTCAGAGTTCACAGCTGCGGAAGCCGAGAAACCACTATGTGCATTTCCAACACGGCGGTTTGATGAAAGATGTGAGTCCTGTCCCACACTGCCAACCTCAGAAGCAGGTTGACTCACACTCTTGAGCCGACTTAGCTCAAGCTCAAAACCTTTAAGGTCTTGCCAAGCAATACCAGACGAGGTACCGGCCACAGATGCAGTAGCAGGCGGGGCACTGGAAGCTGGCACTGAGCTCAAATGGTAATGCTTAACGGACTCGGCAGTAGGCACCGAGTGAAACGCACTTGAGCTTTGCCAGTTGGGATCCACGGTGAAAGTGCCAAAGGTTGGCGGGTTGGTGATCGCTGGAAACGACGAGGCATGAAAAGCCTTGCTGTCACCACGCGCTTGGTTAGAGACAACTTGCGGACATCGTTTGAAGAGGTGTTCATCACTTCCGCAACGCAGACATCGAAGAGGCTTACCATCTTTACCCCTAGGGTTCTTACGCCAATTATGGCCACCTTTATTGGACCCCTTACCATGACCTTTTCCAGCCGCGAAGGCATTTGGTGGCAGAAATGACGCAAAGGTGTTGCGAAAGGAAGATCGCTGAAGATGAGGAACGTGACGCCGCTGCTTGTAGTTGAACTTCCTGTATCTGCGTGGTGGTCGGCCGCTCATGCGACGCCACTTTCGTTTTGCCATCACGTACTCTTGGTACACCTGGTTCATCACGGCAGCTTCGTCAGTGCGAGTCTCACCGTCGACTTGCACCGACTGGTACATGCCGTCAAGTTCTGAATCACTCATGTCACTGTCTGATTCAGTCCCTGAACTGAACTCTTCATCGAAGTACGAGTGACAATGCGGGCATTGCAAGTGTCCATCTTCGTGGGCTACATAGGATGCTTCAGGAATCCCCGTACCGGCTTGACTCACGAAAGCTTGCGAAGGAACACCAGACCAAGCGTTGGCACCAAAACAGGGGGCCTGAGCATGAGGCATTGCTGAACCTGCTGAAGGCATACCGCCACCGGCGCAGGAACTGGGCCCAGGGTGCTCAGAAAACACAGGAAAGAAGTAGTTGCCCGGATCACCAGTACCTCCGTGGCGAGTGCCGTGCTTCATAGCTCCCTCTTGAAGGTGTCCGAAGCGTCTCAATCTCTCAACCAACTGGTTCATCGTCTCTTGATCGTGAGGCAGTTGGCCACCGTTGAAATGAAGGAACTTATCCCACTCTTCAGGGCCTATCTGCATAGCACGCAAAAGCATCCATGAGAGACCCTGAACATTTATGCCCAATCCTCCTCGGACGATGGCACGGTTCCTTAAGATGTCGAAACGAACCAGAAGCTCATCAATCGTTTCACCTTGCATGCGACAGAAATTGAGCAGTTCACTGATGGCTTTGGTGCTGGTTTCTTGCTCCATGGGCGCATACCGACGTGCCAAATGTTGCACCAAAACCATCAATCCTGTCAGCGGTTGCCCAGTTTGCGGGTCGACGTGACCGTCACGCAGCACCTCACGGGGTAACTCACGCACTAGCTCCCGAGCGCTGCTGGTAACTTGCAACGCAGCAATGGCAGCTTGTCTGTTCACAGGGATTTCAGTGGCGGTGGACCATAAGATGAGATCAGATATCCACGACCTCAAAGTGTACACGTGGGCACGTTCAACGCACCAGGTTGGTGGACACTTGAGGGTCGCAGTGCCCAGAAACGGAGGACCTGCGTCGCTGGTGTGCGCGTGCTGTCCTCTGCGTGGGGGAGGGTTGAACATGCAACAGAAACACACTACCAGATACAGGAACCCAAAGCTAAGAGTACCTACCTCAACCAGGCTCAACAAGCGTTCGGCAAGTGAACTCTTCTTTGGGTGTGTCAATTTTCCAGACAACCTCCGACCTACACGAACCAATCTAGGATATATGCTCGTACCATTTCCCAAGCTGGCAGCAGCTCTGGCACGTATGCGTAAAAACAACTTCTGAATGGCACGGGTGCTATTGTGCAATCGTCCCGGAGGACGTGTCAGGATGTTGAAAGCACGGGGCAGTTTGGTTTCGTGCGGTTCATGGGAACTGCAGTTGACATAAAGACATGGCTCAGGGAGTGCTGGCACAGGTGCGGGCGAAGGATTATGGCTTACAACACGAGTCATCGTTATCACGTTGTTTACAACCCTACGGGGAACAGGACCTAAACCGAAACTTAGGGTCTTGGGTGAGGTGGTTTTGCTGGTATCCGCTGACTGAGACTCGTGCTCAGTCTGCGAAAGCTGCACAGAATGCAAAATCGGATCGCTCAACTGTTCAAGTCGTCGGTCCTTGTCAGAAAGTGGATTGCCCAACTCATCCAAAACTCCATAACCATACTCTGCTGAATTTGAGGGCTCATCGTCAACGGATGGCGTCGTGGTCATAACTCGTGGTTGCGTCGTCACCCCGGCTGCTTCCGTAACAAACGTTCGCGTATCCGGTCCGGTGTTGTCGGTATCGCTCAACCAGTAAACGACCAGTCCGGCATGTAGTATTGTCAGAAGCATAGGGCCAACAATCCATCGAGCGAAGCAACCACAACACGACCTGACGCCGAGCCAATGGCAACTGGAGCGTGCCAATGGCTCCGCTACCAAGTCGAATTGTGCTTGCCTCTTGGTGCATGCTGAAAGGCTCAATGATCCATGCATTGCCGCTCGTCCCTTTCTCACTGCAACGCTATGCATCGAATCAGGCTTGACGTCTTGTGATCAAGTACTGCTATACACGCAAGTAAGGCTTCCTGAAGGATGGTACGACAAGCACTAAATTAGCTGAGTATGGCCTGCAGGCTTGATGAGTACAGAACAGACGGCCACGCACAAGCACTTCGTAGATNTGGTACGACAAGCACTAAATTAGCTGAGTATGGCCTGCAGGCTTGATGAGTACAGAACAGACGGCCACGCACAAGCACTTCGTAGATCAAGACCTGGGCTCCAAAGCAGGGGAATGTTTGGGGCAAGTACCTTTAGACTGGCCCATGGCCCCCCAACTAGGAAATTTAGAATCGGAAAATAAATTTTCTGAAAGCCTCGCGCTCCCGATAAGAACGTTGTTAAGAACCTTAGGCCACCCTAGCTGCTCGACTGGCAGATTAAAGGTAGTGAAAATTAAGAACCTTAGGGTAGGCTACTCTCGCCGAACGGGGTTCTTATACAGGCTTTTCACTGTACTTGCAACGGCCTCGCAGTTTCGGTTCACCGCGTGTTTAAGGGGTGCCAAGGATGCATTGAAGGGTTCAGGGCTCTGAAACTCGATTGCCTAAGCATTTAAGACTTCGGGCTTCTGGAGGTTAGTTTGGGTATGATGGGATCACGTCGAGCTTGAGGTCTTTGCTATGCCACTAAGACAAAGGCATCTCGGAGGCATCTCATGTGTAATGCCTGCAAGATTTCCCCGAGACCAGCACACCTCTAGCCTCTCCGAAGCCCTTGCGGCCACGCGAAACTCCTGAACGCGGAACGACCCAAAAACTCCCTGGTGCTTAGTAGGGAATGGGGGAATGGATCCCTATGATCGTCCCTTAAGGTCCCTGAAAGTAATCCCAAGCACCCATTCCCAAATTCCCTACTAAGAACCAGACAGAAAAGAACGCGTCCAAGCCTCAACCCTCTCACAGACACACACACACACACCACACACACACACACAAGCCACGACACCAGTCAAAGCCATCTAAATTACCTGCCCACACGCCGAAACCCCCCGAAACCTTGAAACCCCTGAACCCTATAAACCCTCAATCAACCCTAAACTCTAGAGAACCTCGAAACCCTAAGACCCAAAAAATCGAAAGTCGAATCCTCACGGCCAGCGGCCGAGTCTGCGTTTCTCCACGTCGTCGGCCACGGCCTCCGAGTTCCGGAGAGCCCAAGACCCCGCAGTTACTGAATATGCCTGCAATTATAGGGGGCTGCGTATGGTGATTGAAGGTACCCCAAAACGCATTGCCAAAACCAAGAAAACGCTATAAGGTCTCAAGTTTAGGGTGTGGAGTATCGCATAAGCTCCAAATGCCAACTAACTAAAAGAAAAGGACAACAAACCTAAGGGAGTCTGATTCCAGCCCTCAACGTCAACTCACGAGAAATCAACCCAGGGAGCCCAACACACCTTGATTTAAAAAAGTGCCCTACACGGTATTCACGGGCCCTATAATGGAAGGGTACGTTGGGGAAGCCCAAGGCAATATTCCCAAAAAAGGAGGTCCGGTCTTAATCGCTTGTGCTGATGTGCTGTGTTGGTCCCGAAATCTTCCCTACACCCTCAAACCCCCAACTCTGAACACCAAACACCTCAACCCTTAACCCTAGACCCTGAATATTCCGCGTCTGAGGCATGATACACTCTAAGTTGAAGGGTCATGTCATATCTTGGTAGCTAGTGTCACTTTCGGCGTGCGTATACTTATAATCCCTTCTAAACCCGGCTGCAGGTATTTATAGCCTTTCTTACTGAGTCCCACATCATCCAAGCAAGAAGTAAGAAGCAGGGTCCTGGTCGCACTCACGCGGCGAATCGTTCAGCACGACCTGTCCAGGCTGTTGAGAGCGACGGGTAGGGGTTTGTGAAGCTGTAAGCTTTGAGAGATACATCTGAAGCATCGCACATCATTATGTTGAGCTTTGTAGATGTCCTAGATTTGTGTTGCTTTTCTGAGACAGGCCATTTTCACGGGTGTTTAAGTGGTATGGGTGCCCTCAACTGCCTTTGGGTGTTGGGCTTCAGGGCTTCAGGCGAATCGCGTGCTGTTGCCTTAGAAGGCAACCGCAGACATGGGCTTATGAGCTGTCAAAGCTGAAGCTTCTCCACCTTTCTCCCCCCCATTCAGGACGCTATTCTCAAGCACCGTGCCCAACTCGCATCCATTTGCACATCAGCAAGATGCATGTAACTTGTTGGTACTCACATGTATGGGGGAATCGTATTGGAACACAGAAACAGTTGAAACATGTTGAAACAGTATCGCACTAATGTATTCTCTTCCTAGTTGGGCAGACGACGTCCTTAATCTTGACTGTCAACCCCGTGAACCGATAAGATATGCAGCATCGAAGGGTTGGAAAGAAACATGGGACGCACGGCTGAGGCGGACGCATCACGGTGTTGCGAAGGGTAGCTTTGCCGGTCCTTGGAAGGGGATTCCCTTGGGCCTCAAGGGGCTTCTGGACCTATGGACATCAGCTCATTTCGTCAATGCTGTGGTGCTGCTTGTGGATCTGCCCCAAACCCCTTCAGTACCGATAAGGCTCGTCATCTCCACGTCCACCTTGTCCACTGCTTAGGGCAACTTCGACTGGGACTGGTAGATCTACATGTTCATCCTCATCTTGTGTCGTCCCACTGACGGCAATGTCCTGCCAAGGAGCACAACTTATGCTGTTCAAGGTTGAGGCTGGGCTTGCTCACTCGCTTAGGGTTTGGGCCTGAAGAATGGCTTGGCACGACCCGTACTTCTAGCGCCCCGCACAGGCAGGCACGCACGGCATCCGCCGAATTAATGATGGTCGTGCTACACGACTGCTGCCGCCACAACACATCTGGAAAAATCAAACCCATGTACTTCAACAAAGGGTGTGTACCCTGCGACTACATGCGAACCCTGCATATGTCCTGCAAATCCTTGGTGCGGTCAGCTTTGCCCGCACCCATCTTGTTCGGACCTTGTCCGTCATCAGCAGCAGGACTCTCATAGCTCGGACAGCAAGCTGAAGACATGAAATCCCAACGGCAGTCTTCCCCCGGCCGTCTGCATGCATGTGCTTTTCGCCTTGTTCAGCCGAGCTAAGCTGACGCATGAAGTAAAACTACATGCTGTCCGAGGCTCGGCCGCGCTTGAACCGCCTGAACAGACCGAAGCCCAGCACCATGCAAAGCATGGCCAAGGTCGCACACCTCATGGAGCAGGCGGCTGAGGGGCGAATCGGCAACAAGGTTCGTCAACCGGCGGGTGCAGGGACGAATCCGGAACCAAAGAACGGATCGAGGCCGTTGAATCGGGGACCGCCCCGTGAATCGGGGACCCGCTGTCCCAGCCCGACCGTCCCGACCAACCCGGCCCAAGATTTGAGGGCATAGTGAGAGATTTTGCTTTTTCTTGGAGGGGCGTGAATCGAAGTGCCCCGCGTTTTGGGCTCTGCGATTCTCCTTCGCGCTTCGGCTCCCTTCTCCTCCTCTTCTGCCGCCTCCGCCTCCGCCTCCAATCCCTCCACCTCCAACTCCGATGGTTCCCCCTCCTGCTATGCAGCGTAGGGGCAGCGAGGCGATGACCACAAGGACAACGACATCTGCCTCGCAGCGGACTTGCAAAGTCGCGAAACGCAAGTTGCCGGTTCAAGACCTGCAGCCGAGACACGGGGCCACTCTCGCTGCCCTCGCTTTCGCTGGCGACCTGGAGGGCCGAAATCGTTCACAGGTCCGCCTGCATTCTATAGTGGCTGTGACACACTGACAGACTCAACAACACTGAGACCCAACCATCAATACCCGAAGAGAAGGCATAATCCTCGGTGCATGGACCGCAGAAAAGCAACCGATTGACAGGTTGGCCTCTTTGTCGTCCACTTCCTGCTCAGGAAAAGTGGCGGGGCAAGCAAGGCCTTACTCAGGCAATATGCTGAGAGATGCTCAATCTTGAGCAGTTCAGGGGTTCCCCTGGTTGTTGGGTTCTGCTTCAAGACCACACCATATACTGGGTCCGGTCACCATCTCAATGATGACGTGACGAAGGAGCTTGCCTTCGAGAACGCCATCTTGAACACAATTCCAGGGCGCATGGCTTCTGGGCCCCAAGCCGTGCTATGCCGATCAGCCGATAAGCCGAGCAGCTGATCAGCCAATAAGCTGATCAGCCGATCAGCCCAGCCCAGGCCACCCACTCCTGACCTGGACCTGTCGCAATCCAGGGTCAGGAAGGGGGCACCCTGGATTGCGACAGGTTCAGGTCAGGAGTGGGTGGCCTGGGCTGGACTAATCGGCTTATCGGCTGACGCGCAGTTAAAAAACCCACTTCGCGAGCACAATGCACAATTCAGCCCAATTGGGGCCCACAGTCCCACAGTCCTCTGGCACCAGTGAGATGTGTTGGGTGTCAATGCTGGCAAAGGCCTCCGTCCGGGAGATGCAAGCTGCAGCTTGCAGCTCTGCTCAGAGACTGGGGAGTTCCTGAGGAGCATGCGAGAGGTACACCCACGGGTTCCAGAACTTGCCACAACGCCGGGCTTCTGCGAGTTACCTGTCACAACAAGCCGGGTTGTCCGGAGCGAATGACCTTCAGACGGCGTCCACTCCCCTGGACCTGGCCCCTCAAGCGCAAGATGTCACTGGGATCCTCCCAGGTGCCTAGACCTCAAAAAGGCGGCGCATGGCGGAGTGCGCTGCGTCATCCATGCAACATCCCAGTGCTATGTGATCGAGCGGAAGAGCAAATTCTGCCGCAAGCACGCTGCCTGCATTGCCCTGTAAACGCCTCTCAGCACTGCCGAGCTGTCCTGCCCATGCTCCGGCAGAAGCTGTGAGCTCTCTCTCTGTTTGGCCCTGCCGGTCCTGATCGAGCCGGGCCCGTGATCGCGAACCTTGGGCGGACTGCGAATACTGACTCCACTACGAGATTTATCACGCGGCCAAGTAGCGAAAGGATATTGCTGGACAAACTGATGGCCGTCGTCATCCTGCGACGGAAACACACACCCCTTCCAAGGCCAGATGACCTGCAGACCTAGCCTAACCTGAAGGATGTAAATGAATTTAGAGGAAGCTTGGATCTCTCACTTGCGTGCATACCCCACATCCTTGTGTGATCCACGTCTAGCCATAGGCTGCGGTCGCACACAATTATTTAGAACAACGTTCAGGGAGTGAACAAGACTAAAGAACACACGACACCAATTCTAAACGCCGCCGAAGACGCTCGTTTGGGATTTCGAGCAGGAACCGGAGTCCAAGTCCCACTGCGGCCAAAGACTCCATAGGATCCGGTTGCAACCTCAGCCACACTCCACTGCCGCGTAGAACAAGGACTCGCTCAGGCTCTAAGGGTCTGGCGGGTCCATCGGTATGATCCTGAGCTGCCGTCATGGCCCGAGCTTCTTCCCTCCCCCTCCCAAGCTAATTTCGCCAAGAAGTCTCCCCCCGCCCTTCCCGTTCCTGCATGGCAAGGCTCGCTGTTGCAACCTCCAGCACCTCAATGCTGGTGTTGCCTCTGGAAGCACGACCCAGCTGACAGGGCTGCCGCACAGGTACAGCGGCACCCGAGGGACCTGCAAGGAAGGAGACCCTGACTCCGCTGCAGCTTCAGGTGCGCAACGCACCGGGCCCCTGGCAGCTCTTCATTGACGTGCCGGCTTCGCAAAGGCCGAACGGCAAGCAACCTGACCAGTGATATAAACCCCGGAAAGGCAGGAAGGTCCGGGTGGCACTCAGCAAAAGCCTTCGAGAAACGGGCACTTCAATTGAATGCTTGATGCATTATTACCACATGATCATACCACATGCGAAGCAACGTTGGAGGCGCAAAACCAATCAAGAGAGTTCATATGAGGTGCTCGTTCTTTGGATGTGCAGCGTCTCAGAGAAGAGGTCAATCCTCAGCACAGACAGCAGCCGAAGCAGGACTCAGAACCACTGAACGGAAGCCTTACCCAACCACACTAAAGGTCGTCTCGGAGCGGATACACTGTTCTTAGGAATTCCTCCGTCTCGCGCCAACCCCTCCTTCAATCCGGCGATTGTTTTTTTTGGATGAGTCCTTCCCCCGTCCAACTCGCCTCACTGTATTCTTCCTGAAATGTTTTTGGTCTGCTTGCCAGACTGAAGTTGAACTGTGTACAATGATGTAGTACTGAAAATCAGCATGGGCAAGTTGCACAAGTTGTGAGGGCATGGGGAACAACTGTCCAGTGGACAAACCACTAGGTGGGAGACGAAGTGATACACACGAGGACACACACACATGATTCAAGCCTTGCAGCAAACACTGGCGTGACCCAGTCACAAGATATGATGGGACATGTCTGGCGGGTGTCGGGCACGACTGGCGAACCCACCCTGCCAGATCGTAAGGTGCAGGCAGCTGGCCGTGGCTGGCATTGCCTACGACAGCTACGACAGCCGTGGCGAAGCCCAGGAGCTCGAGTCAAGTGCGGCACTGCTACGAATTCATGAGCCGGAGCAGCGTTCAAGTGCAAGGGCTCCGTAGAGCATCGTAGAGCGTGGCCCTGCCGTAACTTCGAGACCGTTCATCCGCCGCAAGGCCGTGGACTATAGCCCTGCCGCGATTGCGCACACGTTCCACGATGTCAAATATTTGAAAGACCGCTCGGACTCACTTTTGGCCAGACTCGGAAGTGTAAAGCTCTGCGACGCACACGTAGCCATCGCGGCCAGCTGTAGCGAAAGCCGGGCTACACAGAAAAGGTTGCAACCCACATCCCCTTCAAAAGGCTGGAATGGGAGGGTGAAAGGCTCGAGAGGAACACATGCGGCCATGCATGAGGCTCGCTCAGGTTTCAAATGCATTCAAGAACTGCCATGAAAGACCGCTCGGACTCTCTGTTGGCCAGACTCGGAAGTGTAAAGCTCTGCGACGCACAGGTAGCCCTCGCGGCCAGTAGCGGAAGCCGGGTTACACAGCAAAGGTTGCAACCCACATCCCATAGCAGTCAAGCCCATATCAGCTTGCTCCCTGGTTTAGCCGCCTCCAAAAAGCGTCAGCGATCTGGGAAACTTCAAAATTGTAGAAGCATTGTGCAATAATGGAGCACAAAGGCCAGGGGTAGGGTTCAGCCGCCCGCGTGAGGTACCGGCCACGAGAATCCCGTCCAGTCAGGGCCAGATGTCAAGAGCCTGAATGTTTGCACAGGCCTCGTCTTGCAGCCAAGCATCTGTAGCACTCCAGGGCAGAAAGGTCGACATGCACTGCTGCGAACTGAGTGGGTTTGCGCCAAGGCGTGCCGAACATGCACTGGTCAACGACTTGGGCACGAACAAAGCGCATGCGTAGCAGCTGTTGCACAGGGGGGCACAACCATAGCCTAGAAGTGCGAGGATGTTCAAACGTGAACGGAATTCCTTGACGGGCAGCATGTTGCTGTAGACCGAAGCGTGCAGGAGGCACAGCAAAGCCTCTTTTTCCCTAGGCTCAAGGCGCCTTCCGTTTTGAGAGGTCATTGCCATACGAAGGTCGGGCTCACAACAGCACTCGCACTGCACCGCATGCCACATGAGAAACACAGACTCAGGAACTCAGGAACACTCTTATCGGTATCACATCCATCAGGGGGTGCATCTGAGGCTGTGTCGATGAGCACTTTCAGAGGCTCAGGCTGCAGAGCGAACAGTCCGCTCAACATGACCTTCCTCATCAATGTTGAATTTCCGGCACGCTTCGTGAGACAATCAGCGATCATGTAGATGCCGGGGATCCAGTACACTGGAGCATTCATCAGTTGTGCAGAGGAAGCCATCACCGCCATGTCGATCTGAGCTCGGCGGCATAAGCCAGCAGCTCCACTTCGTCTGTGGAATAAGTCGTAAAGAGCTCGAGCATCAGTGACCATAAAGCTCTCCTCATCGTCTCGCTGACGAGCAATCACCACTGCGTCCAGGTCCGGCCCGAAGCGACTCCCATCACAGATCGTGGAGTCGGGAATGCACGACTCGGCGTACATGGCTCGCAGCCATTCCAGCTCGGCAAGCCTATCATCCATGGCCAATGCCTCTGATCCCAATGACGCCTTCACAACACGTCACAGCCGGTGTGACTTCCAGCTGTTGATACTGAACTTGGCGAGGGCATCGTCCCGGATCGATTTCTCCACGAGGGCCACCACGAAGCCACCCTGAGGCGTCACTGATTGACACCCACATTCCAGCTTCCAGCGGAATCGGAAGTATGCGCAGGAAGCAGTCGCTGGTTCGTTTGAGCTCGGCAATTGTCTTGTTCACTTGCTACGCGGGCCGTGCTGGTTATGGACTTATAAGCCCGGTTATAATTACTTATCGTTACGTTTTTTCGTAGAGTTATCGCGGGACTTATAAGTCTACTTATGCGGGACTTATGAATAGCA